>JAHTLZ010000268.1:7089378-7147526 GCA_023846285.1 Phrynocephalus versicolor | reverse complement strand
TAAATAAATAAATAAATAAATAAATAAATAAATAAATAAATAAATAATGCCTTTCAAAACAGCCCATTGGGAAATTCTTCATTTCATCCTCATCCAGGGCCTGAAGGAGCCACAGGATGGAGCCATTCAAATCTCCTGGGTGTTTTATAGCATCCAGGCAACTCCCCTGAAGGCCCAATCCTGCACACCCACCTGCTGGACCTGTGGGAGGTTGTGGGACTGCAGATTCTATCAGCCACAGATAGCGCAAGCCAAGGGTGAGAGTTGGTAAAAATGGCAGTCCAGTGATACATCGGAGGGACAGAGCAAATTCTGTTGATCCTGATATAAAGACTCTCTCTCTCCCTCTCTCTCCCTCTCTCTCTCTCTCTCTCTCTCTCTCTGTGTGTGTGTGTGTGTGTGTGTGTGTGTGTGTGTGTGTGTGTGTGTGTGTGTGTTACAGCTGTGACTGACTCTCCATGACCATGGAGTTTTCTTGGCAGGAATACTGGAGTGGCTTGCCAGTTCTCCTTCGTGTCCTCCGTGACTCCACACCATAGGGTTCTCGCGCGTCGCGCCGATGGTACCGGAAACACTTCTAAGCAAAGGAAGTAGAAGCGTTAGACTCCGCCCCACCACCCATGGTCCCTTGCGTTCCCGCCTAAACGCCTCAGTTCCCTCTAACCGCCGTGTTGGATGGTAACGGATCTTCGACTCTGTCACGGATACCTCTAACCTAAACCTTTTATGGCCCAACGGGCCCTCTTCAAAAAGTGTGTCCGTTGTGGGGGGAAAATCCCCTTTTCCGACGGACATTCCTCCTGTCTTTATTGCCTGGGCGAGACTCATTCTCCGAGCACCTGTGTTCATTGCAAGAGTCTCAGCGCTCAGGCCCTCAGAAATAGGAAACATCGTCTTAATACTTACCTTTTGGAAAGATCACTAAGACCTCAAATGGAGTCCGAGACGGCTTCGCAAGCGGCGGCAGAGCCCCTGGAGAAATCTGGGGAAAAATCCACCAAAAAAGCTAAGTCCAAGCGGGCTGATACCGAGGCTTCGTTATCCAAAAAATCGCGTCGAGACAAGTCGCCTTCCCGCCGAAAGTCACCATCGTTGTCTCCAACCCGTAGAAGCACCTCTCCTGTCTCTATCTGCTCTACGGATTTGGCTCTGGTCGCGACCAACGCCTTCGGTAAGCCTCACCGTTCTGAGCTTGCCTCTCTCTTTGCGAATGCCCCGATACCACGACTCTCTAGCCAGATGCCCATGACGATGTCGCACCCGTCTTTTCCTGGCTATCCGGGTCCGGGCTGGCAGGGCACGGTACCGCCCTTGCCACCGGTATCAGACACCAGCACCCATCCAGAGCATGTGGCTCGGAAGCGTGCGGCTACCGAGGAACCGTCCTCTCCGGTACCAAAGAGAACCCACCGAGACACCGATACGGGTACTTCCTCAGCGCTACCTCGACCGCGCCCGTCCTTGTCGGTACCACCCCAAACCCAACCTTGGGGTTGGCCATCGGGATCGTCTGCCTGGCCTTCAATGCCACCGGTACCACCGTCTTGGCCGCATAGCCAGACCTCCATGGTACCGTACCCTTTTCCGTCGTACCCCATGTTTCCAGGCTTTCCGACGGTACCATTCCCTCCGGGACCCTGCTGGCAACCACTGGACACTTGGTATGACAGAGACAGACCCTCGGGATCGAGGTCACCCAGCTCGATGGCGATCGAGCCTGTCAAGTCTCGTCGACATAAGCACTCCAAAGCGGTTGATAAGCAACATCGCACCGCTACTGTGACCACAGAAGGGAACCCGCCTTCCCCCTCAGATTCCGATTCATCCTCTTCTACCTCTTCTAACTCCGAGGATGAGGACGGTACCGATCGTGATGGAGCTGCTACCCCTGACTCCAATGTTGCTGGAGAAAGCCCTCCATCCTCAGCTGATTCCATCGGTAATTACTCTGAGTTCATCACCAAGATGGCTACCACCTTAAACATCCCAGTCCATCACCCTGCACCTCAGTACTCTGATCATTTATTTGATCAGATCACTTCAGACTCTACTTCACCTGCCCACCTCGGGGTCCTTCCATCTATTCTGGATATGGCCAAAGACTCTTTTAAGAAGGTTCCATCATCTTCAAAGTCCAGAAAACTAGAGGGCTTCTACAGGGTCTTCGATGAGGGTGCCCCTTTTCTAGTGAAACACCCGGTACCTAATTCTGTGGTGGTTTCCGCCTCACAGATTCAGTCTAGATCGTCCCAAACGCCCATTCCTCCTTCCAAGGAGGGCAGGAAGATTGATACTATGGCTCGACAGCTCTATTCTACTGCCGCCTTATCTTTCAAAATCGCTAATTACCAAGCTGCCATGGGAGCTTACCAGAGAGCCCTCATCAATAAGGTCAAATCATCTATTGACCCCTCTGCTGACATCTCTAAAACGGCCTTACCTGTGATTGAAGAGGCGCTGTCCATCGCTGCCCAACAGATGAGGTCCGGCCGCCACGCATCGGACGCGGCCACCAAGGCCATGGGGTCTGCCATCGCCTTCCGTCGCCACGCTTGGCTGTGCTCCACTGGGTTACCTGAAGATGCAAAGGGCAAAATATGCAGTCTACCGTTTGAGGGCGAGGGCCTATTTCACGAAAAGACTGATGAAATCATGAACGAACATCAGAAAAGCCAAAACACCGCCAAACGACTCAATCTAGTCCCCTCCAAACAGCATCGGTCCTTTCGTGGCTCTTGGAAGAGATCTTTCACCCAGCCCTCTCCACGACAACACCAGCATGACCAACCTTTCCCTTCGACAACTGCACCCAACTTCGCCGGCAAGGACAAGCACCAGAAGTCCAAGTTCCGCTCTACCCGCCATCAGGACAGACGGGGACGCAAGGACTTCTGACCTGACCAGGCTGTGGCCCTTTCTGCCTGCGTGGCGACGCGTCACCACGGACAGATGGGTCCTTTCCATTGTTTCACTGGGCTACCGCATAGAATTCGACTCTCTACCCCCCTTGGGTCATTTTGTCCCCACCCCACCGTCCCCTGCTCTCTGGGCTGAGATTTCCACCCTTCTGCAAAAAGCCGCTATTCGCCCGGTGCCCCCGGACCTCATCCCCCTGGGCCATTATTCCCCTTATTTCACCGTCCCGAAAAAGGATGGGGGACTGCGACCCATTTTGGACCTCCGATCTGTCAACTGGTTTATTTCTCCAAAGAAATTCAAAATGGTCACCCTGGAAACCATTCTCCCCCTTCTTCAACAAGACGATTGGTTTGCCGTGATCGATCTTCGAGACGCCTACTTTCACATTTCTATTCACCCGTCTGCTTCAGTATTTCTGGCCATGCCTTCGAGTACCTATCCCTACCCTTTGGGCTCGCGACGGCCCCCAGGGTTTTTACCAAATGTATGGCCCCGGTAGCCGCCTTCCTCCGCTCACAGGGAATCATCATATTTCCTTACATAGACGATTGGCTCCTGGTCGCACCTTCTCGCTCAAAGGCCCTCGAACATCTTCAGACAACGCTTCATCTCTTACAATCGCTCGGTCTCGAAGTCAACCTCGAAAAATCCAAACTGGTCCCATCCCAACAGATCGAGTACATCGGGGCGATCTTAGACTCCAGACGCCGGTGCGCCTTCCCTACACTGGGTCGGTTTTCGGATATCACCTCCTCGATCTCTCTTCTCTGTCCAGATGCTCACGTGCCTGCCAACTTGGTCCAACGTTTGCTTGGCTTGATGTCCTTCACCACTTCGGTGATTCCTTTTGCGCGGCCCAACATGCGGCACCTGCAAATCTGTCTCCTGTCCCAATTCGACCCAGAATCGGACTCCCCACGAAAACCGATCTTCATTCCAGCTCACGTGTGGCATCGCACGCGTTGGTGGCTCCGCCCGTCCCGATATTTCGCTGGTCGACGCTTCCAACCGCCCACTCCTACAGTTCAAATTACGACGGACGCCAGCCTTTCGGGATGGGGGGCTTTCTGTGGAAGTCACCAAATTCATGGCCTTTGGTCCGCCTCGGAGTCCTCCCGCCATATCAACGAACTGGAGCTTTTGGCCATTTTTACTTCCCTAAAGGCCTTTTTACCTCTGGTTCGAGACCAAGTAGTCCTGATCGCCACGGACAATACTACGGCGATGTATTATATAAACAAGCAAGGTGGCACCCATTCATCGGCACTGCTGGCGCTCTCTATCGACCTCTGGGACTGGTGTCTTCAACATCACATCCACCCAGTGGCGATTCACCTCTCTGGAGACGACAACGACCTAGCGGACTCCCTAAGTCGTCAATCCTCGATCTCCCACGAATGGGAGCTTCTCGACTCGGTCTTTCAGAGTCTAGTCCGGAGGTGGGGTCCTCCTGCCATCGACCTGTTTGCGTCAGAAGTCAACGCCAAGTGCAAGAGATTCTGTTCCAGAGCGGGTATTGGCCCACGCTCTTTGGGGGATGCCTTCCTGTTTCAATGGTCTCACCACCTGTTATACGTTTTTCCCCCGATCCCTCTCCTCCACAGGACTCTAGTGAAGTTGCGACGCGACAAGGCCAATGCCATCCTGATTGCTCCCTGGTGGCCTCGGCAGCCGTGGTTCGCCACTCTTCTTCAGATGGCACAGGACCATCTCTCCCTGCCCCTGGTTCCCGACCTCTTGTCATGAGACAGCGGTCTGGTTCTCCACCCGGACCTTCCGAGCCTCAAACTCACAGCTTGGAGGATTCAACTTTAATTGACGCCATCTGTCAAGAAGCCAGGAAACCGTCCACTAGACGGAATTATGCTTCCAAGTGGAAACGCTTCATGGGGTTTGCAAAGTCCAATTCCTACCCTTTCCTTGATCCTCCGTTGTCTGTGGTTCTCCACTTTCTCCTTCGTTTGAAGCAATCTGGACTCTCCATGTCCTCCCTTCGGGTATACCTCTCAGCCATAGTTGCCCACCAGCCTTCTGATTCCCCGGCCTCTGCTTTCTTCCGTCATCCGAGACTGAAATCTTTCCTCAGAGGCCTCAATAATACTTACCCGGACAGACGCCTTCCGATTCCTCAATGGTCTCTGCGCCTCGTCCTCCAAGCCCTCACACGACCTCCATTTGAACCCCTCGCCTCCATTCCTCTTCGTCTGCTCACATTGAAGGTTGCCTTCCTAGTGGCCATCACGTCGGCGAGAAGGGTTAGTGAACTCTGTGCCCTTAGGCACGACCAGCCTTACCTTCAGTTCTTCCCTGACAAGGTTGTTGCCTTCCCGGACATCTCTTTTCTTCCCAAGGTGGTCTCACCCTTTCACCTGTCCCAGCCTATTACTTTCCCCGTATTTTTTCCCTCCCCATCCTCTCCTGTTGAACGGACCCTTCATTCATTGGATGTCCGTCGAGCCCTGGCGTTCTACATCTCCAGGACTGCTACGCTTCGTAGCACACCCCGGCTGTTTATTTGTTACGACCCAAAGTTTCATGGGTCACCTGTTTCTTTGCAACGTTTTTCCAAATGGATAGTTGATACCATTAAACTTTGTTATGAGTTATCTCATTGCCCCCTCCCTCAGGGAGTACGTGCTCATTCTACGAGAGCCATGGCCTCTTCTACTGCCTTTCTTCGTGGTGTTCCTGTTGAGGACATTTGCCGGGCTGCCACGTGGTCCCAGCCGTCGACCTTTGTCCGTCACTACAGGTTGGATACGAGAGCCAAGTCCTCGGCGTCTTTTGGCAGGGCGGTGTTAGCTGCTGTTCTTCCGTGACTTCCCACCACCTTCTCAGGTAGCTTGGTACTCACCCTATGGTGTGGAGTCACGGAGGACACGAAGGAGAAGAACCGGTTGCTTACCTGTAATGGTGGTTCTTCGAGTGTCCTCCATGAATCCACACCGACCCGCCCGCCTCCCCTCTCGTCACGTCGTTGTGGGATTCCATCCTGGCGGCGTGTAGAGGGAACTGAGGCGTTTAGGCGGGAACGCAAGGGACCATGGGTGGTGGGGCGGAGTCTAACGCTTCTACTTCCTTTGCTTAGAAGTGTTTCCGGTACCATCGGCGCGACGCGTGAGAACCCTATGGTGTGGATTCACGGAGGACACTCGAAGAACCACCATTACAGGTAAGCAACCGGTTCTTCCTACTCCAGGCGCCTACAGCACCTGGTATTCCCTGGAGGTCTCACATCCAAGTACTAACCAAGGCTGACCCTGCTTAGCTCCTGAAATCAAGCGAGATTGGATGTGCTTAGGGTATCTAGGCTAGTGCTACGTCCTTACCAAATGCCTCTGGAAGGATAGCTTCTCATAGTTACGGTTGTGGGACTTTGCTAGAAAAGTTCCGAAGCAAACTGATCTTGATTACAGAAATAAACAGACAGACAAAGACAAAGTGCTTTTTTTCTCGGACAGCTGGGAAGAAAGCACTGCATAGACTTGTAGACAAAGACAGACCTCCATCTTCTCCAGAAGGCTTGTTTTAATCATCTTACCTAAATTCATAAGCAGAGATTGGAGCATTTTATGAAAACAATTATCCTAATAGGATGCAGGTGCCCGTTTAGCCCTTTGACCTGCCTGAAAGCAAAGGTCAGAAGAAATAGAAGGTCACTTCCTTCTTAGATATGCCACATTGGCAAAAGTCAGGAGAGTGTGCTCTGCACTGAAATGCCAAAAAACATACCTGCAAAGAAAGATTCCCACATACGGTACATGCGAACATGCCGCCACCTTCAGCTGCCTTCTGAGCTGTAAGAAATAATTGGGTAAATGTTACTCTTTTAAACAGTATTTTGAATTTTTATTTGAATATTTTATTTATTTATTTATTTATTTATTTATTTATTTATTTATTTATTTATTTATTTATTTATTTATTTAACTTATATGCTGCCCACTACCCAAAGGTCTCTGGGCGGCTTACAATCCAAAGAATAAAACAATTTAAAATAGTTAAAAGTAAAATATCAATAAATCATCAATAAAAACCTTACACTAAAATCATTATTCTAAAATTGTCATCAGCGGACCCACAATCTATATTATATCAATTAAAAACCTTCTGGAACAGGAAGGTTTTTACCTGGCGCCGGAATGTAATCAGTGTTGGCGCCAGGCAGATCTCGATCAGGAGGGCATTCCATAGCTTGGGAGCAGCTGCTGAGAAGGCCCTATGTCTACAGGCCATCCCTTTCACCTCCTTGAGGGATGGCTCTTTCAAAAGGGCCCCCTGGCTTGATCTTAATTGCCGGGTAGGTTCGTATGGAAGGAGGCGGTCCTTCAGGTATCTAGGTCCTAAGTCGTTTAGGTCTTTGTATGTCAGAACAAGCACTTTGAATTCGGCTCGGACAGCAACTGGTAACCAATGAAGGTTACGCAGAATCGGCGTGATGTGATCCCTGGCGGCCCCACCACTTACCAGCTGCGCCGCACAATTCTGAACCAGTTGCAATCGCCGGACCGTCTTCAAAGGCAGCCCCATGTAAAGCGCATTGCAGTAATCAATACGGGATGTTACCAGTGCATGCGTAACTGTCATGAGGCTATGCTCGTCTAGGTAGGGGCGGAGCTGGTATATTTTCCGCAGCTGAAGGAAGGCACCCCTGGCCACCGAATCCACCTGGGCTTCCAGAGTTAGACCGGGGTCCAGAAGCACCCCCAAGCTGCGGACCCTATCCCTTAGGGGGAGTGCAACCCCATCCAAGACAGGAAGATGGCCCTCTAACCTGTCCGACAAAGCACCCATTAACAGTACTTCTGTCTTGTCTGGATTGAGTTTCAATTTATTAACCCTCATCCAGTCCATTATCTGGCCCAAACACAAGTTCAGTACAGAAAAGGACCCAAGGCGACTTACAACAATGAGAGTAATGTTAGTCATGCCTCCCGGCTGGAAGCAAAAGACTGTGTGACAGTTATGATCTTTTTTTTTTTTTTAAACAAAGGTAGAGGGAGTAAAAAGGATCCCTTAACCAGGCAGAGGGTAATTTACCACTTGCTGGTTGCAGAGCAAACAGAACAGAAAGGATGCACTTGACTGCTGAAATCAGCATGAAGCCAATTTATGAAAAACTGATGTCATTATTAATGGCACTTCTCCCTGCATGGTGCAAACACACCCGATCATTCTGCTAATGCATTAAAAATAATGCAGAGAAAGCGAAGCCAAGATGTTTTCTTTTACCTGACTTTTTTTTTAAAGCAGCTAGAGATTAACTCTCCTTTTCTTTGGAAATTCAAACTCCCCTTTTTATTTAAACATTATTGTTTTACCTTTGTAAGAGTGGGGGACTCTCGCTACCCCGCTGTGCTTCGCAACTCAGAAAACATTTAATTTCTCTGACTTGCCCTCTTTCTGTTTCAATGATTATAAATGGCACAATTGAACTATAAATCAACCAGTGTTCTCCAATGGAAATTAAAATCATAGTACCTAGATGCCCTAAGCACATCCAATCTCGTCTGATTTTGGAAGCTAAGCAGCGTTGGGCCTGGTTAGTACTTGGATGGGAGACCACCAGGGAATATGCCAGGGGCTGTTGTAGGCGCCTGGAGTGGGAATTGGCAAACCACTCCAGTATTCCTGCCAAGAAAACTCCATGGACACGGGGTCACAAAGAGTTGGTCACACACACACACACACACACACACACACACACACACACACACGGCAGTAAATGCACAAAGCATTGGGTCTCATTTCTACTCTTTTTTGCTGTGGTGTTTTATCTAGTTTTAAATTAAATAGCATGGTTACCAAATTTAACCTCTGGCAGAATGAATGGTTGGCAGAACCCTTTTCAAGGGAGGGAAACATTAGAGACCTCAAGTCCATTCAGAAGGTGTATCATTTCCCCATCTCTGGCCAATTTTAAAAGCTAAGTATCAAACAACCAGAGATTTGCCTTCGTATGGACTCAAGAGAACTATTTGCATTTCCAATCTCTCGAAATACCTGTTTTCCTTTTACTCTAGCTGAGTGGTACCTAATTTTGAGTTATCCAGATGGGTCTTCGACTGCAAAGCCGAAAAACTTTGGCCAGCACAGCTGATAGTGAAGACCTCTGGGAGATGTAGTGCCAGAAGAAATGTTAATTTCTGCAAAGAACATAGATTCTCCAGCCAGCATGGAAAAGAGCCATGGTCATGTCATCTGAGGAATATAGAAGTTGTAGTTGAAAAAATGACACTTTGCATTTGTGGTTTAACTGTAGTTGTTAAGGCATCCCCCCCCCCCCCCATTAACAATAGTCTGGCAACCTGGGCTGTGCAATGCATTCAGACGGATCTGAATTGGCCTGATTTGGCCCGATTTGTGAAAGTTATGGATTGAAAGCGGAATAGCCCACTTCAGATCTGCAATGAATTGAAGTGAGTTTACAAATCAGTGTGTGCCCAGGGCACTAGTTGAATCAGATGAGGCACAAATTACTTCAGCTGTTTTTTTTTTTAAGAAAATTTAAACATGTCTAGAGCTTTGGAATTAGCTGTCTCAAATATTTTCAGGTTTATTCATCTTTTTAGCCTCTGCTTTATCCTCAGATTCCATGTATGTCAGTTAAAAAAATTGTACAGTCATACCTCCGATAACAAATGCCTCGCATAACAAATATTTTGGTTAACAAATGGAAATTTCTGGGTATAGGACTGCCTCAGATAACAAATGTTCCCTATCGGCTGCCTCAGATAACAAATGTTTCAAAATGGCTTGCAAAAAAAGTGTACCCTGGATGCATTCCCCACCACCCTGGTAGTTTGTGGAGGGGTGGGAGGAATTAGAGCAGTTTTAATGGTGTTTTGCAGCCATTCTGGACACATTTTTGCTGATGAATTTGGACCTTTCAAACTTGGAAAGGTAGGGAGCTAGCTTTTATTAATCTCTGCACTGCTTTTCTTTGCATTTTGGGTGGAAACAGACTGGAGTAGTCTTTCTGTTTGTGTTTGTGTCTGTTTGCATCCCCCCTCCCCCGAGAAAACGCTGAGGTAGTCTTGCTGCTTTCTTTTCTCCATGTTTGCATTGCACTGCAGGGGGGTATTATGGGGGTTTGTGTTCCAGCACTGCATGCCTTTGAAGTGCACTTTATAAAGAGGTCTGGGGGGGACAGCTTTTTTGCCTTTTTTCAGACCTCTGGAACAGATTAATTAGTTTCCCATTAATTTCAGTGGGAAACCATGTTTCGAATAACAATATTTTTCGGAAAACAAATTGCCTTTGGGAACAAATTAAATTCGTTATCAGAGGTGCCACTGTACTGTGTAGCGGTTTGGATTTACCTGTGTGTGTGTGTGTGTGTGTGTGTGAATCTACTTTTGAGAAATAGGATGGCAAAGGATTGCTTTAAAAACAGAACTGTGATGGGTAACTGACAACTTTTAGGGGAACTCAGGAGTATAATTTTAACTAATTACTTTTTAAAAGTAACTTAGTGGAGAGTACATGAATCCAGGCTTGGCACTCTGCCCGAGTGTGCAAGCACGCGGATTCAAGGTGTCTCTGAAGACGCCTGTTCACAAATACAGTATCAGCTTCCTTTTAGATGGAGTACTACAGCTGCAGCAGCAATAGCCATAAAGCAAAAAGCAAAGTGTTCTGCTTATATACCGCCCCATACCACTTTAAGTAGTCTCTGGGCAGTTTACAATTTTAATTACAGTGTGCAGGCTACACATTGCCCCCCCCAGCAAGCTGGGTACTCATTTTACCGACCTCGGAAGGATGGAAGGCTGAGTGAACCTTGAGCCTGCTACCTGGGATTGAACCCCAGGTCGTGAGCACAGTTTCACCTGCAGTACAGGCATTTAACCACTGCGCCACGAGCCATGACATTTTCAGTCACAAAACTAAGGAGATTCTTGAAGCGAAACCTTCTCATCTGCCTTTGAAAGGCCTCACAGTATTTTAACAGCCTCTCAAATGCCCTACTACTCCCCTCGCCTGTTACTCAGCCTAAGAACATATGACTGAAAATAATACATACTGCTTCTCTGGATCAGACTGGACTATGAGAGGAATACATAATGAATTGGGCTTCTCTCAAGTAATGGGATTTCTCCTCTGGTAATACCTCAGCAGTTAGAATGGTCTTAAGTCCAATTACTAATTACAACACTTAAAACCTTGCTTTATCGGGAGGCATTTGGTGACCTTTAATTTTTGTTATTTCTTTTCTGATGCCTCTTGCCGATGATTCTCTCTTATTATTGTATTGTCTTTATCTTTGTCCTTATCTTATGTTTTATTGTTCTTTTAACCCTATTGTTAACCGCCCGGAGTTCCTTGGGAGGACGGGAGGTATAAAAATAAAACAAACAAACAAACAAACAAAGCAAGCCCAGTAAGATGCAAGGTAAGTAGGTGAAGTAAATAATGTGCTATGACAACTAAACCTCTTTCACCACTTGAGGGAGCACCTCTTCTAAATACATACTAAATAGTGCTTTCTTGTTTGATTTGCAGTGTATTCATTCTTCTATTTTGCTCCCCTTGGTCTGCTGTCTCCCATGTGGATTTATCATTATCACAGGACAGGGAGCTGTCCTTTGGTACTGTATAAAGTGCTGTAAATATTCATAGAATCATTGTCACATCACCATAATGAGCAAGGGACAGGACAGGAAGGCTACAATAACTCTTACATGGCCCAACAGCTGGTCATTTGCTATGTGTCTCTCTCGTGGATGGGTTGCCCTTGCTCTGAACTTCATCTGGAATGTTCAAAATGAGGACAATGAGTAAATTTCTTTCTAAGCCACTGCTTTAAATCTGGGTTCCCGTTGTTCTTTTAGTCTGTCCTTCTGCTTGCCAGGTGGACGTTATATAACTAATTAGGATTCTCATCTACAATAACCTTTTTGTCAGGAAGTTTTATTTCCTTCTGTTTGTTACATTTGTCAGCAAATTGCTGGAAACTAACACTCAAGGCTATACATAGTGTCAGTTCTGCTGATGAAGATTCTACCTGACTCTGGGGTTTCATCATTTTGCTTTCTCTTCAGAATCCCGTTGTGTTGTAGACAACAGAAGTGTGTGTGTGTGTGCAGAAACCTCCCTTCCTCAAGCTGTGCTTGAGTTGGCCTTGTTCTTGGCTAGCAGGAAGGCAGCTGCCTCGTGGAGATTTCAGATACTGGGGAAAGGCAACAAATTGTTCGTTCTTAAAATTTGTGTGGTTCGATTCTCTACTGCCAAAGGTGGCGAGGTGGACTGACTCCTTAAAGGATACATCTTAAATGTTCTGGGCTGTATATTGTCCCTCATTATTATAAGCCACCTTGGGTCCTTTTCCAAGGAGAAAGGTGGGGTAAAAACATTTAAATAAATAAATAAATAAATAAATAAATAAATAAATAAATAAATAAATAAATAAATAAATAAATAAGCCACAGGCTTGAGTTTACAAGAGACACCTGGACATCTCGCAACCATAGGGTCACCATAAGTTGGAGGTGACTTGATGGCCCATAAGAACAGCCGAGTTTTTGTTATATGTGCTCTGCACAGCATATTTGTTTAGAAATCATTGCAGGGAATCCACATCTCGATCTGGCCTCGTTTAGTCCTGCCCCTGAGTTGCAGTTTATGCTCCTGAAATCTCCGAGATTGGGAAACTGTTTGCCTGCTAACTCTACCCGGATTGTACCTGAAGTTGTGAGTGTGTGTGTGTGTGTGGGGGGGAACTGACCTGTTGAACAGCAGGCTGAGAACGAAATCATTGTGGCTAAGTGAACCTCTCTGGGA
This sequence comes from Phrynocephalus versicolor, assembly GCA_023846285.1. Lineage (NCBI taxonomy): Eukaryota > Metazoa > Chordata > Lepidosauria > Squamata > Agamidae > Phrynocephalus > Phrynocephalus versicolor. The sequence continues at coordinate 7,134,824 of JAHTLZ010000268.1, read as the reverse complement.
AGTCTCAGTGTGTATTTGTTAAGGTGCCTTCACGATGGCTCTGAATTTTTTTTTTAAGGTTAAAGATTACACAAGCGGCATCTTAGCAGAGCAACACAAAATCTGCTTTGATGTACGTCTCTTAAACGCCTGCTGTCTGATGTCTGTTGAAACAAGCCAGCACTGTTTCGGTTGCTTGTTTTTCTCAGGATAAGCTCTCCTCCTGGGACAGAGAATTATCAGGATGCCTTGAAATAGGCAGGCATGAAACACCATCTCCCTTGTTCACCTTTGCTTTTGACATGAGTGGCCCCCAGACGTCTGGATGCCTCATGCAAGATAGGATACACCCCCTCCGTCCAAGCACAAGACGACAATAGAGGGGGCAGTCAGGCAGCACTAACTTCGGCTCACTGTAATTCACACTTGTGGAAAAACAGTCCTGACAATTGCTTTGTGTATGGGTGAGAAGTGGTTAACTGATAGAAAAAAAAGGAGTCAGCTTCTGGAAAGTTCCCTCCCGTGGTGTCAAAGCAAAGCAAAACGTGCTGCTTATATATCACCCCATAGCGCTTAAAGCACTCTCTGGGCAGTTTGATGCATGCTACACATTCCCCCCCCCCGAAGCAAACTGGGTACTCATTTTACTAACCTCAGAAGGATGGAAGGCTGAGTGAACCTTGAATTGAACCCCAGGTGGTGAGCACAGTATAAGCTGCAGTGCAGAGGTGTAACCACTGCACCCTGAGGCTCTGCTCACTTTATGAATGGTAATGAGCACAAGGGAGTATCCTGTGTAGACCATCTTGATTGCTGCCATTGGCGTTGTCAACGTTCCTGCTGCTCTTTGCTATATAAAATTTGGCATCCTTTTCCCTGTTGGCTCTGCGGGCATGAAACCCGTGCAGCAATATCAGACCATGTCCTGGCTTTTTGAATCGGTACAGAAGGACACTATCTCAATATTTGCCCAGCACGTTGTTAGTCTGTGGAACTCCCTGCCACAGGATGTGGTGATGGCATCTAGCCTGGATGCCTTTAAAAAGGAGATTGGACAAATTCCTGGAGGAAAAGTCCATCACAGGTTACAAACCATGATGGAGATAGGTCATCTCCAGGTTTAAAACCGGGGTACTTCAAGGGCCAGAGGCAGGGGAGTGGTATCAGGAGACAGATATCTAGTCTCATGCGCTCCCAAACGCATCTGGTGGGGCCACAGTGAGATAGAGGAAACTGGACTAGATGGGCCTTTGGCCTGATCCAGCATGGCTCTTCTTATGTTCTCATGTTCTCTTGTTACTAAGGTTTTTTGAGGAAGTGGTATAATAATGAGGAGGTTGAATTCCGTATAACAGGATCCAGCTCCCTTGCCTGCCTTGCCTCTGTGACTCCATAAAGGCCTTGACCCTGTGATGTCACAAAGGCCAAATCCTTGGTCTGAGAATCTGGCCCTGAAATTGTAGGGAATGGGATGCTCCGAGTCAGGCAAACCCTAGCAAGGGTGTCCCGTGGTGCAGTGGTTTAATGCCTGTACTGCAGGTTAAACTGTGCTCACGACCTGGAGTTCAATCCCAGGTAGCAGACTCAAGGTTCACTCAGCCTTCCATCCATCTGAGGTCGGTAAAATGAGTATCCAGCTTGCTGGGGGAGTGGGGGGAACATGTAGCCTGCATACTTTAATTAAAACTGTAAACTGCCCAGAGACTACTTGAAATGGTATGGGGCGGTATATAAGCAGAACACTTTGCTTTAACTCAATGGAACTGAAAGGGCTGCATTTTCCCTCCATATTTATCGCTCTTTCTATTTCTAGTTTCTCCTTCTTACTCTCATGTGTTAGGGCTTTATTGGCAGGAGAAGTGTCTTTCAAAGATGCTGCTGCTATAGAACCTCCAACCATCAGGACAAAAGCATTTGTTCAGCATAATTAAAGAGATGTTTGCATTCTTCTTCTTCTTCACGTCCTGAAGAGACAGCTCAGACTTAATTCCTTGGAACCCTGCATTTCTTACACAGCAAAACGCCATCCCTGCAGATGTTTACGACTGCTGGGTCAGCAATACATGCAGGATGCTAAGGATTCAGCCTGATTGCCAAAGATGCATTTATTGTCAATACAACTTGGGCTGTTTAGGGCATAAAGCTTTTCCAGATTGCAACCATCATTAGAACAGTGCCCAGTTCTTTGCAACAGACGTCCCCGCGTCAGTCCAGGTTACTTTTACCTAGATTTAGCATCTTCCTCTTATATAGCCATGCACATTCACAATGTTCAGCGGGAGTGGAAGCCAACACCAAGGAAAGCCATGGCAGGGAAGCTGGCTATTTAGGCACCATCAAGAAAAGGAACAGAGGCACATCACTTGAAAAAGGTGGCATTGGTTTGCATAAAACGGCACATCCCAATTGGCACCTGGCTACCAGATGACCAGGTAACACTCCACACATGTTCTGAATGCTTGTCTATGAACGTTTGCTGCCACATGAATCTTTGCTTGTTTTATTGCCGTCATCTGTTGCAGAGTTCTGAATTTCGGGTTAAAATGCCTTTTGCTATGCAGCAGAAGTACAGAGATCTGCAGGGGAGAACAGTCCAACCCTTTCTCATTCATTGGCGCTTAGTAAGTCCCAACAACTCAATCTGAGACATTTGTAGGAGAATTTAAAACAACAACAAAAACTTTTAATTATAATTCCTTGAAAGGACCGATTTGTATATGCTGCTTTCTTTATTGCACATATACTGTACGTGGCAACCAACTGAAGAGATCAACAGCAAACACACGACATCAGCAGACTAAGAAAATAAACTCAGGAGAGGGGTGGGGCACTTTTTGAATTCAAAAGCAGTAAAAGGAATGACTGGTTACTGCTGGATAGACAGACCATCACCTCTTCCCAGAAAGGCCGCTCCCCATCATACAAAACACAGAAAGCATGTGAGGTTGCAAACAAAACCTCCAATATGGCTACTTCTCTCACCAAGATCTGGAAAAATCTGTTTCTGCAAAATCCTACCAGCCATCCTGGACGACACCAAGTTACGAGAGGCCATTTTGCAAATATGGTTGCGTCTGTCCCTCCAGCTGTCCTTGTAATTCTTGTCCTGCTGACGCAGCCATGGTTCCCTCCTTTTTTTAATTAAAAAAAAAAGAACAACTGGGGGTAGAGAGTGGTAGAGGTGGCAAGGTCAACAGTGGTCTTCCATTCTTCTCCCTACAGTTGGCTTGGCTTCTGCTAGCTGATGTGTGGCTGGTAGGAGCATGGGAAATAGCTGCTCAGCTGCCCAGGTTGGGTGAAGTTGCAGCTGTTTTAACCTTTTAAACCCAACTTCCTCAAGTTGGAGAGGGGCAGTGAGGTGCACCAGTCAGGCCCAGCCTTCATCAAGGCCAATGAGGGTACAGTCATCTCCTGCCATTTCGCAGTTCATATACTGTGGTCCCGGTATATCACGGAACCACAGTATATAAAGGCAAGGGCCCCTGAGGTAAGCTGTGTGGGCCTCTTTGGGGCCTCCTGCACTTACCCAGGCCTGACGCTGCCCCAAGCGGGCCTCCAATGGGCTTCCTGGGCCTGTTAGAGGCCCAGAAATGGTTTCCAGTGGCTTCTGGATCGCCTGGAACCACTTCTGGGGCCTCCAACAGGCCCAGGAAACCCATCGGAGGCCCATTTGGAGCAGCGCCAGGTCTAAAGTAAGTGCAGGAGGCCCCAAACAGGCCCACCAGTCCCGGCCCAACCCAGCATCTGCATAGCGTGGATTTTCATTTATCACAGGTTGGGTTGGGTCTCTAACCCCTGCAATAAGCGGGGGATTACTGTAGCACAGTTACAGGCTTCTCAAAGAACTTGGTGTGTTGAAATTTTAGCGATACTGTGGAGGACTTTGTGAGATTCCTTTCTGCACTGAGAGCTGACTCAATGAATGGTTTCCATCGGCAACCGATTTGCACCGACTTGCACCTCTGCACCCCCATCAGGCTACAAGAAAACTTCCCATGGGAGATATCAGTTGCTTCCGTATTAATTAAAGCAGTGCTCCCCAACCTTTTTGTCCCCACGGACCAGAAAATATTTGATGATTTTTCCGTGGCCCGGGGGCGGGGGATGGGGGGAGGGAGGAGGGGGTGCGGGGGGCTTGGAGTGTGTGCCTTGCGGGGGGCCACGGGAGCGGCGGCGGCGCTCGCTGGCTGGGGGCGTCGGGCTTGCCGCTCCCCCCCCGCGCACCGGCGGGGTGGGGCGGAGCCCGGGGCTCCTGGGCAGGCGGGCCCCTGCCTCCTCCTCCTCTCGGCGGCCACGGCAGCCGCCCGAGTTTGGCCGCCGCTGCCGCCAGCGGCCTTTGGGCGGGCGAGTGGGAGGGGGAGGGGAGGGAGGCCGGTGGGGGGGTGGCGCGCACACGTGCGCACACACACACACACAAAATTGATTGCAACGTGGATGTTTTGAACTGAATGTACTTTGTAGAGACTCAGAGCTTCTGGAGCCCCCGCCCCGCCCCGCGTGCGCTCCCCCGCCACCAAGACTTGCCCCCCCTCCCGCCTGGTCTCCGGGCCGAAAAGGGGGAGCCCGAGCGCCTCCCGCCGCCGCCGCCGCCTCTCTCACCTGCTGCTGGGCAGGGAACCCGAGCTCCGGCCAGGCGCGAAACTCTCCCGGGGAGGCGGCGAGGCGGCCGCTGGGGACTGGCGGTAGCGCCTCCTCCTCCTCCTCCTGCCGCCGCCGCCGCTGGAGGAGCAGCAGCAGCAGCGGGGGCGATTGCGGCGGGGGGTCGCAGCGGCGAAAACACCTGGGCCGGCCCGCGATGCCCCCCCGCCCGCCCCCAACACAGGCGCGGTCCGGCGGCAGCGGGGGGGCTCCGCCCTGGAGCGCGGCCGTAGGGAGGGGCCAAAGGGCGCGCGCCCCAGGGGAGGAGGAGGAGGAGGAGGAGGAGGGGCACCCACCTCCTCTTCCGACTGAGGGGGCCCCCCACGCTGCGGCGGCGGTGCGCGCACGTGGGGGGGGCTCGCCAGCGCCTCCCCCGCGCGCCCCCTCCTCCCCGCCGGTCCCCGCGCGCCCGGCCCCCAGGGCAAGCGGGCCAAACGGGGTTCCTGCTGCTGCTGCTGCTGCTGCTAGTGGAGGGCGAGGAGGAGGAGGGCGGAGGAGGAGGACACGCCGCTGCCGCCATGGCTGCTGCTGCTGCTGCTGCTGGAGGGCGAGGAGGAGGAGGATGCGCCACCGCCGCTCCTCCAGCCTTCCTCCTCCACCGGCCGCCCACGGGAGAGAAGAGGAGGAGGAGGAGGGCGGCGGAGGAAAAGGGGAGGAGCCTCCCCGGCCTCCCCAGGCGGCCCGGTGCCGACCGGTCCATGGACTGGCACCGGTCCGCGGCCCGGGGGTTGGGGACCACTGCATTAAAGAATAGCACTTCCAGCCGAGAAATGGGATTTCACACACACACACACACACACACACACACACACGTTTGGATTCAAATCCTGGTAAGTGCCTTTCTGAAGGACAGCAGTGGATATGGAGGAAAGTACCTGCTATATGGATAGAAAAAAAACCGCTTCAGCAGTTTTTCTGTGGAAGTAAAGGGGTATACCTTTTATACCTTGGTTCCATCATCCATCCAAATGAAGACATCAGCCAAGAAATCAGAGCCACAGCTAGACTGAGAAGGAATGAAGGAATGTGAAAATATAATAAAAAATAAGGCTGTGCCACTGGAAACCGAGACCAAGATTGTCCACACACTTGTATTTGGGATCGCCATGGAGGGATGTGGAACGTGGACACTTTAAGAAAGCTGAGAAGAAGGGAATTGCTTCTTTTGGGAACAGTACCCTAATCTTTAAACATACATATTAATGTATTTATGTAGATATGAATATGTGTGCATTGGGGTTGGGGTTATAGGACTCTTAATGGTTGTTTCAGGAAATTTGTCTCCCTGGGAGTCGGCTGTGCTCAGTACACGTTATACTTATGTTTGTTTGTTTCTCTGTTCTTGTGAGGTTTTGCTGCTGATCTACGTTGTTGTATATGACCTGTTGATCATATTATTATTATTATTATTATTATTATTATTATTATTATTATTATTATTATTATTATTATTATTATTATTATTATTATTATTATTATTATTGTCTTTGGAAATGGAGAGGAGCAATGTGGACGCCTTGGACTGCCAAAAAGATGAACAAGCAGGTGCTAGATCAAATCAAGTCTGAAGGAGGTGAACATGTTTGCTGCTGAGCCTGTCCTATTTTAGACCCATCATGAGAAGGCAGGATCCTCTGGGGGTTTAAAAAAAGGTTGGGAGAAGACTGAAGGCAGAAAGGAATGAGGAAGCCCAAATACAAGATGGATTGACTCCCTAAAGGAAGACACAGATTTGAGTTTGCAAGAGCTGAGCAGTTGACAGTCTGGAGACCGCTCATTCATTGAGTGGCCTTAACTCAGAGTTGGCATGATGGCACATTACAACAACAACAACAACAACAACAACAACAACAACAACAACAACGGGAGTAGAAAGGGTTGGAGCTTCAGGGCAAGCTGGGGGAGAGGGTTTGCGACTGCCCAGTCAAACCCCCTCCCATTTCCTCAGAAAAAAATGGAATGGTGAGGAAAACCTGGAGATAGCTAACCAGACTTCAGAAATAGCTGGTTCTCTTCCCTGGTCTTCCTCGGGTGCCCTTGGATGGCATCAGTGCCTTCCTAGAGAAGCAGGTGCGGGATTTAGAGCTGAGGCCTGTTTTTCTCGTCGTGAATCACTATTCCCAAAAGGCAACAAGAGTTGAGTTGCATTTTGGTGAAGCCACGCCTCCGAGCTTGAATAAGATGGCATTGTTCAGATGCAACTTTTGTGTGCACGTATCGGGGAGTCAGCGTTATATTGGATGGTACGTGGCTTTCCTCTGGAGGAACGGGCACGATCAGTACCTGGACGAATTTGCTGTCCATCAGAAAGCTTTCAATAGCTTAATGAATCTCACTAATCTCTGGACTAATGCTTGCCGTACTGCTAGTGTTAGATGCGGAACGACAATTCCTGGCTCTATAGGGGTGCGGGAGACAGACAAGAGCCAAGTTGCAATGTGTGCCAAGCCAATTTCAGCTGAAAAGGCAGCACAAGAGCTAAGGGAGCTTCTGCCAGCTTTCCCGAAGGAAGATAAATCCAAAATGCTGGACAATGTGTCATGAAACAGCGGGCATGTGGAATAAACTCAGGAGGACTGTGACGTGAAGCTGGCTTGTAAGCAGAGTCAGTAGGCTGCCTCCCCTAGATATTCTGCAGCAACCACGAGCCACGCCTGCTCGTAACAGCCCACACTCGTAGCAGAGGGTGACAAGGACAACGGAGCGAAGTGATTGTTTTAAGCCTCCTTCGTATCAGATGTGAATTAGAACTTGGGGCGCTTTTACACGTCCCCTAAAATCCGAGGCAAAGGGCTCCCAGATCCGGAGCTTAAAAATGTTTTCCCACCAGCTCCGGAATTAAAAAAAAAATTAAGTACGACCATGCCCACCTAAGCACGTCCCAGCGCACTTTTCGAGTACCTGGCCTCCAGGAGGTAAAAAATCTTCCGATGCGAATTGTAAAGCTGTGAATGCCGGGCTCCCTCGCCCTCTGTTTGTTTTTTTGTCCCCGCCACCCCTTTAAGAGACAAGAATTACTACGGGGCAGCCCAGGCAGAGGTGAGCCTGCATTTTTTTCTCCTTTTTTCTCCCTCCCCTCACGCAGACAGGAACAATGGAGTGCGGATGGGTGGGAACACAGGAAGAGCAACAGACCTCCACGATCTCTGGTCCAAATTTAAGTTGCTACTGGATTTTAGAGGTCGTGTAAAAAGCACCCCAAAAAAGTCGCTGCAGTTGCATCTTCTACCAGCAAAATGGACACAGCCTTGAGTTTACACAGTTACTAGGGTGTTGAAGAAAGAACATTCCAGAGCCCATCCGCTCACAGGGTTGCCACGAGCTGACACAGAACAAATAGCAAACCACCTGAAAAACTAGACATGTCAGACAAATGCTCAAGTTAACGCATTGATTAGGAGGGCCAATTGCACTGTTGTACAGAGAATTGCCATCATCTTCTTGAATGTCAGAGGACAAGTCCTCTGTCTTGAAAGCACCCTCTGTTTGCAGGGTTTCCCAGCGAGCATTTGGTTTGTGCAACAATGAATCATGGAATGGAAGCTGGCACGCCTTCACGTGGCCCATCACACACTTGCAGTGGTGCACCCGGCAGAACAGATGCAACCATCTCCTGCTCATTATTATCCCTTCCACCATGGTGAAATGCATCACACTCCTAAATGAATCATGGGAAAGATTACTAAACTTGCATTTATAGTCTGATGTAGAGATGGGCACGAAATGAACAATTTTTCGTTTCCGTTTCCGTTTTTTCGTTTTGTTATGCAACGAAACGACAAACGAATTTTGTCTCTTAAATGAAATGAAACGAACAGAAACACCAGAAATTTTGTTGTCCGTTTTGTTTTCGTTACGGCAATACATTGAACTGCTTTAAATGCTTAAAAAAATCACCAAAAATTGAAATTAATGGTAATGAAACGGTAATGAAATGAATGAAAACAAAAACGATTTTTTCCCAAAAATTCACGAAAAACAGAAACGAACCAAAACGGACCCCCCCAAACGACAAATGACAAACGAAATGCCATTTTTTTTATTCGTGCCCATCTCTAGTCTGATACCTAGTAAAAAGATACCCCCTGGAGGGAACCAGAGGAATGGAGGCCACTTGGTTGGGGGAAAAATAACTCTAGGCTGCTATCTCACCTGGGGGAAGATCTGGATATTGTGAAAGTTCGGCATTTCTTCTTTCTTGGTCACGTGACTGAAGATGTGGGATCTCTGTTCCAATGTACAAGGATTTTTTTAAAAAAGCACAGACCAGCCCCAGGGCCATCAGGTGGCACTAGAAAAAATAAAATAAAAAACAGCGTTGATGGGGAATTAAAAAAATATTTTAAAAAAGCACAGACCAGCCCCAGGATGAGCTGGTCGGCGCTAGAAAAAAATAAAATAAAAAAAAACAGCCTATCAGCCCGAAGGCCAGCTGATCAGCGCTGGGAGGAGGGGAAATAAAAACAAAACAAAACAACCTAACGAGCTCCAGGACGAGCTGGTTGGGGCCAGGGGAAAAAAATGTGAGCTCCCACAGACTTCAGGCTCGCATTTTTTACTGGAGCATAAAATTCCCAACTTCTCCTGTAGGTCTTGGAAAACTCACTAAAGGGGGCATAACTGGTGTTTTTTTTTTTTTAAACCGGGTGGCCGTGGGGACAAGATTTTTGGGAACACTTTATCTTGAAATTTAATCAGCATTTTAAAGGACGTGTGATAGAGTGTGATAGAGAGAACCTGGCAGAGCTGCATGTGGTTCAGGGACCTCATTTCACCCATCTTTGACTTCACTATGGAAGAGTAATAATATTCACATGCCATCAAGTTCATTCAAGCTATGGCAGTCCTTTTCAGATAGGCGCTACTCAGAAGTAGTTTACCATTCCCTTTGTGAGGGTAGGGGGAGCCCTGGGAACGTACAGCTTGCCCAAGGGCCACACAGGCTGGCTTTTCTCCCAGGACACACACTAGGGCAGTGGTTCCAAGCCTGGGGGTCGGGACCCCTTTGGGGGGGGGTTGAATGACCATTTCACAGGGGTCACCATGAATCAGTGAGGAAAAAGGCACAAACGTCTTGGGTCTGGAGGAGGAGCGGGAGGAAGGGGGGAAAGAGTGAATTACAGCTTGATAGGTTGGAGGGGATGTCACTCAATGGCACCGGAGGCTGCGATTGGCTGAGGGTGCCTGAAGAGGGAAGTTCTCTGTGGCACCTGCAGCAGTGGCCTCTTCCAAGCAGGGTAAGGGGTCCCCACAACATGAGGAACTGTATTAAAAGGTTGCAGCATTAAGAAGGTTGGGAACCAACCTAGGGAGTCAAACTTCCAACCTCTGACTCATTGAGCTATCCAGAAAGGCCCGTAGGAGCCCTCTTTGGCAGTTCACACATCTTCACGCCACAAACGTATGAGGAGAACGGCCAGAGATTAGATAGTTGGGCACGTATGTACAGTAGAGATGCGTACAATAATTCCACACAGACTTCAAAAGGGAATTCTTATGAATACATGTTTCAATGCCACAAGTCATAAACACTTTCAGGAATAGAACAACAGAAACAACAATAGGAAGTCATTTGGTTGGTGGCAGGGGATTTTCCTGGGGGCTTCCTCACTAAAGCGCACCCTGGAGTGACAATCATTGGTTTCTGCTTGATGTGTTCTACAGGGCGTGCCAGGGCGGATGCTCCACCTTCCTCTGCAACATCCATAGAACATCATCTGTTGCATCATTTGGTGCCCATATTGGGAGGTGATGGCTAGTTGGCACCAGCTGGCACTTGAAAGGGACTGTACCACCTCAGGAAGGCAGCTGTCAGCTCCCCAACCCTCCGGTTTTGCTGCCTGCTTTGCTGTTGCTTTCAGTTTGTGCACCTTTACTGAGACTTGTGCAATCCAGACAGCGACCTTGTTAGAAGCGGAGCTGTCTTCATGGGTAAAAGACGTTTGCTTATCCTAGCATGAGGGTACAACAGCCTAACTAACAGCAGATGCGTTTGCTTCTCCTCATCATTGACCATGGGGATGTAAGTGTAGGTTTCTTTTACATCTCCGATTGTGCAAGCACAGTTGTTTTGAGGATTACACCCTGGCAGGAATAGCAACAATCTTCTAACTGCAAACGGCATCTTGTCTAGTTCAGATTGGATCAGGTCTCAAGGAGAATGCACACCTCTTACAATTAGCATGCGGCTATATGCATAGACATTCAGCAGTCAAATTTGCAAACTAGGTTTGTTTTGACCTTCAAAAACCAATCACAGAAATAAGGAATGTTAAATGCAAGATATGTAACACTGACATGTGCTTGGCTAAAAAGATAGTTTTCATTACTTGAAAGGAGCCCGTTTACTTAAAAAATAGCTGTTCTGTCCTGTGTGACCCTGAGCGAAGTATCACAGACAACAACATTTAAAAAGGCACACCAATGTCAACCCACCTTTGCTTCCTGGCTCCTGGGCGGTGGTGGGGACAGGGGAGAAAAGGAAAGATTCTTTAGTTGCACAATTTATTGCCTTCCTGTCAACAATATACTGCATAATTTAATAAAACTCACTACGTTTTTCATAATACTTATTGTGGCACCGTGGTTAAACTGCAGTGCCGCAGTCAAGACTCTGCTCGTGACCTGAGTCTGATCCTGACAGGCACAGGTTCCTGGCTTGAGGCTGACTCAGCCTTCCATCCTTCTGAGGTTGGTAAATGGAGTATCTAGCTTGCAGGGGCTGGGGTCAATATGTAGCCATTGCAAACCACCAGAGAGTGATTTAAGCATGATGTTGTGGTAGATAAGCAGTGCACTTTGCTTTTTGCCTTAAGTTTATAAAAGAAGTGGTAATTTGAGGACCGAAACCCAGTGTGGAATAGTTGTACCGAGTGCTGAATGAGAGCTCAAGGGGACCCGGGTTTGAATTCCTTCTTGGTTTTCATAGAATCATAGAGTTGGAGGAGACCTCAAGGGCCATCTACTCCAACCCCCTGCCACGCAGGAACCCCCTTTACAGTATCCTTGACAGGTGGCCCTCCAGCCTCTGCTTCAAAACCTCCCAAGAAGGAGACTCCACCACCTACCATTTTGCAACTTACTGGGGAAGAAAGTGTGTGACCACAATTGTTAGCCACTCTTGATCATCCCACATACTTTGAAAATACTATTATGGTCATCATCATAAGTCCTAAGTACTGGGCTTCCACACTCCTAAGAGAACAAATTTGATAAATTGTGTGTTGTTGTACACTTAATGGCTCGGAGTCTGATCAGAAAAAATATTACCATTATATGACGGTGAATCCTCTTTCTTAATATTGGACCTTCACAAGTGGCCTGGGAGACCAGCAGTGCTTTAACACTGAGAACGAAGCCTTCAGAAACCAGCGCTGTGGTTTGAACAAAAGCTTCTCTAGAGGTGGGGAAGGAGGAAGAAGATGATCTGAGTCTGGGGATGGCTTTTTTTTTTTAAAAAAAACTGGCATTTGTTTTTTTTAATGGGGAAAATACATAACAATGTTCATGCCCCAAACTAGGACAAAAGCTTTACAAATGCAGAACTGGGTGGTTCTGTGGTTCTTTCAGCCATGAAACCATTCCTGCCTGTGGAATGGTAAAACACCACCACCACCACCACCACCATCATGATCTTAGGGTATTTGTACACAACCCCTAAACTCCGCCGCAAATGGCTACCAGCTCCGGAGCTTAAAATTGTTTCCCCACCAGCTCCGGAGTTTACAGATAATTAAGTGCGACCACGCCCACCTAAGCACGTCCCAGAGCACTTTTCAGGTACCTGCTCTCCAGAGGTGAAAATTCCTGATGCGGATATAACATAGTGACTGCCGGGCTCTCCTTGCTTCTGTTTGTTCTTTTTTTGCCCCCCGCCCCTTTAAGAGATCTGAATGTAGTGCCGGGATGGCAGAACGGAGGTGAGTGGCATTCTTTTCTTCCTTTTTTTCTCCCTCCCCTCACGCAGCCAGCAGCTAGGAGTGCGGAGGGGGTGGGAACGCAGGAACAGCGACAAACCCCTAAGATCTCTGGTCTGAATTTAAGTGGATCTTAGCTGGAAAGGAGCCTGTCAAGGAGGACACAGTGGGGAATAGAACTCCCGACTTTTGGCTCCACATCTAGAGGCATTCCAACGACCTCTTGTGGGATTATGCTTCATGTGTTGAAGGGGGGCAGCAATGGAGTAAATGCAAGTCTTTGTGCCCTGCCCTTGCAGGGGAAAAAAGTTTTTTCCAAAATAAAGGGGCAACTAGGGTGGCTCAGTTAACCCAGCCTGGATCTAAACAGGGTTGCTTTGAGATGCGGCATGCCCTTTGGAGTCTTTCATCCATGGAACAGATGGATTTCGATCCAGAATATCAAGGGACAGCACCACCAACACATTCAGCAGAGGTGCCCTTGCCAATCAGAGCAATAAGGCATGGTAATAAGGCAGCATAATGGCCAAACTAAATGTACGGGGGGGGGGTTGTGTGTATTATTCTTTCAGTCAAAATCCAGTTAGTTATTTAATCAATTTGTTACCCAGCATACAGGCAGTGCCATACAATGGAGTAGTGAATTGCCACTAGCTATCAAATCGCCACCGAGACATCTCACTATGCACTGAATCCCACATCTGGCATGCAATGGAAAATACAAATGGCAACTCATTAATTAGAGGCAATCAACTGCTATGCTTTACATCATTGCACTTACACTGGTGTTAATAACTAAAAAGGATTTTGGCTATTTTATATCTGGTTTGCGTTTTCCTCTTTCTAGACCATTCCTTCATCATCAAAGGCAGTCCAACAAGGACTACTCATAGCATGCCTCCAGCAACCTTGTTTAACAGAATCTAGACCAACCTTCTCTCCCTTAAGAGAAAGAAAGCCCTCTTCCCAATCCTTCTTCTGTCTCCAGCTCTAAGCTTTGCCTAAGGGCGTTTATACACAACCCCTAAACTCCGGGGCAAATGGCTCCCAGCTCCGGAGCTTAAAAATGTTTCCCCACCAGCTCCAGAGCTAACAGAAAATTAAGTGCGACCACGCCCCCATAAGCGCGTCCCATCGCACCTTTCAAGTACCTGCTCTCAGGAGGTGACAATTCCTTTATGCGGATCTGCCAGGCTCTCCTGGCTTCTTTTTGTTGTTGTTTTTTGCCTCCCGCCCCTTTAAGAGGAATCAGGAAGTGACAGGGGCTCGGAGCAGCTTCCACCGGCACCCCAGAGGTAAGCCTTTATTCTTTTGTCCCTTTTAAAGGCTTTTTTCCCTCCCTCCCCTCACGCAGACAGAAGCAAGGAAGTGCGGAGGGGTGGGGAGGCAGGAAGAGCAACAAACCCCCAAGATCTCTGGTCCGAATTTAAGGGTCATGTGAAAAGGCCCTAAGCTGCTTAACAATCTTGAGAAATGGAAAGCTTCCTCCCTGCTCTCCCATGGAGGGGGAAAGGAGACAAAAGTTTCCATTTCTTTTTTATTGCTGCTTACTGACACAGTGTATGAGGATCAAAGCTTCACTAGGCTATGAAAAAGAAGTACAAACTTTCCTCTCCCTTCGCTCCCACAAGTGAGCAGCAAGGAAGCTTTCCCTTTCTCAAGATCATTCAGCAGCTAAAGCAACTAGACCACATAAGACATCCATCTTGGTTTTATCCCAGCAATCACACACACTGGAACGGAACTGAAACAGTATGATTTGACCCACAGCAACAAAACAGAAGTCCCTGACAGGGACCCCACAAGCAGTGGGCAGGCATCAAACATTGATGGCCCATGATGGCAAGTATGTTGCGTGGTTGACAGGAGAAGGAGTGAACCAGCCCATCGGAATCCTGGAACAAACCACAGAACAAATGCCCATCTGACCACACCCTAAGAAACATGTTTAAAAGCTAAACTCTGAAAATTTTCTTCCATTTCAACTGGAGCTTAGAAGCACTTCTTTTTTTTCTGGACTAGAACTCCCGCAATTCCTGGGCAGTATGAAGACTGGCTGGGAGAGATGGGAATTGTAGTCCAAAAGACATAATATTTTAAAGCAAAGCAAAGTGTTCTGCTTATATACCACCCCATACCAGTTCAAGTAGTCTCTGGGTGATTTACAGTTTTAAATTATAGTATGAAGGCTACACAATGCCCTCCCCCTGGAAGCTGGCTACTCATTTTACCAACTTCAGAAGGATGGAAGGCTGAGTGAACCTTGAGCCAGCTACCTGGGATTGAACCCCAGGTCGTGAGCACAGTTTTAGCTGCAGCACAGGCATTTAACCACTGAGCCACGGGGCTCTTAATGCTCTCTTTCCCCCTCTGTCTTATGAGAGTCAAGTCCTAAGCCCTGTTTATGTCCTTTAGCTAAAAGAGAGGCCTCAATCATTATTGCATAGTAAAAAATGGAACAGATCAATCCATGTCCAATCATTATTGCATTCCGATGCCGGAAGAGATTGATTCCTTTCCAGCAGAAAGGCACAAATGATGAATCCAGTTTCTCCCAGAGTTATTGCAGGGTCAGGATCTTGGACTACTTGCATCCTTCTGTTTGGCCCATCACAGAAGCTGCAGAAGCTGCCTTCCTTGCACAGCAGATGCATGGCAGGAACATTGTGGACCCCCGTGGACTTGTCTGGTGGAACCAGCAGCTCTGCGGTGGGCTGGGGGAGAAGAAGCAGGTGAGGCCCAAGGAGGCTGCGTGACAGTTGCTTAGCACGGGCGCAGAATTTTAACAACAAGAGAAAGTCTCCCTTGTTGCCACGTCCCTCTGCAGGGGCGTGAAGGCTTCGGATGAACATCTGGTCCGATGGCCTTGTGGTGTCGTCATAGGGCCGTACAGGAGCCGCAGCAGGCGACACAAGACTGCTTCTTTTTCTTGGGGGTGAAGATGGTGAGGATGGCCTCGTCAAAAACCGCCTTCAAGCCCTTCTGGGTCAACGCTGAGCACTCCAAGTAGCACTGGGCGCCGATCTTCAACAAGAGAGAAAAAACAGGCATGGTGGTGGTGGTTGATGACAACGACAGGGAGCAAGAAAACAGCTCTGATGCCTGACATGTCTGTGGAACTCCCTGCCACAGGATGTGGTGATGGCATCTGGCCTGGATGCCTTCAAAAGGGGATCGGACAGATTCCTGGAGGAAAAGTCCATCACAGGTTACAAACCATGATGGAGATGTGTAATCTCCAGGCTTAAAACTGGGGTCCTTCAAGGGCCAGATGCAGGGGAGTGGTAGTAGGAGATAGATATCTAGTCTCATGCACTCCCAAACGCATCTAGTGTGGCCACTGTGAGATATAGGAAGCTGGCCTAGATGGGCCGTTGGCCTGATCCAGCATGGCTCTTCTTATGTTCTTATGTTCTTATATGAAATGCCCACCCAGCTCATCAGGTGGCCAACCAGCCTGGTCAAAGGGGTGCCATGGGGGAGACCCTCAGGAGGAAATGAAAAAAGCGGGGGGGGGGGAGGAAACTACAGTATTCTGCTTATATATCACTCCATAGTGCTTAAAGCACTCTCTGGGCATTTACAATTCAAGTAAACAGGCTACACATCCCCCACCCCCTCACGAGCTGGGTACTCATTTTACCGACCTTGGAAGGATGGAAGGCTGAGTGAACCTTGAGCCAGCTACCTGGAACTGAACGGTAACTCAAAAACAGTGCTCCATAAAGTGACTCTCTCCGACTATGACATCCAGAGTGCCAAGTAGAGATGGGCACGAACTACTGGTTCGTCACTTTGTTGTGGTCTGTCCTTTGGACAAACATGCGTTCAGCACATCCCAGCCCTGCCTCCTCTAGTGGGTGCCCACTCAGAGGTGGTGCCTGGAGGAGGCGGGCATGGAAGCCAGGGCACTGCCTCTGAGTGGGTCCTTGTGGGAGAGGGCAGGGCTGGGATGTGCTTGAATGCCTCTTGGCCCGAAGGACGAACCAACACAAACCCCCAAACTGGTGATTGTGCCCATCTCTAGCGCCAAGTTGCAATCGGCCATGTATCTGCCAACCTTCAGGTGAAGTTAAGAGAACCCAGCTTTTGGCTGAATATCAGGAAAAACTTCCTAACTGTTAGAGCAGTACGGCAAAGGAACTGATTGCCTCCAGAGGTGGTGAATGTTCCAACACTAGAGGCTTTCAAGAGAAATTTAGACCACCAATTTTCTCCTTCTTTGGAAGATTTTAAGCACAGGCTGGATGGCCAGCTGTCAGGAGTGCTTTGGTGGAGGTTCCTGCATGGCAAGGGGTTGGAATGGATAGAATCATAGAATCATAGAGTTGGAAGAGACCTCAAGGGCCATCCAGTCCAACCCTCTGCCATGCAGGAACCCCCATCACAATATTTCTGACAGATGGCCATCCAGCCTCTGCTTAAACACCTCCAAAGAAGGAGACTCCACCACCCTTTGGGGCAGCATATTCCACTGCCGAATAGCTCTAACTGTCATGAAGTTCTCCCTAATGTTCAAATGGAATCTCTTTTCCTGTAGTTTAAACCATTGGCCCTTAAGGTCTCTTCCAACTCTATGATTCTAGGATGCTACTACCTGGCAGAGGTCCTTTGATTTGTATTCCTGCACGGAGCAGGGGTTTGGGCTTGATGGCCTTGTAGGCCCCTTACAACTTCAGGATTCTATGTTTCTTTGAGTCTATGGCTAGACAACATTGTGTTTCTTTCCTATCATGAGAGCAGGAAAACAATAATCTCTCAGTATTCTCAAAATCTTGCATAATTAGATAAGCATCTATCATGCTGCAGTGTTGTGACTGTATCACAAGCCGTATAGAACGTTTTGTCCTGATGCATCTGGGGGTTTCAGACAATGCACAGTTGATTTCCCTGTGGGTGAACGCAACACACACAGACACTAGCTGATCTTACCAAAAATAATTTGACTGGTCTTTGAAATAACGAGCAGGATTTGCCAAATTTGCCCTGATCTTTCGTTTGGATATTTTGCTGTCTATCCAGATGGCTTATATAGCCATGGGCGGCTAGAATATGGGAGAGACTTCCCCCACTTTGATCTGGACCTCCCACCCCCCAAGGCAGGAAGAAAACAAAATAAGGACAATTTAGGAACCTCAGAAAATTCCTGTTGGACCCCTTTAAGGACTACCTGGTACCTCTTATAGCTGTTCTGAGAAGTAGTTGCTGATGACCTGAACTTTTGTTCATTTATTTCATTCTCTTTTGAAGCAGCCAAGAAGCTAGCCCTCGTCATCTCTTGTGGCAGTGAGTTCCACTGCTGAACTCTGTGCTGTGTTAAAATGAATTTCCTTTGATCTCTCTCCTGCAAATCTCAATCATTCAGCTTCAGAAGATGATCTCAGCAACTAACTCCATAAGAGTCTGAGAAGAATCTGTCCCTATTTATTTTTCCGTTCCATGCATAATTCTACAAATCTCTGGCCCGATCATCGTTTTTTCTAAGCTAAACAGTCTGAAATGATACAGTTCTTTCTTACAGAAGAGTTCCTCATTTCCTTTTATTTTTTTATTTTTTTTGCTTGGTGTTTTTTGGGCCTCTTTTCTGAATCGACAATATCCTTTTAAATGTGATGACTTTTTTTTAAAAAAAGATACAGTTTTCCAGATGTTGGTCCCATTTCAGATTTAGAGCAGCTGAACCACAGCTGGATTGAATGAAAAAGCTACCTCTTTGGCCAGTTTGATGCCATGTTCGTAGGTCAGGGGCTTCTCCTTCATGTAGAGTAACCGAGCCAACGTTTTTGGATCATCGCGAAGGTCAATCTAGAAAGGGACAGAAAGTATTTAAGAAAAGACCTTTCACAAAACAAAAGAAACCTTTTTGGTGAAGAAAGCTGGTCCTAGGATAAACAGACACCTGTTGCCACTTAAGGGTACCGCTTCACTTCTAATGACAAGCTGGCTGTTGTCTAGTTTGACACTCTTTATGGCTCAATGTGGGTCTGACCCACAGAGCCCTGGAGGAAGGAATGGGACCCTCTCTGAAGCCTTGAATATTCCTTGTAGAGAGTAGAGATGGGCATGACTCAAAAAAATAATTTTTCGTTTTTCGTTTTGGGGTCAGTTTCGGTTCGTTTTCATTTTTCGGGTGTTTTTGCGCATTTTTCGTTTTTGTTGCGAAACGAAACGAAAAAACAAAATGAAAACGAAATTTTTTCATTTTCATTAGCATTCTTTTCGTTGGAATGTGTCTGCCATAACGAAAATGAAAAACAGGGCAAAATTTTTCATTTCATTTTCGTTTTCTGGAAAATTTTCGTTTTCGTTTTCGTTGTGTAACGGAAACGAAAAACGAAAACGAAACAAAAATTTCGCTGAGTCGTGCCCATCTCTAGTAGAGAGTGAGGATAGCAGAGTGCAACCGTTTGTCAACAAGGGCGGTTACTTCACGTCCTTTCTCGTCCTGGTATGTAGTTCACTCCGTGTTGAAATCAGTCGCGGTCACGTGGTCTCCAACTGGTTCTGTCCCTGCCTCTGTGTACTCACGGGTGTGATGAATGCAACCATCAGGACTGTATCTGCACGTCCTCGTACCGGTTTGAGCTGTGTTTTTCCGTGTGCTCGTTCTCCTTTGTCCGTAACCTCCCCACACCCTATAACAGATGTTTCGATTCTTCGAAAACTAGCCATCAGACACTCGTGTGGCGCGCTCAGTGCCTGACGGTTTTTAGACAAATTTATTCATTGCATTGAAACCTCCATACTAGGATATGTTCGTGATAGGGCCTGTTCCTCGTTCTGCCACTAGATGGGTTCTTGTGTCATTGATCTCGTATCGGGGAGGAGAGTAACCGCATGGCCTCTCAAACCGGTACGAGAAGCGGGGTGAAAAGATTCCCGAGGCCAGGGAGGGGAATCTCTCAACCCGCTTGGAGCGCAGTTCAGGGGGCGTGGTTGTGACGAACTCGTTATGACCCTCAATGGACGTGCGGTTACGTTCCTTCGAACCATTCCAAAGCGGGTCCAGGAACAGGGACGAGATGGACGTGCAGTAACAGCCAAAGTCTACCTTTTCCAACATAATATAAAACCAATAGGCAAATGCAATAATGAAAGAAAACAAGGGTGATATCCAATGAACCAACCTGGTGATGGAATTTGAGAAGTTGAATGCCATAAGCGAAAAGGCCCCACCTCTAGACTTTCCCCAACCAGACTGTTGCAACGATCACAGCATGAGACCATCAAGTGGTAGCTGCAATAGTCAGACTGCAAGCGGATTCTAGTGCCCGTGTTTTCACAGGCTTGCTTAGGGCTTCGGGCTTTCCCGATACCTCTGCTGTTCATCAGCTTCCCTGTTGCTTTTCATGTGCAGCTGGCCATGCCATTACCTGTGTCCCGATCAGAACGTAAGGAACGTGAGGCATCGAGCCTTTCAGCTCTGGCACCCATTCCTCCTGGACATTGTGGTACGAGGCGGGGTTGACCACAGAGAAACAGATCAAAAACACATCTGTGTTGGGGTAAGAGAGGGGCCTGAGTTGATTGTAGTCCTCCTGTTGAAGAGCAGAAGAAAAGACACATTGGCCTGGGATCCATGAGATGGCTGCTTGGACCTCACATGATGCTTGTGATTTGTTCTGATTTGAGCAATAAAGCAAGGTTTTTAACTCCTTAGCTGCTGGTGGATGAACTGGAGGATCATCCATCACACCTCCAGGCTTATAATTACAAATTGACCCTATAGGCCAGACAGGCAAAGCAAAGCAAAGCAAAGTGTTCTGCTTATATACCACCCCATACCACTTCAAGTTGTCTCTGGGCAGTTTACAGTTTAATTATGCAGGCTACACATTGCCCCCACCCCCAAGCAAGCTGGGTACTCAATTTACCAACCTCGGAAGGATGGAAGGCTGAGTCAACCATGAGCCAGCTACCGGGGATTGAACCCCAGGCTGTGAGCACAGTTTTATTTAACTACTGTGCCATGAGGCTCATCCATTAATGTCTGAAGAGATTGGATGGATATCCTTAAATATCTCACTCACCTTGAAAGCTCTATTATGGTCACTATAAGTTGGTTCTGACTTGACAGCATGTAACAATGTCAAACACAGCTCCCAAAGTCACCTTTCAAAGCTCTGCAATCTTTCTAGCCCTGCCGCCTGCTTTCCTGAGATGTAACCACAAGGTGGTGATAGAGACTTGCAGAAAAATTTCACACCTAAGCCTTCATGCTTGCTGGTTCCCTACTTCAGAATTTTAGCGCCCTTCCAAGAGGAGAGACACTTGGCAGCATTCTTAAGATGTTTAGACCAGGCTTCGCCAAGATTTTGCCACCGGTTGGCTGGGGTGATGGGAATTGTACTCAAATCCATCAAGAAGCGTGCCAGGTTTGCGGGGGGGGGGGGAGAGTGGAAACTAGGCTCGCTATCCCACGCCCGGAAAAATCCGGATCAAAGTAAAATGCGGATTTCCCCCCTGTGTCCCCACGGGCACAGTTTAAAGAACCGCATCTTTTGTGTCCTCACGAGTGGGAACTGCAGCACAGCAGAATGAAAAGGTTTCGATGCGGATTTTCCGAGTCCTCACGGACTACTGGTTTAAAATCCGCATCCGAACCGAGACAAGCTTTGTACCACCTCGAGACCAGGTACTTGTAATATTGTTGTTTTTAATTTTGTTGTAAACTGCCCGGAGTTCCTCTGGAAGACGGGCGGTATAAAAATGAAATAAATAAATAAATAAATAATCCCCCCCCCCCTTTAAAGTCCGCTGGTTGTGGGGACACCATTTTATTAACTGCATCTTCAAGCAATTTGAAGCATTTTTTTAGTGGTCGTGGGATAGCAGCCTAGGAATCTCTCATACAAGACTATAAAGGTATCATGCAACCTTGGCAGTCACTGAAAAATTTGTTATTAGGCAGGTTGATCTCACCAGGAAATTCAGGCTGAGAGGATCATGCAGAATTATGGGAGAAAGGGGGTAAGAAA
Organism: Phrynocephalus versicolor; assembly: GCA_023846285.1. NCBI lineage: Eukaryota > Metazoa > Chordata > Lepidosauria > Squamata > Agamidae > Phrynocephalus > Phrynocephalus versicolor. Next base: position 7,113,313 of record JAHTLZ010000268.1, on the reverse strand, counting down.
ACCTATGTAGGTCTTGCCCGCCCCATCCTTTCATGAAAAGAGAGTTGCATTTCTATAGAGTGATCGTGTACAATTTTGTGGAAAAGATTCAAAACCACATCTGTGTTGATTGTATAATTGTATGCCGTCATTTCTGATAGTGATGGTGATCTTTTTCGGGGCTTTCTAAGTAAAGAGAACTCAGATGTGGTTTAACATTCTCTTCTTCTGGGGCGTTCCAGGGCTGTGCAGTTTGCCCAGAACTCTATGAGTGGACAAAGTAGATAAGGAAAAACTGTTTTCCCTATCACACAACACTAGAAGTAGGGCACACTCTATGAAACTTTTGGGTGCTAGATCTCAAACAAATAAGAGAAAGTACTTTTTCACCCAGAGGATCACTGGTCTGTGGAACTCCCTGCCAGAAGAAGTGGTGACAGCTGTCAGCCTTGGCAGCTTTAAGAAAGGACTGGACAAGTTCATGGAGAACAAGGGATGGCTAGCATTATGGATGCCTAAGGACAACCTCTGGGTTGGAGAGATAGGCAGGATATCTCAGTCTCAATGTCATTTGCAGGGAATCGTAAGCAGGTGAAGACATCTGCTTGGGAATACCCTGAAGCAAATGGTGAGCCGCGGTGTGAGACAGAATGCTGGCCTGTTCCAGCAAGGCTCTTATGTTCTTAAGCTAAAATCCTTAAACTCTTTCTATACGTTAGTTCCAACCTTAATCCAAACGGATACCAAAGCAAAAAAAGAAAAAGAAAAAAAAAAGAGAGAGAGAGAGAGAGAGAGAGAGAGAGAAGAACATGTAAAATTGGGGAGAAAAGCCTGCAGAAGCTAGATAAGGGCCTTAAAAGAAAGCCGACTAAGGCAGGATCATCCCCATGATGATATTCCTGATGGCTGTTTATGGCTGTGAAAGCTGACGAACACTGACAGGGGTGGGGGAGGGAGAGAAAATTCCTTTGCAATCAATAGGAGAACTTTATGACTATCAAGGGCCACCAGCAAGACAAAGGAGTGGGAAGTGTAAACTCTCACTGAAGCCACTGTACCTTGAAAATATCACGGGAAGAGGAGACTTGCAGAAAAAGGCAAGAATGTCGGGGTAGGGGGAAGGAAGCAAAGATAGTAGGAGAAGAGGACAGGAGACAAGACTGATTGACTCAATGAAGGAAGCCATGGGTTTGAATGTGCAAGACATAAGGAGGTCCGTTAATAACAGGATCTTTTGGGAGTCAGTAATTCATGGGGCTGCAGTAAGTCAGAACCGAGTTGACCGTACATGTCAACATACAGTTGTGAGGAAATGAAAAGTTTATATTTTTGACTGTTACAAGACACAGCGCACCTAAGGGAGAGTGGGAAAAGGATGTGGTAGCAAATAATAAAGAAACGGGTGTGAAATTACCTGCCCTGCAGTGTCGTAAAGTCCAAGCAAATGCTGCTTGCCACCGACTGTCACCGTAACTGCAAAAGAAAAGGCAGAATCAGAATCAGAATCAGAATCAGAATCAGAATCAGAATCACAATACTTTTATTGGCCAAGTGTGGTTGGACACACCCAGAATTTGTTTTGGTAAAATATGCTCTCCATATATAAAATGAAATATAAGAATCATATAGTCAACAATAAAAACACAGTACAACAATACAATATAACCTATTATTAAAAAAGGAAGAAGAGAAGTAAAAAATAATTATTCAACAGTTTGATAGCACTTGGAAAGAAACTATATTTATATCTAGTTGTCCTAGTATGCAATGCCCTAAAACATTGTCCTGAGGGTAACAATTGAAAGAGGTTATGTCCAGGATGTGTGGAATCTGTATATATTTTCATCGCCCTCTTAGAACAGTCAACTCATTTTATATACATTTTTTTTCTTATATTGTTCTTGATTGTTAACCACCCGGAGTTCCTTTAGAAGACGGGCAGTATAGAAACAAACAAACAAACAAACAAACAAAAATGAGAAAATAACATACAGAAGGATGCCAGAAGAATCTTTCTGGATCATCTGCAGAAATTGAAATTTCTCCAAATCTTCCACATTTAGGATGGAAAAAACTCGTTATTTTCAAAGCTTTGCTTTGGGTCAACAACAAAAAGCTGGCAGCTCCCCTCCATCTTTGCAAAGGCGTAATGGAGCTGACATAGATGAAGAATCAAATTAGCTCCATACAAGAATGTGCCTTCTCTACTGTCATGTGATTCGTGATACCTCCTCCTGGGTGCAAGGCAGCTGCAGAATGCCTTCCCCCATTCAACCAGCCTTTAGGGACTTTCTTCCTCTTAGGTAGGGATCGGACCAAAGGCTTATACAGCCTTGCACTCAGAATCATAGAACCATAGAATCATAGAGTTGGAAGAGACCTCAAGGGCCATCTAGTCCAACCCCGTGCCATGCAGGTACCCCCATCACAGGACTCCCGACAGATGGCCATCCAGCCTCTGCTTAAAAACCTCCAAAGGAGGAGACTCCACCACCCTTTGTGGCAGCATATTCCACTGCCGAACAGCTCTAACTGTCATGAAGTTCTTCCTGATGATCAAATTTATGGAATCTCTTTTCCTGTAGTTTGAAACCATTGCCCCAAGTCCTAGTCTCTGAAGCCATGGAAAACAAACCTGTTCCCTCTTCAATATGACATCCTTTCAGATACTTAAAAATAGCTATCGTCTCCCCTCTCAGCCTTCTTTTTGTAAGGCTAAACATTCCCAGCTCCCTATGCTACTCCTCCTAAGACATTTCTTCCAGACCTTCAACCATCCTGGTCACCCTCCTCTGGACCCGCTCGACGTTGTCAATCAGAATATTACTTTTTTTTGGTCGCAATCATTTACAAGGTTCAATATGCTTGCCCTGAAGTAACCTCTAACAAGCAATGGCTGCTGTTCAAACCTCCATATTATCACATCTCACACTTCCAGGACTACAACTCTAATACCCCCTTTAAGCATTTTAACATTTCTAAACCATTCCATTTGCTCCCATAAAGTTAGCAATCTTGATAGTGCTTTCCAACTATTCTTTTCCTGAGACCATCTCTTGCAATGACTAAATACACAAAACCTAGTTAATTCATTACACTCTAGGACCAGTAATTGCCTTTCAACATCTTTGTGAGCAACACAATCTGAAAGTTTTTTCTGAGGTTTGTAGGGAGTCCATGAACCGCCCCACCCCACCCCACCCCACCCCCAACTATGCCAGGTGATGCTCCTCTACTGCCTTTACCATGCTACCCCACCCTTGTGCCGGGTGCTTTGCTTGAAAAATCTATAAAACATGTGGCGTCCTTGTAAAGGAAACCGTACAACCGGCCCTGACTCCGGTGCTCCATCCATCTTAATTTTAAAAGCTTTGCCAATAACAACCAGAGAAAGGCAGCCAGATTGACTGCTCAGCAGGTTCAGCCATCTAACAAAGCTGTTTCTGGATGCTTGCTGAAAGTCAGGAGGGAACCAGACGGAAACAAAATGTATAGGAAGATGGAAACAAAATGTGTAAAAATGTGCACTGTATTAAACCCGATCTACCTTTTGGCCTCCTCTGCTAGATACTTAATTGCAGTGTTTTTCTACGTAAAATATTATATCTAAAATTGTTAAACTAAAAATGGGGGGGGTCATCTCATACATGGAAGCAAGCTGAGGAGAGAACTATGCAGTCGCAAAACTCTCATTTGGGGTTGGAAAAGTGGAGTTCGTCTTATACATGGTCGCGTCTTATAGACAGAAAATATACAGGTAATCAACTTCTACTGCTGTACTTATATACTCTCCCAAGAGCACACAGTTACTCATCCCTTCCTTCAGTAAATAATCATCTTTTTCTTAGCGTTTGTCCCACTTGGTGGTAAGATCTGACCCTCCTCGTGGTGCCAGTGGAAATTCCCTGCCCCAAACAGGGTGAATGGAACTCAGAGCAAATAGGTGACAGGCCCCTCTGAGAGGCTGGCTGATTTATTCAAAAAGTCAGCCCAAACAACGGATCTGTCCTTCTTTCAATAATAATAATATAACAATAAACATAACCTTACATAAAAATATAAGAACATAAGAAGAGCCATGCTGGATCAGGCCAAAGGCCCATCTAGTCCAGCTTCCTGTATCTCACACTGGCCCCATCAAATGCCTCTGGGAGCACACGAGATTAGATAGCTGTCTCCTGACACCACTCCCCTGCATCTGGTCCTTGAAGTAACCTGGTTTTAAGCCTACAGATTACACATCTCCATCATGGTTTGTAACCTGTGATGGACTTCTCCTCCAGGAATCTGTCCAATCCCCTTTTGAAGGCATCCAGGCCAGATGGCATCACCACATCCTGTGGTGGGGAGTTCCACAGACTAACATCACGCTCGGTAGAGATGGGCACGACTTAGCGGTATTTTCGTTTTCGTTTTCGTTTTTCGTTTTCGTTACGGAAACGAAACGAAAACAAAAATCGGCACCAACCTGGACCGAAAACGGAAACGAAACGACTAATTTCGAGCCAATTTTCATTTTTCGTTACTGGAAAAGCACTCGATTGAGCTAAATGGGGAGAAACGAAAAATTTTTCGTTTTCGTTTTCGTTTTTTCGTTTTCGTTACGTAACGAAACGAAAACGAAAAATTTTGAAATTAGCCCACGAAAACGGAAACGAAACGACTCAGACCCTAGCCGAAAACGAAAACGAAAACGAAACTTTTTTTCTGAGTCGTGCCCATCTCTAACGCTCGGTAAAAAAAAAAAAAATCTTTTGTCTGTTCTCACTCTCTCAACTCTCAGTTTGAGTGGATGTCCCCTAGTTCTGGTATTTTGTGAGAGGGAGAAGAGTGTCCCTTTATCTACTTGACTCATGCCCTGCATTAGTTTGTACTGTCTCAGTCATATTCCCCCTCAGGGGGGATATTTTTTCCAGACTAAAGAGCCACAAATGTTTTAGCCTTTCCTCATAAGGGAGGTCTCCCAGCTCAGTAATCATTTTAGTCACTCTCCTTTGCACCTTTTCCAGTTCCACTATGTCTTTTTTGAGATGCAGTGACCAGAATTGTACACAATACTCCAGGTCCGGCCTTACTATCGCTTTGTACAATTAGAACTGCATTGCTGAAAGGGCCCCAGTGAAACATGGAGTCCAGCCCTTGTACAGGAGGCACAGTGGGGAATTGAACTCCCCAACCTCTAGCTCCACAACCAGGTATCTAATTGGTTCAACTGCTGCCGTTTATCGCTCAACAGTGCCTTTCCCCCAACGCTAAGGACGTACCACTTGTGGCCTTCTGGTAGTTGTAGTCCCAAAAAGTAACAGTTCTGGTTTGGCCGCCAAGTCAAAGGCTGATGATGAACCTATTCACTTTAATCATGTGCTAAAGACCCTGTTGAAATCCAATGGGGTTTCTGTTCAATCATGTTTCTTTTTTAAAAAATGAAGGCCATCAGTGGGTCTCCCTCAGGGCTAGTGACAGGTTAGATTTGTTCCTTGAGTCACTGCAGAATTGCTGGGCTGTTAAATGATTAGATTTATCTTATCATCAGAGTTCCTATTCAACCACAACAACCACCTTAGAACTTAGCTGGAAGGGACCCTGTGGAATATCAAGTACAGTGGTATCTTGTATAAAGGAACTAATTCGTTCCAAATGAAATTATGCTAAGCAAATTTTCCTTTATACAAATTTCCCACAGGAATACATTGAAAACAGAGTGATCCCATTTTTATGTTGTACAGATTCGTCCCATAGGTGATTATGTTAAGCAAATTTCCCCTATCTCCGGAATTTTTTATGTTGTACAAATGTTATGTTATACAAACCGTTTGTTATACGAGGGTCCACTGTACTGCCCTGTCAAAGAGATACTGTTCAACAGGTTAAAAACTAAACATGTTTGAAGAGATGCTAATCCTCTTGGTTTCAATGGGCGTATTTATTTGGGGGTTACACTGGGGAAAGGTTGTAGCCTAGGACTGAAATTGCAGCTATTATAAACAAGCAAAAACTATGGTGAAAAGTACAGTATTTTTCTGTGTATAAGACTATATTTTTGTCTAAACTCGTTAGACTAAAAATGGAGGGTCTTCTTATACATGGAAGTAGAGATGGGCACGAATAAAAAAATGGCGTTTCGTTTGTTGTTTGTTGTTTAGGGGGTCCGTTTCGGTTCATTTCCGTTTTTCGTGAATTTTTGCAAAAAATTCGTTTTCATTTTTTTGTTTATTACCATTTCGTTACCATTTATTTCCATTTTTTGTTATTTTTTTAGCATTTAAAGCAGATCACTTGTATTGCTGTAACGAAAACGAAACGCACGACAAAATTTCCGGTGTTTCTGTTCGTTTCGTTTCATTTTAGAGACCGAATTCGTTTGTCATTTTGTTATGTAATGAAACGAAAAAACAGAAACAGAAATGAAAAATTGTTCGTTTCGTGCCCATCTCTATGTGGAAGTAAGCTGAGGAGAGAACCGTGTGATTGTGAAACTGTCATTTTGGGTTGGAAAAGGTGGGGATCATCTTATATAAGGGGATGTCTTATGGACAGAAAAATAAGGGTAGTAGACAAAAGGGGTGGGGGGAGACAGAACAGGAGTAGAAGATTTCTAAAATTATTTACAGAAGCCCCTATGGCTGGTTCCCATGCCCATAAGATCGAATCCACAACGGCTGATAGGGCTGTGAGCAATTTTTTGACTTTAAGACAAGGCAATGAAAAGCTTTAAAAATAATCATAATACATGATTTAGCATATTTATATTGCCTTGATAAAGTCTAAAAACTTTACTCAGGGGCACAGGAAGCGTGTAATTTGCCGATATCCCGAAGTGGCTCTCTTATTACAGGAAAAGAGGTTCAATTTAAACATTAGGAAGAACTCCATGACACTTAGAGCTGTTCGGCAGTGCAATATGCTGCCACAAAGGAAGGTGGTGGAGTCTCCTTGTTTGGAGGTTTTTTAGCAGAGGCTGGATGGCCACCTGTCAGAAATACTGACCTCAAGGACCGTCTAGTTCCTCGTAAAACATTTCTTCCAGACCTTCAACCATCCTGGTCTGGAGGAAATGTCTCTCCAACCTGGAGGTTGTCCTTAGGCATCCATAATGATAGCCATTGATATCCTATAGAGAAAAAAACGAAACAGGGGGAATGGGACCCTGGCCCACCGACTATCCGCTGGTCCATAACCAGGCTATGTGCCTTTCTGCAACTGGTAACAGACACAACAGCTTCTTTTAGTTTACAGCTTGAAACAAGATACTATCAGGGTCGTCAAAAAAGATGGTGAGGGTGGTGGGCTCAACAGCGTAGTAACAAGTTAACAAAAGCAGAGATGGATCATCTTGTGATATCTGTTTCTTCCGAGAAAGAAAGAAAGGAAGGAAAGAACGCTTCGACTGTAAATATAATTACCTGCCACTGCTCTGAGCTATGCTATTGATTAAGTCAAGGGCCAACAGACCCAACGGGGCCGGATAAAGATGCAGAAAATTCTGTGATGGACAGTTAACGAATCATCTGTCTCAGTAGAAAAGATTCTGCCCTTAACTCTTATCTGCAGCAGCTTGACAAGCTGGTAATAGGAATCCAATGTACAACAAATCCATTCCTTGAGCAGCAAAGAGAGCGGAAGGCAGGAAGATAAAACAAAACCACAGCTCCTTGACAACTGCTTTGCCCGTGGGGTGTTGGTGTTGGTGTTGGATCTTGATTTGTTAAATGCCGCAAATGTGGCTGATTGACGGGGTGAGATGTATATTTGCCACTCAGCGTCCTGGCTGCCTTTGGCCGGGTCTTAACAAGTGGCTTCATCCTTCCAGCAGCCAGTAGCTTAACACTGGTCCCGCTGAGATGGAAAGTGTTTATTCTTTCAATCTGTCAACGGACGGATTGGGGGTCTCCTTCCACCCTCTGGCCTCAGACACAACTCAAAGCGGGAATGCTCCTTTGTAGGTTAAGCAGCTGGGCCTGCATCTGACCAGGGAAGACGGTTAGAAAGATCGGAGGTGGACTTAATTATTTTTCTCCTTCATTACGTCCTCAGCTACATATGAGAGGATAAAAACCTTCCTCCCCTCTCTCTCATTTTTGTTGAACAAAGATTTGCTTCACTCGGATGCTTTTTCGAACACCGCTTAGTGGAAAAATACGTCCTCGTATGAGAAGCTCAGAGGTTCGATTCGCACCATCTTCTGTTACGGCATATCAAGCCACGGGTAATGTAAACAGTGCTGGGCAGATCCTAAAGCAGGGGTGTCCAAACTTTTTGCAAGGAGGGCCAGGTGAAAAATGTGAAAAGGGTGAAAATGTGTGTGTGTGTGGGGGGGCAACCATTCAGCTGCATTGGGCCCCCGGGCTGGACTTTGGACAAGCCTCTACTACGACATGCAAGGAGGCAGGGGGATGCTGCAGGAACAGAGCCAGGGGCAGGTAGGCTGGGCGGGTGTCTGGGGGGACAGACAGAGGCCAGGAGGCCAGGCAAACCAAAAAACTGCAAGCTGACATCTCTATCCAGCATAGGGAGGGGCCAGCTGAGAGGGATGCATGACAGGCTAACCTGGTGGGGAGAAGAGGCTGCGGGCCACTCGCAATTTGAAGACGGGTCACATTTGGTCCCCGGGCTGGACTTTGGACATGCCTGCCCCAAATATAGTGTAGTCTCCTGTTGGTACAATCCACCCTGCCACAAGCCCTTGAGCAAGTGCTCTGACATTAGAAGGACCAAACAAACCACTTTCGCCCTAAAGCAAAATGAGTCAACCGTGCTGCTTATGTACTGCCCCACAGCACTTAAAGCACTCTTTCAGCAGCTTATAAGTCATAGAATCATAGAGTCATTGTAGGGTTGAAAGGGACCTTGAAGGTCTTCTAGTCCAACCCCCTGCCCAAGGCAGGAGACCCCAAACCATCCTGGATAGATGTCTGTCCAATCTCTTCTTGAAAATCTCCAGCGATGGGGCACCCACAACATCGGTGTGGTGCAGAGTCCCTGCTGGCCTTCCGGAAGGCGTTAAAGACCTACCTTTTCCGGGAGGCCTTTGGCGATTTTTAACTTTTTGTTTTTGTTTGTTTGTTTGTTTTTTCTTTTCTCCTCCGCCATCGCAAACTATTTTATTTATCATTGTTTAGCCTTGAGGTGCTATTAGGCTTTTAATCTGTTTAGTGTCATTATTATTTGATTATCTTGTCTTTTGTAATTTTATGGCTATTGAGGCCTTGATGTTTGTAAGCCGCTTAGAGTACACATTGTAGATAAGCGGGGTATAAATACAATAAATAAATAATAAATAAATAAATAAATCGGGAGGCAAGCTGTTCCATTGTTTAATGATGCTCACCATCCGGAAATTTCTCCTTATTTCCAGGCTGGCTCTCCCTCTGATGAGTTTCTGCCCATTGGTTCTTGCCATACCCTCAGGAGCAATTGAGAATAAATCGATGCCCTCTTCCCTGTGGCAACCCTTCTGGTAGTGGAAGACTGTAATGATGCAGGCTGCAATCCCCACCCCCAGGAAGCTGGGTATTCATTTTACTGACCTCAGAAGGATGGCAGGCTGAGTGAACCTTTAGCTGGCTAGTGAACCCCAGCTAGCGAGCACAGTTTTGGCTGCAGTACAACAGTTTAACCGCTGCGCCACGAGGCTCTGCCTCAAGCTTCGACACACAGAGTTGTGTAATGAATGTCATTATCAATTAATTGCCTGCCTTTAACTTTGCCTCCTGGTCTGTGCACCTAGGACAATGTCATTGTGGTTGCAAACACACTGTCTAATGTTATGTTAATGATGTTTAATTTATGCTGATGTCTACTATCCTATGATATTTGGTTATTTTATGTTGTGCAGTTAATTTTAATTCTGGTACGATGCATTTTTCACCAGTGCTTGGCTTTGATTGCTATTTGGCCTTTGAATGTTGTTAGACCCCCCCCCCCCCGAGTAGCCTCGGGGGGGATAAAAATGTAACAAAAAATAAAATAAAATAACTCTTACCTCCTTATATGTAGAGGATTGCCACATTTAAATATGCTTGAATATGCAATCGGCCTCCGACTCATGCCCCTGAGGGAGACTGGCAGTTGGAGAATGTTGTACAGTGGTACCCCAACTTAAGAGCAATTTGACTTAAGAGTGGAAAACTGTTGGCATTTTAACTGCTGCCTTACAAATTTTAGATATGGTCTGCTCGACTTACAATTGTTTTTTCATTTTTTTGATTTTTCAATTTATTTTTTCAATTTTTAGATAGGTACCCCAACCTAAGAGTAGTTCAACTTAAGAGCATGCATTCGGAACAGATTAAATGTGTAAGAGGGCTGGGAGAGTAAGAACAGACAAAAGAAAATATTTTTTCACTCAGCGTGTTGTTAGTCTGTGGAACTCCCTGCCACAGGATGTGGTGATGGCATGTGGCCTGGATGCCTTCAAAAGGGGATTGGACAGATTCCTGGAGGAAAAATCCATCAGAGGTTACAAACCATGATGGAGATGTGTCATCTCCAGTCTTAAAACCGGGGTACTTCAAGGGCCAGATGCAGGGGAGTGGTATCATGAAACAGATATCTAGTCTCGTGCACTCCCAGACGCATCTGGTGGGGCCACTGTGAGATACAGGAAGCTGGACTAGATGGGCCGTTGGCCTGATCCAGCATGGCTCTTCTTATGTTCTTATGTTCTTAAGTTGAGGTACCACTGTAAAGGGGACATCCAAGAAGGGAAGCCTGGTTATAATGGGGAACTTCAATTACCCTCACGTAGACTGGGGGAACTATTGTTCAGCACATGATAAAAAGTCCCTAGATATGCTAAATGATTGTTCCCTGGAACAGATGGTTGAAGACCCAACTAGAGGTAAAAGAATCCTTGGCTTGATCCTGAGTAATACATAGGATCTAGTGCAAAATGTTAATGGGACTGATCCAATAGGGAACAGTGACCACAACAAAATTACTTTTAACTGAACAATAGACTGCCAATCACATAATATTTAACACAGAGACCTTAAATTTTCAAAAGGGCAATTTCCCAAAGATGAGGAAACTAGTAAAAAAGAAGCTGCAAGGGAAAACTGAGAGAGTCCAAACTCTCCGAGGCATGGAGACTGCTCACAAAAACAATAACAGAGGCCCAATTGGAATGCATACCCAAAAGGAAAAAGGGCACTGCCAGGGCCAAGAGAACTCCGATGTGACTTACAGGAGCTGTTTGGGAAGTGATAAAAAGCAAGAAAAACTAATTTAGAAGATGGAAGGCTTGTCCAAACAAGGAGAACAGGCAGAAACATAAATTCTGGCAGAACAAATGCAAGGCAACAATCAGGAAAGGAAAGCAAGACTTGGAGGAGCATATAGTTAAAAACACTCGAAGAAATAACAAGGACTTCTTTAAGTACATTGGAAGAAAGAACCCAACTAGGAAGGCCATTGGACCATTAGATGACAATGGAAGGCAAGGGATTATTAAAGAGGAAACAGAGATTGCAGATAGACTCAATGAATTATGCGGTGCAGTATTCACTGAAGAAGACAGAGACCACATGTCCAAAACAGAGCCCATCTTCATAGGGAGGGAAACCAAAGAATTAAGCCAGATAGAGATAACTAGGGAGGAGGTTCTTGCATGTCTTGTTAAACTAAATGCTAATAAATCACTAGGAGCAGATGGCGTCCATCCAAAAGTTCTCAAGGAACTTAAAGATGAAATTGCTGAGGTCCTAGCCAAAATATATAATCTTTCTCTCAAATCAGGTGTTGTGCCTGATGACTGGAAGGTAGCAAATGTAACACCAATATTCAAAAAAGGATCCAGAGGTGATCCAGGAAATTACTGACCAGTCAATTTGACATGTGTCCCAGGTAAATTGATGGAAACCAACCTAAAAGATAAAATTAATAGACACATAGAAGAGAAGGTACTACTAAAGGAGAGCCAACATGGCTTCTGCAAGGGCAAATCATGCCTCACTAATCTGTTGGAATTTTTTGAGAGTGTCAACAAGCATGTGGATAAGGGAGATCCAGTTGGCATTGTTTATCTGGACATTTAGAAGGCTTTGGACAAGGTCCCTCACCAAAGGCTCTTGAATAAACTTGCCAGTCATCTTGACCTGGATCAGCAACTGGCTAAGCGACAGGAAACAGAGGGTAGCACTATATGGATACTTCTCCAAGTGGAGGGAGGCCAAGGTTCAGTACTGGGACGCTTGCTTTTCAACCTCTTCATAAATGATCTAGAAGTAGGAGTAAATAGCAAGGTAGCCAAATTTGCTGATGACACTAAATTATACAGGGTAGTAAAAACTAAGATTGTGACCTGCTCCAGAGGAATCTCTTTACACTGGGAGAATGGGCAAACCAGTGGCAAATGAGCTTCAACATTAGCAAGTGCAAAGTGATGCATGTTGGGGGGAAAAACCCAATTACATTTATAAACTGATGAGGTCTGAATTCTCTGCATCAAACCAGGAAAGGGACCCTTCCTTACCATTTGAGGCTGCAATGGCTGGGCCTCTTCACTCTTGAACAACGGCGCCTGAGAGGTGACCTGATTGACGTTTATAAAATCATACATGGTGTGGACAAAGTAGATAAGGAAAAACTGTTTTCCCTATAACACAACACTAAAACTAGGGCATACTCTATGAAACTTCTGGGTGCTAGATCTCAAACAAATAAGAGAAAGTACTTTTTCACCCAGAGGATCACTGGTCTGTGGAACTCCCTGCCAGAAGAAGTGGTGACAGCTGTCAGCCTTGACAGCTTTAAGAAAGGATTGGACAAGTTCATAGAGAACAAGGGTATCCATGGCTATCATTCTGGATGCCTAAGGACAACCTCTGGATTGGAGAGATAGGCAGGATATCTCAGTCTCAATGCCATTTGCAGGGAATCGTAAGCAGGTGAAGACATCTGCTTGGGAATACCCTGAAGCAAATGGTGAGCCACTGTGTGAGACAGAATGCTGGACTGGATGGGCTGTGGCCTGTTCCAGCAAAGCTGTTCTTATGTTATGTTAAAGGCCCTAAACTCCATTTTATGGTGAAATTCCAAATACTGAGAAAGTATTGTGTCCGATTGCAGCAGATAAGATCACTTTATTGGCATACACTTCCCTTACTATTCATCCGCCCCATTGGGGATGATTTTGATCCAGATTTTCAGGCATTAGAAGGATAAAGATTAGTGTCCTGGGAAAGCTTTCCTAAAGAGCCAAGTTTTTAACTGGCTTTTGAAGATTTTAAGGGGGTGGGGCATATATTTGGGGGCAGTTTATTCCACAGATGAGGGGCAACTACTGAGAAGGTCCAGTGTCTCATTGTTTTTTCGGGCCTCTCTTGGCGATGGCGCCTTCAAAGGCCCCACTTGAACAAGTGGTCCGGGCAGTTCTATTTGGAAGTAACTGTACTGAGAGATAATTGTATGATTTTATGATGTTGTTTCTTTTATTATCATTGTTATTTTGATTGTGTCAAGGTGCCCAGAGTGACCATCTGGCTACGATGGGGAAGATGGAAAAATGAAATGAAATGAAATAAATAGATATCTGGAACAAGGGTAATCTATGATGGTCGCTGGAACCGTTGTGCTTTAGAATAACAGATAAACTTCAAGGACATGGCCTGGCAAGCTGATCTCCAAAGCCAGCCAAGAAATTAAGCTGCTTTTTCTTCTGGCTCTTGTCACACTCCCCTAGTGTCAAGGGCAACAGAAATGAGAAATGGGCAAGTCGACCCATATTCCAAGACATAAGGAATTCATGAAAACCAGGCTTCTTTGCAAAAAAGAAAAGAAAAAAAGTCTGAGTTAAGCTTGATCTGAGATTTAAAGACCGAAAGGGGGATTGTTTGCAGGAAATTGCACATGCTGATCTATCGGCGGAGCTGCAAAATTACAAAAGGCTAAGGCGCATTATTATCTGGGCATGGTGGCTCAGTGGGCTAGAGTGCTAAAACTGTTAGCTGCAAAGTCAGCAGCTCGGCGGTTCAAATCCCTGTTGCCACGCCGTGGTGTGAGCTCCTGCTGCTAACCTCAGCTCCTGCCACCCTAGCAGTTCAAAAGCATTTAAATGCAAGTAGATAACAAGGTACCACCGTAAAAAGCGGGAAGGTAAACAGTGTTCCATGCACAGAAATGCATTTAGCCATGCTGGCCACATGGCCACGGACTTGCACAACACTGTCTCTTTGGCTTGAATATGGAGATGAGCACTACCCCTAGAGTCGGACATGACTAGCACGCATGTGCAGGGGGGTCCTTTACCTTTTTAAGGGTGGATTAAGCTTTAATCACGTGGCAAGGGACTGTGGTTGGTTATGCAGGCCTGAACACATTGAGTGAGGAATGCCAAGATCCTTGATCTTTCCCCTTTGGTTCTTTCTCCTGACAACCAGATTCGGATGGGACAGTCCTTCAAACGAACCCTGCCTTGAGAGGATGGCCCTCTGGCAGCCCAACATGAGGACATGGTATTTCACTAGACCAGTGGTTCTCAACCTGTGGGTCCTCAGATGTTCCTGGACTTCAACTCCCAAAAACTCCTTCCAGCACAGTGAGTGGTGGAGGCTTCTGGGAGTTGCAGTCCAGGAACATCTAAGGACCCACAGCTTGATAATAACCACTGCTCTAGACGTATGATTGGAAGGGAAACCATTGTCCTCTTGCCAGGATGTTCTCTCTGGGAAGCCGAGATGAGCCCTTGGCTAGTGGCCAGCAATGGTGTAGCACCACCCAGGGCCACAGGGTCAAGGTCTACAGGCCTCTTCAGTAGCAGGGATTGTGACACCCCAACCACCCACATCTGGCATCCTCATTTCTTCTTGGCGTCACTACAGTCCTCCTCATGGCAGTTGGGAGAGGAATGGAATTTCCCAGGAACAAGTTATTCCTGTTCAAATGACAAGCATTTGAGGGCAGGCTTTGATCTTGAACGGGCAGTTAAAAGCCATTAACTTTGCAAAAGACCTGCTCCTCCTTGGCTGATTGCAGTGCTCCGATTCCAAATTTACGATGACACCACTGGCAGCCCAAACCACATACCGTGTCCTAACAAAACAACAGTGTCTTGGGAATGGCTTGTTGGAGCAGAGAGTTCAACGTAATAGGAATGAAAGCAATCTCCTTGCAGAGGACAGCAGCAACAAGTAAATTGGATGAATATTGCCCTTGTAATAATACAGTAAATTGCAATAATCAGAACCAAAGCAAGCAAGCATCCTCTCAATAATCAGCCTGTTGATTACGGTTTGTTTGTGCTCCTTAAACTGGGACCTGTGCAAAAGCTGTGAAATCGTATAGTTGTATAAAATGGAAATATGACTTCTGTACTGATGCAACAAGGCCTTTGGTTCTCTTTCAAACCCCCTCATTTCACGGTTCACACCTTCGCTAGCTCCTGCCTTCAGATGCTCTGGCGTCAAGGTCGGGTTGCTCCTCTGTACCACTGTGCCAGCAACTCAGAGGGTGCAGGCCGAGAACAGGAAAGCGAATTTTCGACAATGACAAATGTCAATGCATAGAATAAGTCCCAAGGAAAGCTGCGTAGCTGCGTGAGCAAAGAAGAAGAAGAACTGTGCCCTTCCCACACTGAGGCCAACGAAAAAGGCAGAAAACATGCAGATAGCCTTCCCCCCCTCCCCCAAAGCAAAAAGGCATAAACTGTAGGGAATATTTTCCCGCATCCGGTGAGATGATGAAACTAAGCAGTCTATAGGATCATGAAAATATGAAGGAGAAAGCTGATCTTGTGTCTTGCTGGTCTGTGAGTCCCCTGGCTCCCTGCCTTCCAATTTCTTCCCCTTCCATCCCAGTTAATTACTAAAATTAAATGAATCAATGCATGCGTGTTAAATGTCAGAAATCTGTAGATAGCTGGCGATGCTGAAATCTGGAAACATTAATCTGTTGAATTAGCATTAGCAATTGGTTCATTAAATCGTTGCCCTAAAATAAACAGTGGGACAGGCAGAGAAAGCCAGGTAGATTTGGCACCATTGACATCCGTGGCTGCATATTTATTTTTCAAGAACTGGTGGATAGAACCGGCTCTGTGGTTTAGGTCTCTGGCTGTGGAACCAGAGGGACTTCAGTTCCCCACTGGATGATGGTGGTGAAGAAGAAGAAGAAGAAGAAGAAGAAGAAGAAGAAGAAGAAGAAGAAGAAGAACAAGAACAAGAACAAGAACAAGAACAAGAAGAAATGCTCTTTTGTCACTTGGAGTTACTTTGCACTTTTTTGCAATTTCCTTTTAGATGGACTACAGATCCCATAAGCTAATTGTTAGCTAGTACTATCAGACTCAGGGGGATGAAATCTCCTCTCTCCACTTTGCAAGGGAAGAGATACAGTTGAATATCCAGCAAGACTAACTCTACACAGAGTGCGTAATTCCTTTGATCACTTCAAAGGTACTTCTTTAGCAGGGGACGATAGATGTTTTGCCTGGAAGTACAGTACAGTCTTTAAAATAGGCCACCGAGTATCTGCCACCAGCAGCCTTGGTCTCCCACAAGCTGTACAGGTCCAGACACTGTCGGCTTTGAGAACAGTTATCATTAAAAAAAAATCTGACATGGTGGGGTGAAGAATAACTCCTAGACAGTTCGTTATGATGGAGAGGTTCATGGCTGCCTCCTTTCACAGAGACATGGCATAAGGTTTCTCCTCTTCCACCTAGAAAATTCTTGTGGGTGCTTGTGCCCTCTACCCAATGGTAGGGCTGGCCCTGCCTTGCACCATTACATGCCATTGGTCTGTAGGGTGGTCGCATGTCTCTTTTAGGGAGGTCAGTCCAACATTTTTCACCAGTGTTGGAAGGTTCCCTTCACTTAAAGGACATGGGCCCTTACTTATTATAGAATTATAGAATCATGATGTTGGAAGGGGCCTATAGGGCCGTAGAGTCCACCCCCCCCCCATAGCTGCACCTGGGATGGATCTCTCTGAGTTGGAGTGACTGTCAATCTGTCTAGTGCCACCAATCATTCCTTCCCTGCTTTCTCTCTCAAAGAGAGCCCCAACCTCTTTATTCAGACCTCCTTCCTGCTCTTTTGTCCGTTGGACGCATTCACTGTGTGTTAATATTTATTTATATTTATTTATCTGGAACACTTTTATACCACTCTTTTTTCCATAAAGGAACTCAGGGCAGTTTCTAGTTAAAAACAGCTAAAAAAACCCCCAGCTAAAACAACAATGACAAAGACAGGGATAAAATGGCAAAATGGCAAAGAGGGAAAACCCTCAGCAGAGAGCAGGTTGAATAAAGATTCCACCCATTGGTTCTTGTCATACCCTCTAGTGCAATTGAGCATAAATCAGTGCCTTCTTCCTTGTGGCAACCCTTCAGGTATTGGAAGACTGCTATCATGTCCACCCTCAATTCTTAGTCTAACAATTTTTAGGCATCAATATAGTCTTATACACAGAAAAATACTGCATATAGCCCTAAACAGCTTGTGCCAGAGCTCTGTCAAGGACCATATCTCCCTTTGTGAACTCTGAAGTCCCAAGTCCGAATCCTTGGGACGAAGTCAAAAGTCTCAATGAAAAACAAGGTTTGCTCCCCAGGAAACAAGAGAGAGATGGTTGGGTTGTACATCGAGTCCAGGTCAGTGGGGGAAAAACAAGTCAAGTACTCACACAAGTCTGACTTGATTCGTGAGTCCCATGACTTGAGTCTCTATCTCTGCTCCTTGGACTACCACAAAATAATGAGGTGGACTGGGATATTCTGGAACCCATAGGTTTTTAAATAAAAAAATACACAGAGATAGATAGATAGATAGTAACATTTCTAAAATCAGGTTTGATCATCTCACCCACCCCCTGCCCCATCTGGTTTCTGGAACACCCAAAGGGGTTGGGGGGAGGGTTTGATCTGTGCGGGTAGACAGGAGGAGAACGATTTATGTCCGGCTTATTTTCGTATCTGGATGGGATGATGGCTGTCTGGCGGCCTTCCTGCTCCCGTCAAAGCTCCAGACAGCTTTGTTAGTAGGACAACCTGCTGTGCCTTCCGTCTGCTTGCCTGCCTGCCTGCCGACGCATTGACGGTACTTTAAAAGGGAGACGGATACAGTGCAAAACACAGCCCCCCCCCCACCATTATGCAGCAAAGTCTCCGGTCGTGCGTGCCCCTCTCATGGGATGTTTGCCAAGAGAAACCGGCTCCTTCAGTTGCAAACCAAAGCAAAAGCAAAGTATTCTGCTTATATAGTGCCCTGTAGTGGTTAAAGGCAAAGAACTCTCTGGGCGGTTTACCATTTATTTATACAAGAGACACATCAACTCAACAAAATGGAGACTGTGTCATCCAAGATGGCTGCATCTCCCGGTACCTGCTGGGACCAAAGAAAGATGGGAGGGTCTTGCAGGGTTCTGAAGTGTTTTCTCCCCTGAGAAGTCCTGTGCATGTGTGTTTGTGTGTGCCTCTCTGTGTGTGTGTTCTGTGATGCCATCCTGTCCCTAATAGGGTTTTCAAAATAACTGAGGAATTTAAGGAGTGGTTGTGCCACTTCCACTCCAGGAGTGAATTTCCATGCCCAAGTGGGGATTCGAACCCTTTTCTCCGGAGTCCTCCTAGTAGCCCATCACTCTACCCACTACACCGCACTGTGCATCCTGGAAGATTATTGTGGGGTTTATTGCCTGAAGTTAAGAAATTATATTTTCTGTTTCTTCCTGAGTCAGCATGCAAATACTTGTGTTGGCTTCTTAAATGGTGGTCATTTACCTCTGAAATTATCACTGATTGTGTTATGCTGGCAGATGTCACTAACAGGATTTTAGCCACTATATATGACAATTATCTGTTATATTTTCCCAGTATAGGTCAGTATTTAAAGCATATTATATCATAAGAGCAAAAACAGCACATAGAGAACTGATTCCATCCTAGAACCAGTACAATTCAATTAAAACAGTTTTGTTTCTTCTTTTTTTAAAAAGTTATCATATTATTTTGGTCTTGACATATTTACATTTTGTAAATGACATTTTCCATTTACATATTACGAGAGATACCAGCTTTCTTTCCCACACCCTTAGAGATCAGGATCAAAATGTGAGACCAGCGGTTGAAGGCACAGGAGGCGGCTCCTTATGTAACAATGACAAAAATAATATTTGTGTCTTATTGCGCATTATGTGTCCGGAATATTGCAATTTTCTTCTCTTTATGGTATTGAGGATTTCTAGCTTTTTATTCATGCTCTGTAATACAGCCACATTAGTGACTCTGGCTGTCCAAGTTATCTTCAGAATTCGTTTGTATGTCCATATTTCGAATGCTTCCGGCTTCCTGCATAATGTGTCTGTAAGGTTCCAAGTTTCAACACCATAATGTACCACTGCAGGAATCCTCCTCCTCTTCATTAGTGATGTGCCATTAAGGCTGCTGTCTTGCAGCCAGAAAATCCAGATCAAAGTAACCGCATCTTTTGTGTTCCCATAAGCAGGACCCACAATGCAGCAGAATGAAAAGGTTTTGATGCGGATTTTCTGAGTCCCCATGGATTCAAGTACCGGTTAAAAATCTGCATTGGAACTGAGACAAGCGTTGTACCACCTCGAGACCAGGTACTTGCAAAATTTGCTGGGTCATGCTTAAGTGGGTATGGTCATCCCCCCCCCCCTTTAAAGTCCGGTGGTCATGGGGACACAATTTTATTAACTGCATCTTCAAGCAGTTTGAAGTGGTTTTTAGTGGTCATGGGATAGCAGTCAAAGTCATTTTTGACTTATGGTGTCCCCTTTTTCAAGGGTTTTCTGGACGCATTCACACACACAGTATAATCCGCTGCAGAGTGTTCACAAATCTGGAGCATATAATTGTTTTTCCACGAGCAGCGGACAAAAAAAAAAGTTTGACCACGCCCACTAAAGCGCATTTTACAAGTACTTTCTCTGGGGGGTGGTAAAATTCTTGTTGCTGTTCCAAAGCGGGTGTTTGTGCAGGCAGCAGGAGGAACTGATTTAAAGGAGTGATTGAGGGTCATTCAGGGCTATCTATTGTCAGTTCCTGGATCAGTAAATCCTCAGGGGCCCTCTAGTGGTTTGGCACCCTGCAGTCACGTGCAATGAATATCCCCTGTGCAAAAGCTATTATACAACTCAAAAATGAAACCTAAACAATGCCATTAAGGGAGAGGTGAAACTAAAAGCCGGCATGCCAGTATACAGCCATGGGGGGGGGCATTTAGACCCACTGGGAACCGAAGGGGAAAATTGCACTTTGCAGCTATTCTCAGGCATGGGATCAGATCGGCCGTGGATTTTCAAAGACCACCATGGGAACACTGGATCCACAAAATCAACCACGTGACAGCTGAGGTATGTTATTCGGATCAAAGTTTTCTCTGGATTGTAGTGGTGGCGTGAATGCAGAGAATACACAGAAGTGATTTGCTGTTCTCTTCCTTTGGGGACACCCCAAGGCTGGGCCGCGTTTGCCCAAGGCCACACGGGCTGGCTCTACTTGCAGGAGGCACCACGAGAATTGAACTGCCAACCTCTGGCGCCTTAGCCAGAGGCTTAACTTGCTCAGCTATCCAGCCGTTGTAGGAGCATCCCTGTAATGTTTCTTGGAACAGTGTGAAACACACAGAAGTCCTTCAGGGCAATCACGCTAATAAAGCGCTCCTGCAACAGGTGGGAGAGACCCTCTCTCTCTCTCTCTCTCTCTCTCTCTCTCTCTCTCTCTCTCTCTCTCTCTCTCAAGCATGTGTTTTAATGTAGCCAAATGTAAAGTAATGCATATTGGGGCAAAAAATCAAAACTTCATCTATCAACACATGGTCTCTGAGTTATCCGTGACGGATCAGGAAAGAGATCTTGGTGTGCTGGTGGACAGCTCCATGAAGGTGTCTCCCCAATGTGTGGCAGCAGTGAAGAAGGCCAATTCCATGCTAGGGATTATCAAAAAGGGGATTGAAAATAAAACAGCCAACATTATAATGCCGTTATACAAAACAATAGTAAGGCCCCACCTGGAGTATTGTGTATAATTCTGGTCACCGCATCTCAAGAAAGACATAGTGGAACTGGAAAAGGTGCAGAAGAGAGCGACTAAAATGATTACTGGGCTGGGGCACCTCCCTTATGAAGAAAGGCTAAAACATTTGGGCCTCTTTAGTCTGGAAAAAAGGCGCTTGAGGGGGGATATGATTGAGACATACAAAATAATGCAGGGTATGAGTAAAGTGGATAGAGGGAAGCTCTTCTCCCTCTCCCAAAATACCAGAACTAGGGGACATACACTCAAATTGAGGGCTGGGAGAGTAAAAACTGACAAAAGAAAATATTTTTTCACCCAGCGCGTTGTAAGTTTATGGAATTCCTGCTACACAATGTGGTGATGGCATCTGACCTGGATGCCTTCAAAAGGGGATTGGACAGATTCCTGGAGGAAAAGTCCATCACAGGTTACAAACCATGATGGAGATGTGTAGTCTCCAGGCTTTAAACCAGGGTACTTCAAGGGCCAGATGCAGGGGAGTGGTATCAGGAGACAGATATCTAGTCTCATGCGCTCCCAAACACATCTGGTGGGGCCGCTGTGAGATACAGGAAGCTGGACTAGATGGGCCTTTAGCCTGATCCAGCATGGCTCTTCTTATGTTCTTATGTTCTTATGTACTAAACAGCAACAACAACGATGTTTTCACTCTTGGTGATCTATTTGCTTCCTGCTGTATTTAGAAATGCAACAAAGAGAGAAGGAAGTTTTCTTTCTGTAAATGAACTCTGTCTTCTCTGCTGGGGTTTCGATTGCCCAAATAAATAACTTCAGATAAATATCAGCCAATGGGAAATGTCTGTTCCGATGGGATGCGTCTGCCTTCTGCAGGTAAATAGAATGTATTTCCCATCCAATCTTCTTGCAATCAGAATTTTACTGAAACGGCCGGCTCAGCAAAGAGAACTCTATGAAACACATACTTTTCCACCTCTTGTAAGAGTTTGATTTAAAGCTGATCTCTCAAAAGGCAGGAGCAACAGCTGGTGTCATCGCCCTGCCAGCTTTAATCTGAAGCGTGTATATTAGAGATATATGAAAGATGGAAAGAGGCAAAATGATTTTCTTTCCCTGGGCCAACAATCCATTTGCTGCCTTTGTTTAATTTGTTAGCAAGACCAAACGTGTGAGTTGTCTCCCTCAGAAAATCAATGCATTTCTGGCAGTGAAGGTTTGTACTATGTATAGGACAAGATCTTGGCCAGAAATTCCTCCCAGACGTAGAAGAAGCTAGTTTTATTCAGTGCAGCACCCGCAATGAGTTGCATTGAGACAATGGGTAATGTAATGCACAGTAACAGCATTGCAATAAAATCATAGTAACAAGTAGTTACCAAGTTACTTTTGAGAAATAACTAGTAATGTTTTCAAGTTACAATCTAAGGACATTTTTAGAGCATTTTGACAGGGATTGTCTAGTTCAAGGGTCCTCAAACTTTTTAAACAGGGGGACGGTTCACGGCCTCTCAGACACTGTTGGGGTCAGACCCATTCCAAAAACCCCAGCAGGTGCCTGCCGCTGCTTTTTGAGCCCCCCACGTAAGTTGTCTGGATCCCCCCACCCCACCCCCTCACATTTCTTTTACCTGTGCCAGGTCGGGTAGGGTGGACATTGCTTGCGGAGGGGGCACCCAGTCATCACTGGCACAGCGCTCCCCCAGCCACCCGTGGGTTGTTGTTGTTGTTGTTGTTGTTCAGTCGTTCAGTCGTGTCCGACTCTTCGTTACCCCATGGACCAGAGCTCGCCAGGCCTTCCTATCTTCCACTGCCTCCCGGAGTTTGGTCAAATCCATATGGGTTGCATCGATGACACCGTCCAACCATCTCATTCTCTGCCGTCCTCTTTTCCTTTTGCCTTCCATCTTTCCCAACATCAGGGACTTTTCCAAGGAGTCCTCTCTCCTCACGAGGTGGCCAAAGTACTGGAGCCTCAGCTTCAAAATCTGTCCTTCCAGTGAACATTTGGGGTTGATTTCTTTCAGGATGGATAGGTTTGATCTCCTTGAAGTCTAGGTGACTCTCAAGACTCTCCTCCAGCACCCGTGGGTTGGTTTCCCCCCAAAACACTTGGCTCATGTAACCAGGCCCGCGGGGGGCTAGCCAGAGGCCCATCCTGGACGGCGCCACTCACCTTGCGACCCACGCCCATCCTGCGGCTTCCCTTTACCTGGTCCTGCCTGCCTGTTGGAGGAAAGGGAGGGCCTACTGGATACCCTCCTCCACACCACACCTAGTGCAGCCTGCCCATCTGAATGGGCCCACATGGAGGCTCCAGTGACCAGCGCCCTGGAGCTCCCAGGTGTGGCTCCAAGGGAGGAAGTGGGAAGGCCCGACCCACTTCCCCCCTCTCCCAGACCAACACTGCTCTCCTTACCTGCCGGCCTGCTTGGCAACCCCGCTTGTCCTGTACCTCCAAGGGGGGCCCGTCCTGCTCACCCCCCCCAAGACACTACAGGCAATGGCGGGCTTTGCTCTCACCAAAAAGAACCACTGAAATGGGGAAAGGCACACACACAACCCTTTCCTCCCCCCCCGCCCGGGAACTGGCGACCAATGAGCCCCATCAGCTCCCCAACCCCACTAGTAGGCACTCTGAAGGTCCTGTCTCTCCTTCCCAGCCACTGGGAGCCGCGCTCTGGTTACCAAGCCTGTCTCCAACCTGACAACACACTATTGGCGGCCATTACACAAGCTCAGCAATGGAAGGCAGGGTGGGGTAACTGTGGTGGAAGGATACGCGCTGCGCATGAGCAGGGTGGAAGGACAGAGGCCAAGGGAAGTTGAGGGGTATGACTGTGGTAGCCCGGGTCAAAACACTACAAAATGGTACTTCCCTTCCTCCCACATGCCATGAAAGCTGTGTTGGCGTCTGAGGCCTCCATCCACCCACCCACCCACCCACCCCCACACATACATACATACATACATACATACATACATACATACATACATACA
>JAHTLZ010000268.1:7070638-7081373 GCA_023846285.1 Phrynocephalus versicolor | reverse complement strand
AGAGAGAGAGAGAGAGAGAGAGAGAGAGAGAGAGAGAGAGAGAGAGACTTGCCTCCATCCCTTTGCCTTCCAAGACGGACTGTTCCACCGCTAAATGATTTGCCAGCCAGGCTCCCACATCTTTTCTGAACTTCTGCCTTTTTCTAGCTCTCTCAGAATTTGGCCAAATCACAACACAAGCCCCACTCTGTCAGCTGAGTGAGTCATGGCGACGATTTGGCTTCCAGAAGGACTGCAAGTGCAAATCCACCAGCGAATGCCGAGAACACCTGACAGGAGTCTTAATGAAGCATTGTTTCTCTAAGTCTTCATCAGCCTGGAGGAGTTTTTATGCCAAGAGAGGCAACAGAATAGAGGCTGGAGATGTTGCAGTTTTCGCCTGGAAATGTCCACATTTTTGACCATACTCCATCCTCAGACCAGCAGGCAACGGAGCTCCATGACACCGAAGTGAGATCTTGTCCACAGAGAGGGGGAAAAATACAGAATTCTGTGCTATTCATTTTGATCACCTTTCTGACTGACCAGCTGGACTTGTTGAGATCTGTGGCTCGTCCAGGTCCACTCAGCCTTCCATCCTTCTGAGGTCAGTAAAATGAGCACCCAGCTTGCCAGGGAGACAATGTGGAGCCTGCACAATAACCTGTAAACCACCCAGAGATTGCTTTAATGTGTTTGTCATTTGGGGTTCGATTGCAGGTAGCAGGCTCAAGGTCCACTCAGCCTTCCATCCTTCCAAGGTCAGTAAAATGATTCCCCAGCTTGCTGGGGAGGCAATGTGATCTGCTCAATAACTTTAAGTGCTTTGGCGTGGTATAGAAGCAGCATACTTTTTTTTTTTTTGCTTTTTCTGCACTTTCTGTGCCTTTCAAAATTAGGGCTTTGTTCTGCTTTTTGGTTCACTCAAGGGAATGGCTGGTTTCACCCCTTTCCCCGGTCATTACACAACGTAAGTCATAGTATGTACGAACCAGCCTGACCAGAGAGCATTCTTCCTCACACCTTTTTGACCTCCTGTCAGGGGGATATTCTTTTTTTAAGTTGCAGGTGGAATCACTTAGCTTTGGTTCTGATCACTGGGATCGAACCAAAGTGTAACAATATCATTTCCTGATATTGTTAAGTGGCTTAAGCAGGCAGCTTACCCATTTAATGATATTGGGAATTTGAAAATGTCCTCTGCTTCTCCAGGAGAGGAAGGAAGCATTTTAAAAAAGCCCATTAAGCTAGTACTGATGCACTGTATCTCTTGGGGTGGGGATTAAAAGCATCCTTATGGAAGGAGGAGGTATCAGGAAAGGGCAAGGAGGGGACATTTAAAATTTCGGTCTGCTTTTATTTTAAAAAGGAGGTGGAGCAAATAGGGTCACCTGCGGTATTTATGCCACATGGATGCAAGGATCACTGGAAATGGCATATCGGAGCATCTAGGTGACCTCAGGCAAAGGGGAAAAAAGCAAAATGTTCTGCTTATATACCACCCCATAACACTTAAAGCACTTCCTGGGTTGTTTACAATTTATTTATGCTGGCTATACATTGCACCCCACCCCCAACAAGCTGGGAACTCATTTACCTGACCTCGGAAGGCTGGAAGGCTGAGTGAACCTTGCTCCAGCTACCAGGGAATGAACCCCAGCTCGTGAGCACAGCTATAGCTGTAGTACAGCAGTTTAACCACTGTGCCACGAGGTCCCAGAAAGATAGGTACTCATTTTACTGACCTCAGAAGGATGGAAGGCTGAGTAAGCCTGCTACCAGGGATTGAACCCCAGGTCGTGAGCACCATTATAGCTGCAGTACAGGCATTTGACCACTGTGCCAGGTAGAGATGGGCACGACTCAAAAAAACAATTTTTTGTTTTTCATTTGTCGTTTTGGGGTCCGTTTCGGTTCGTTTTCGTTTCTCGGGGGGGGGGGTTGCGCATTTTTCGTTTTTGTTTTCGTTGCGAAATGAAACAAAAAAACAAAACAAAAAAGAAAAATTTTCATTGGAATGTGTCTGCCATAACGAAAACGAAAAACGGCAAAATTTTTCATTTCATTTTTGTTTTCGGGAAAATTTTCATTTTCATTTTCGTTGCGTAACGGAAACGAAAAACGAAAATGAAAACAAAACTTTCGCTGAGTCGTGCCCATCTCTAGTGCCAGGAGGCTCATGCAACCTATGTTGTCTGCTCCAGCCCACTCCAATTTAGCAGTAGCGTATATCCAGCCCTTCCAACCCATTTTGCTTCCTCAGAATCTCATTTCCACCCCCTGTGTCACACCTACCTCAGGTGTGCATTAACATACTTTACTAGCTGTATACACCCTTCTGAGTTTGGGTGCCTCAAGCAGTGAGGGCTCTCTGTTTTCCTTCTTGCCTCCTCCTCCTCCTCCTCCTCCACCCTTCCAACGTGTCGTGCATTATTGTCCTTTGTTTATAACTCACTGCTCTGTTTTCTATCATTTTTTTCCTGAGCCGCTCCCAGTGCTGGCAAGAAGCATTCGGAGCATGAGTCAGAGTCGCCTCAGGAGTCGACCCAAACATAGGGAAATGAACTCATTTCTGGGCACCCAACCCATCTTTGTATTGTGCGCTGACTGATTAAAAAAAAAGTTGTCAAAAAGAGGCTCACACGTTTCCCAATGTTAGGAAAAGATTTTGGAACGGCAGAGGGAATATACTAAAGTTGTGTCATCATTTTGCAGTCTCCTATTACCAGTGGCTTCAAGACAATTTGGGCTTTGAAAAGAAGTTAGAGGAAGGAACCACCTCCCTCACAGGGACATCTCGTGGGAGCCTATGAAAGGGCCTTCTCGACTACTGCGCCCAGACTCTGGAACTCCCTCCCACTAGAGGCCAGAACTGCCCCCTCTCTGTTGTCCTTCCGGAAACAGGCAAAGACTTTTCTCTTCAGGCAAGCTTTCCCTGAATGATGGACTACCCATTATGTGGATTTTATATGAATCTACCATACATGATCACATAGATTTTGTGGTTATAGACTTGTGATTGTTACCTGCTCCCTCTCCTTATGCTGTCTAGCTTCAGGAGCTGAGAAAGAAGGCAGATGGGAGGAAGGATCAAGTGGATAGATGTCTGGTGCCCCCCCCCCCAGAGTTTTAGCAGAAGAGTTCAAGCATGGTGTCCCACCAAAGTGGCAAAACGAGACGGCCTCAAATAAACCCTTTTATGGAATGCTTGGCTTGAGCCCGTCTTCATCAACATGGTGATGAGCAGTGTTCTGTTTCTGCTAAAATCATACAATTTATTTCACAGCTTCCAGCATTTAACCCCTGTTCCCAGTGGCGCAAGGGTAAAACGCCTGTACTGTGGGTAAAACTGTGCTCACGGCCTGGGGTTCAATCTCAGGTGGCTGGCTCAAGGTTCACTCAGCCTTCCTTCCTTCCGAGGTCGGTAAAATGAGTACCCAGCTTGCTGGAGGGGGGGGATGTGTAGCCTGCATTACTGTAATTAAACTGTAAACCGTCCAGAGACTATTTGAAGTGGCATGGGGCGGTATATAAGCAGAACACTTTGCTTTTTTTTTTTTTTGCTGTTCTTTCTACAAATATGCTGGCATATGCAAATATTGACCCCCTCCTCTTTCTTGTTGAGTTTCTCAGTTTTTCCTAAGTTTTTCCTATTCCTTGAAAAACAGGACTTGAAAAATTACTAATATCTGAAAGCAACACGTAACCTTAGAACTGCAGAGCTGTAACGGAGCCTATGGATCATCCAGTGTAGCCCCCGTCAGAGAGGCACACTGGGGAATTGAACCCCCAATTTTAGGCTCTGTAGGCAGATAACTAAACCACTGAGCTATTTCAGCGGTGACAGACTGTTTCTGCAGTTTTTGGTCCCCTACTGGGTCCTACCGTACGCCAGGGGCATAGCTGGAAGATGGGGGGCAGAAGGGTACATCTGCCCTGGGCTCAGCAATTTGGGGGTGCCCGGAGGGGGAGCAGGAGGAGGAAGCCCTCTACCCTCCCGCTGCCCAGCAGCCCTCCTTTCCCTAAGCCTTAGGCTTGGCAACAGCACTCCCTCCGCTGCCTCCGCTGCCACTCGCAGGCAAGCAGGCAGGAGTGTGGTACCCGCAGTGCCCTCCTCCTCCTCGCCTTGGTGGGAGAGGTGTAAGGCGCATGCATGCACACACATCCATCCACCCACGCCCGCAGGGTTCAGCCCCCGTTGCTGGGTGGGTGCGACGTTGTGGGGGGTAGGCAGGAAGGGCGCAAAAAACAAACTTTGTCCCCAGGCGCTCCAAATCCTGGCTACGCCTCTGCTGTACGCATAGGTGTGCACCTATGATTGCGGACATCTGGGATGTGTGATTCAATAGCACATGGTCTTATGCCGTTACAAGCTCCCTACTGATGGGAACACACTTAGGGCTTGTGGACATGTGGAATAGCTGCAAACGTATGCGAATATGCCATTGAGGGTGGCTTTTTTCCCCCAGATGACCTGCCCAATACATGGTCATCTTGATACCTGGCTAGGACCAAAAGTAACTTCTTCCTGACCAGATCATAAGAACAAAAAGCCTGATCGCCTTTTCTTTATGTTATATTCCTTTTTGTAGCATTCCTTGCTTAGCCTTTAGAATTGGTCATGTAGTCAAGCACCCACAGTTCATCCTTCCAACATCCGCCTTAGATATGTAGCCTCAGGGCCAACGGCTCAGATGGTCAGAACATAAAGCCCAGAATGGAGGACCTTCTTAGATAAGATAAGATAAGATAAGATAAGATAGGATAAGATAAGATAAATCTTTTATTAATTCCACATCAGGGAAATTTACTTCTTAGGATTTTTTTTTATTTTTTTTATTTTATATTTTATATTAAAATGAAAAAATAATAATCCCACATCGGGGAAATTTACTTCTTAGGAATAGTTGGTTATTGTTGTGTTTGGCTCTCTAAGTATCTGAGATAGTACTACAGTTGTTGTGAGTTTTTCAGGCTGTTTGGCAGCGTTCTGGAAGTTTTTCTCCAGGAAAAAAGAAATCCAGAACACGACCAAACAGCCTGGGAAACTCACAACAACTATCAGATCCTAGCCGTGAAAACCTTCAAGAATACATACTAGTGCTTACAGCTTGGGAAACTTGCATTTTTAAATCTACATCTGGCCGGGTGAGTTGGTGGGAGATGTAGAGCAAATCAACATTTTTCATGCTTCCGGTAGGGAGAAGAGGACCTGGTTCTGCCCTCCGTTTGCTCACTATTAGAGATGGGCACGAATCAAAAAAATGGCATTTCGTTTGTCGTTTAGAGGGTCCGTTTCGGTTCGTTTCCATTTTTCGTGATTTTTTGCAAAAAATTCATTTTCATTTTCGTTCGTTTTGTTACCATTTCGTTACCATTTATTTCAGTTTTTTGTGGTTTTTTTTAGGATTTTAAGCAATTCACTCATATTGCAGTAACGGAAACAAAACGCATGACAAAATTTCCGGTGTTTCTGTTCGTTTCGTTTCATTTTAGAGACAAAATTCGTTTGTCGTTTCATTACATAACGAAATGAAAAAATGAAAACAGAAACGAAAAATTGTTCGTTTCGTGCCCATCTCTACTCACTATTTATGTGGAACAAGGGCAGAACAGAGCTCTAGTGTCAGTCAATGCTTTGGCGTGATGTCTCAGCCAGCTGTGTGGCATTAGAGCCATCAATCCCGTATGGGATGCTGGCGTGTTCTCTGCCTTGGATAGAGTTTATATGCCCCTGAGGCCTGTTGGCTGAGCTCCATTCAGGATGACTAGGATTAGTAAATAAGCTTGGGGATATTCTTCTGTTGCCGCCGCTGTTGCCGTTTAGATAACTTCAGCGAAGGAGTGGAGCTGGCCTGTCTCCAGCATATGGCCACGCACTGAAATTCATGCTCAGTGTTGATACAATCTTCGGGGCGTTATCTGTAAGTGAAAGGCCCCATAAAAATGTCTTCGTTGTCATCTGCCTTTCTCTGCCTGATAACTCTCTCAAACAGCACTATTGTCCTAGCCTGTGTGGACATGAAGAATTGCCACCAAGATTAGGGGAGTTTCATAAGGCAGTCCTACGGTATGATTCCCTAGGTTTGCCACTTGATAAACTCAACTGCAGCTGAGAGCTGGCAAGGGCCCAGTTTAATGAAATGTCGGCAATACTAGAGTTTATCATGTTTCTTCCCTCTTGATTTGAATTGTTTTCTTAGTGGGGCTCTGCTCCAGATTCGGTCCATTCCAAAATTCTAAACCAAATCAGCCTGATGCACACTGGTTTTATTTATTTACTTAAACTGTTTTTCCGGATTGCTCATAAGCAGTAACCTTTCCTGGTTGGTATGACAAAAACCAAAAATGAAAGCAAAAGCTTTGTAGGACCTCCAACAGACTATAATCTCCCTTATGCTGTATGCTGCTGCAATGATCTGTCTGGACTCCTACTAGCAGCATCACCCAAGCCAGAGTGGTCAAAGCTCAGATACTAGACTAAGGTGGTTACTTCACGGTTTTGTCCCCCTTTCAGTGTTCCCATGGTTGTGATAACTTGTCTCGTGACAAGTGTTACCTCATGGTTTTGTACCGTGACTAGAGATGGGCATGAAATGAACTTTTAGTTTGTTTAGTTATTCGTTATTCATTTCATTACATAATGAAATGAATAACAAACCTAGGGGTAAATTTAAAACAAAATGAAATGAACCGGGAAAAAAATTCATTTGTTTCATTTCGTTAACGTGGTGGCGGATATGTCTCCTGCCTGGTGCTGGTCCGGAGGTCCAGTCTTCCTGGCTTCAGGGGCGGTGACCTGGGAAAAAGAAGCCGATGGCCGTGCTACAGCTGTAGTGCGGCCACATGGTCGGCAGTAAAAAAAAAAGATCAAAATAAAATCAAAATAAATAAAATACATAAAATAAAAAGGACC
This sequence comes from Phrynocephalus versicolor, assembly GCA_023846285.1. NCBI lineage: Eukaryota > Metazoa > Chordata > Lepidosauria > Squamata > Agamidae > Phrynocephalus > Phrynocephalus versicolor. The sequence continues at coordinate 7,074,478 of JAHTLZ010000268.1, read as the reverse complement.
GCCAACCCGGCCCCAAGGGTGGCCAGGTTAGTGCCCTAAAATAAAGAAAAAAATATTAAAAATAAAACCAGCGCCGACCGAGCCCCAGGGGCCCCGTGGTCGGTGCTTGAATAATAATTTTAAAAAGTCCTGCGCTACAGCTGTAGCGCGGGGACAGGAATCCGGAAATAAAAAACCCAACAAAAATAAAAATAAAAATAAATACAAATAAAAAGGAACGCCAACCCAGCCCCAGGGGTGATCAGGTTGGTGCTCTAAAATAAAGAAAAAAAATTAAAAACAAAAACAAAAACAAAAACAACGATTCGAGCACCGGACCCAGCCCGCAAGCATAGGACCTGGCTCGCTGGCCACGGAACCGGCCCGTGGGCCAAGGAACTGGCCTGTGGCCAGCAAAAAAACAAAACAAAAAACAAAACAAAACAAAACAAAACACCCAGGGACCGTGCAGTCGGTGCTTGAAAAAAAAAAAGGAGCGCCGACCGGCCCCCAGTGGTGGCCTGGTTAGCACCATAAAATTTATATATTTATATAAACCAGTGCCGACTGGGCCCCAGGGGCCGCACGGTCAGCACTTGAAAAATAAAATAATAATTTAAAAAAGCCGGCCCGCGCTACACCTGTAGCGCGGCTGGAAACCAGAAGTAAAAATAAATAAATAAATAAATAAATAAATAAATAAATAAATAAATAAATAAATAAAGGAGTGCTCTAAAATAAACAAAATAATAATAATAAAAAGCAGCGCCCACCTGGCCCCAAACAAACAAACAAACAAACAAACAAACAAACAAACAAAAAGCTGCTGGCCCCATGGCCAGTGGCTCAAAAAGCCCCTGCTGCAGGGGCCAGGATCCACCGCAGCCACCGCTGGTAAGAGCCCAAACTGGTTTGAGTTGGTACAATTTTTTTAAAAAATTCGTACGAACCCAAAGCCAAACTGAACCAAGGTTGGGCCCGAACCAGACGAATCCGAACCATGGGTTTTCTGGTTTGTGCCCACCTCTAACCATGACAAACATTGAATTTGTCTAGCTTCCTTCTTCCCTTTTTTTTGGGGGGGGGTGATTTAAAAATTCTTTTTCAATATTTCACTTTTGAAAAGTCCAAAAACAAACAAACCCGGATACAGTTTTCTGAGAGAAATGAATGTTTTGTTGCATGACAGTCGTTACTACACGGTGTCTTGTCTCAGAACAGAAAGCGGGAACAAAGAGTGACAAGGGAAAACCCTACCCCAGCACCAGGTGCAATATTGTCGCACTTAGCACCTGTTCCGGGGGCGTGGTTGAGACAAATTTCAGTAGTTGCGCAATGGACGTGAAGTAAGCACAACACTAACAGAGACAAAACGGACGTGAAGTAAGAGCCTAAGATGCATCTACCCAACAGCAGTGACATGTCAACTAAGTTTTGTTAGTTACTGCACAGAAGGTAGCAATTGTAAACCACAGGTGAACTTTTCTTAGCTTGGAAACAGGAGGCAATAATACACCACTGCTGAAATTTCTAACCTTGAAAACCCTGTGATGAGATTGTTCAAAATGAAACAAGAGATAGTGCTGGAAGATAAGGCTCTCAGGTTGGAAAATACTGAATTAGTTACTGGGAAAACGCAAAGGAAAAATACAAATAGCACTGTTGCAAAAGAGACAACCAGATTAAAGCTGAAAGGCTGATGCCTGTCAAGATTCTCAGTCATCCAGGTGAGTTTATCTGGAAGCTGAGTCAAGGTAACTGGACTTCTTTTTTTAGAGATTGAAATCTTTTGCTGCTCATCCAAACAACTTCATCAGCTCCGAGTCCTCCATTTTATAGTTCAGTTTGACCTCATGTCACCCTGGTCTGAAATAGGCTCATAAGATGAACAATGGCCTGAATAGACTCATTAGGTGGACAATAGTCTCAATAGGCCATTAGGTGAACAATAGCCTAAGGTGCTGAAACCCATATAGTATGGCCTTGGTGGTGGAGGTGTGAAATATTTTTGATTTGTCTGGGGATTGTTGAAATCACTGCCTGATAATTAGCAGCTAGACCAGGCATGTCCAAACTTCGGCCCTCCCGATGTTTTGGACCACAATTCCCAGAAATCTAAGTTTAGATTGCCAATGACAAAGGACTGTGGGAGTTGTGGTCCAAAACATCTGGAGGGCTGAATTTTGGACATGCCTGAGCTAGACTGTGCCTGAGCACAGCCACCTCTGTTGAGAGAGGAGTTTTCAATATTCACATGAATGGCTTCCCTGATGGCTCTCTCAAGCCACCTATCTTCTCTGTCTAATATGTGTACATCTTCATCTTTGAATGATGTCCTTCAAGTGGACAAAAAACAAAACAAACCTGGCGACTATCCTAGTCCCACTGGTTGGACTCATGGACCATCACGTACACAATTCAGAGGAGTTTGTTTCTAAAGTCAGGGAGCTGAAACTGGATACAGATGAAACCATGGTATCCGTTGATGTTCCATCTCTCTTTACCAGCATTCCCACCACCGATGCCCTAACAATGGTAAAGAGAAGACTAAGAGAAGACAGCACCCTCACCTCCAGAAGCAACCTCAACCCAGACCAGATATGCCTGCTCCTGGACCTGTGTCTGAATACATATTTCATGTACAGAGGGGACTTCTGCAGACAGAAGCATGGTTGTGCCATGAGTTCTCCAGTGTCACCAATTGTTGCTATCCTATACATGGAAGAAGTGGAGAAGAGGGTACTAAACACTTTCCCAGGGACGCCACCATCCCTCTGGTTCAGGTATGTAGATGATAGCCGGGTGAAAATCAAGACTCTGGAAGATCAGGGCATTACAGACCACATCAATGCGATGGACCCTAATATTAAGTTCACTAGGGGAGACACCCAAGACAACAGGCTGGCTTTCCTGGATTGTGCAGTCATCATGGGACCCGACCGTGGCCTGGGAGTAGAAGTTTAAAGGAAACTCACCCACACAGATCAGTACTTACTGTCTGACTCCCACCATCCATTACAGCACAAATTAGGAGTTGTCAGGACCCTAAACCAATGAGCAGAGAGCATCCCCACCTCCACAGAAGCCAAGAAGAAGGAAGACAGGCAACTGAAGACAGCATCTAAGGTCTATGGATATCCAAACTGGGCCTTCAACAAAGCAGTGTCCCAACCCAGAAGAACAATGGATCAACCTGAGACCAAGAGCTGACAGAAGATCCTGGTCATTCCCTACATGGTTGGAGTGTCTGAAAAGCTTAAAAGGATTTTTGGCAAACCCCACATCCCTGTTGACATCAAACCCACAAATGCACTAAGGCAGAGACTTGTCCACCCAAATTACCCGACACCAAAACACAAAAGGAGCAATATAGTATATGTGGTCCAATGCAGTGAGGAGTGTGCAGACCTCTACATTGGAGAAACTAAACAGCCATTAAACAGGAGGATGGCCCAACAAAGGAGGGGAAACAGCTTGGGACCAGAATCAGCTGTACACCTTCACTTGATAGACAAGGGGCACTCTTTCAAAGATGAAGATGTACACATATTAGACAGAGAAGATAGGTGGTTTGAGAGAGGGGTCAGAGAAGCCATTCATGTGAGTATTGAAAACCCCTCTCTCAACAGAGGTTGGAGGGCTCAGGCACAGTCTATCTGCTACTTCTCAGGCAGCGATTTCAACAATCCCCAGACAAATAAAAAATACATCACACCTCCACCACCAAGGCCATGACCAATGATCCATACTTTATGGCAGTGCTCCCCAACCTTTTTGTCCCCACAGACCAGTAAATGTTTGATGATTTTTCCGTGGCCCGGGGCTGGGGGTGGGGAGGGGGGGAGATGGGGGGTGCGGGGG
>JAHTLZ010000268.1:6979780-7043390 GCA_023846285.1 Phrynocephalus versicolor | reverse complement strand
TGTGTGTGTGTGTGTGTGTGTGTGTGTGTGTGTGTGTGTGTGTGTGTAAGCAGGCTATTAAGTGAGCAGCACCGTGAGTGCCCCTTCGGCTCCTGCATTTTAAAAGAAGAGCATTCTTACCTGCATAGTGATCAAACACAGTAGGCACATACTCTTCCGGGAAAGCGTCGTTGGCGTAACTCATCAGTAGACAGGTCTTGCCAACAGCTCCGTCACCGACCACCACACACTTCAGCATCTTCTTCACGCTGCCGTCAGAGTAACCAGGCTCTCCATCCTTCCTACTCATCCTCCTAGATTCTGTTGTTGTTGTTGTTGTTGTTGTTGTTGTTGTTGTTGTTGTTGTTGTTGTTGTTGTTGTTGTTGTTGTTGTTGTTGTTGTTGTTGTTGTTGTTGTTGTTGTTGTTGTTGTTTTCCTTGCTCGATCCCACGTCTTCAAGGGAGCACACCCTCTTTCCCAAGCGCACAGGGGCCTGCAGTGGCTGGTTCTTCTTCTTGCCGGTTTCTCCCCGGACGAGTCTTCGTTGCTGAGGCCGTGGCGTGTGGAGAGACGTTCACGAGATCATAACTTGCGCTCGTGATCTGTCCCCGGCCAGAGTTCCTTGGGCCGCAGAGCAGCATGAAAAGGAATAAATAGACGGCCGACACGCGTGTTGTTGGCTCAAGTCATGAAATCTTCATCTTGGATCCAGGCGACTTCAGTATTTCACAGGGCTTAAAAATAGAAGCAATCTGAGAAGTAGGAGGCTGGCTCCCTTTCTCCAGTTTGGTCCGAAAAACTGGGGATTCGTACTACATCCACTCTATCCTCCATTGCATTTCCAAACAGAGAGGAGTCATTGTAGGGAGTGGAAGAGAGTCTGTTCTCTCCCCACTCCTAGCTATTTCTTTTCTCTCTGTCTCTTTTTAAATGCAACCCCTTTATTTTCTCCAGCTTGCTGTATGTCAGGAAATCCTGCCAGAGTTTCCTGCCGAATTCCATATTAGGATCAGTAAGGCTCTTGAAGAGCTGCAAACAATAGGCACACTGTGTGTGTTTGGACTTGACAGGAACTTTGCCAGGACGTGGGGGAAGAAAAACACTGGAGGTCTCCCTGCAGGCTGAAGTTCCTATAGGTTTCCTGCTTCGGCGGCTCTGTCCTAAGAGCTGCTACTCCGAAAGCGTTGGATCGCAGAGAGGAGACAAGGCAGCTCGGTCCCCTTCCTGGGACGCAGCAGCATGGGCACGTCAAAGAATCCTCAGGGGGCACAGATAAAAACTAATCACGGTGTGCCGCCCATTCAGTTTGGACTAATGAAGATCATTTCCAGGGTTTTGTAGGTAGCGAATACTCAGTCGTCGTTTTACCATTCCCAGCAATACTACAAACGAGAAGGATCTTGGAATTGTCTAGCTGAATAGGAACCCAGAGTGTGATGCAGCTACAAAAAAAGGCAAACATTATATTTTTGTTGTTGTTCAGTCGTTCAGTCGTGTCCGACTCTTCGTGACCCCATGGACCAGAGCTCGCCAGGCCTTCCTATCCTCCACTGCCTCCCGGAGTGTGGTCAAATTCATATCGGTTGCATTGATGATACCGTCCAACCATCTCATTCTCTGCCGTCCCCTATTCCTTTTGCCTTCAATCTTTCCCAACATCAGGGACTTTTCCAAGGAGCCCTCTCTCCTCATGAGGTGGCCAAAGTACTGGAGCCTCAGCTTCAAAATCTGTCCTTCCAGTGAACATTCGGGGTTGATTTCTTTCAGAATGGATAGGTTTGATCTCTTTGCAGTCCAGGGGACTCTCAAGACTCTCCTCCAGCACGAGAGCTCAAAAGCATTGATTCTGCGGCGATCAGCCTTCTTTATAGTCCAGCTCTCACTTCCATACATCACTACTGGAAAAACCATAGCTTTTACTATCCTGACCTTAGTTGGCAAAGTGATGTCTCTGCTGTTTAGGATGCTATCTAGGTTTGCCATTGCTTTCCTCTCAAGAAGCAGGCGTCTTTTTATTTCGTTGCTGGAGTCGCCATCTGCAGTGATCAAGGAGCCCAAGAAAATAAACTCTGTCATTGCCTCCATTTCTTCCCCTTCTATTTGCCAGGAGGTGATGGGACCGGTGGCCATGATCTTAGTTTTTTTGATGTTGATTTTGATGTTGATTTTTTCACTCTCCTCTTTCACCCTCATTAAGAGGTTCTTTAATTCCTCCTCACTCTCTGCTATCAGAGTAGTACCATCTGCGTATCTGAGGTTGTTGATATTTCTTCCGGCAATCTTAATTCCGGCTTGTGATTCATCCAGACCTGCCTTTCTCATGATGTACTCTGCATATAAGTTAAATAGGCAAGGTAACAGTATACAGCCTTGTCGTACTCCTTTCCCAATTTTAAACCAGTCAGTTGTTCCATATCCAGTTCTGACAGTTGCTGCTTGTCCCACATATAGATTTCTTAGGAGACAGATAAGGTGGTCAGGCACTCCCATTCCTTTAAGGACTTGCCATAGTTTGTTGTGGTCCACACAGTCAAAGGCTTTGGCATAGTCGATGAAGCAGAAGTAGATGTTTTTCTAGAACTCTCTGGCTTTCTCCATAATGCAGCACATGTTGGCGATTTGATCTCTAGTTCCTCTGCCCCTTCGAAATCCAGCTTGCACTTCTGGAAGTTCTCTTTCCACATACTGCTGAAGCCTGCCGTAGAATTTTGAGCATTAAATAGAAATATAGACTCCAAAATCCAGTGAGGTACTAGTTTCCCTTCTGTTTGGCACTAGTCAGGGCTCATCTTGAGTACAGTAGGACCCTGGTATCCACTGGGGATTCGTTCCAGGCCTTCCCGTGGGTAATGTGCATAAGAAACAAGGCCAGAAACCCCCCCAAAACTACTATTTTGTGACAGTAGGTTGCTTTACGGCTGCTCTTTTGTGACAGTAGCTTGCTCTGCAGCTGCTGAATGATTTATTTAATTTTTTCCTGTGCCAACCATGGATAACTGAATCAGTGGATACCAGGGTCCTACTGTACTGTGTCTCATTCTGGATGCCACATTTGAAGAAGGATGGTGGCAAACTGAAAGATGTTCAGAGGACGGCAATGAGGATGGTTAAGGGTCTTGTAGGAAAGACTAAAAAAGATCTGGGCATGTTTAGCCTTGTAAAAAGGAGACTCAGAGCAGATAGGATAACACTTTTCAAATACTTGAAAGGCTGTGATAAAGAGGAGGGACAGGATCTGTTCTCGATCAACCCAGAATGCAGGATGCGCTACAATGAGCTCAGTACAGGAAGCCAGATTTCCGTTGAATATCAGAAAAAACTTATTAACTGTTAGAGCAGTGTGACAATGGACCCGATTAGCTCAAGAGGTGAGGAGTGCTTCAATGTAAGAAGAGCCATGCTGGATCAGGCCAAGGGCCCATCTAGTCCTGTTTCCTGTGTATCACAGTGGCCCTGCCAAATGCCCCTGGGATCACACAAGACTAGATATCTGTCTCCTGATACCACTCCCCTGCATCTGGCCCTTGAAGTAAGCCAGGAGATTATACATCCCCATCATGGTTTGTAACCTGTGATGGACTTTTCCTCCAGGAATCTGTCCAATCCCCTTTTGAAGGCATCCAGGCCAGATGCCATCACCACCTCCTGTGGCAGGGTGTTCCACAGACTAACAACACGCTGGGTAAAGAAGTGTTTTCTTTTGTCTGTTGTCACTCTCCCAACCCTCCATTTGAGTGGATATTCCCTAATCCTGGTAATTTGTGAGAGGGAGAAGAGCGTCCTTCTATCCACTTTACTTATGCCCTGCATAATTTTGTACGTCTCAAACATATCCCCTCTCAGGCACCTTTTCCCCAAGCTAAAAAGTCCTCCCAAACACTGTAGCCTTTCCTCATCAGGGAGGTGCCCCAGCCCAGTAATCATTTTAGTTGGTCTCTTCTGCACCTTCCCCAGTTCCACTCTTTTTTGAGAGAAAATTAGACAACCACCTGGCAGATCTCCTTTGATTTGTGTCCCTGCCTTGATGACTCAGTGGCCTTATATGCTTCTTGGAGCGTCATCATTCTATACCTCTTCTGGCTGCCCCCTGGGGCTGTGATGTTTGCCCAGGGGTGGGTCTTTTCCTGGAAGGCACAGTGGGGAATTGAATGGCCAGCCTCTCACTCTGCAGCCAGATAACTATCCAGGAACGCACGCACATATATGATGCTAAGCTGAATACGTGGTGTATTAACTCCTGAGAGTGTGGCTGGTAGCATCTGGGAGATGTTGAACTTGCTGCTTGTGAATGATCATGGCCCTTTATGGCAGTGGTTCTCAACCTGGGGGTCGGGACCCCTTTTGGGGGTCAAACAACCATTTCACAGGGGTTGCCATGAGCCAGTGAAGAAAAAGGCAGAAACGGCTTGGGTCTGAAGGAGGAGGGGGAGGAAGGGGGAGGAAGGGGGAAGAGAGTGAGTTACAGCTTAATAGGTTGGAGGGGATGTCAGTCAATGGCATTGGAGGCTGCGATTGGCTGAGGGTGCCTGTAAAGGGAAGTTCTCTAGGGCACCTGCGTCAGTGGCCTGACAAAGGGGGCTTGTGGCCTCTTCCAAGCAGGGCAAGGGGTCACCATAGCATGAGGAACTGTATTAAAATGTCATGGCATTAGGGAGGTTAGGAACCACTGCTTTATGGGCACTGTTGCTGGAAGTTCAAATACAGTACAACCCCATATCCACTGATTCAGTTATCCACAGTTGGCAGGGGGGGGGGAAATTAAATAAATAATTCAGAAGCTGCAAAGCCAGGTACTGTCACAAACAGGAGCTGTAAAGCAAGCTACTGTCACAAAACAGCAGCTTTTGGGATTTTTTTTTTTTTAGCATTCTCTCTTATCCACGGTTTTCATTTACAAGAAGGCCTGGAACCAATCCCCAGTGGATACTGGGGTCCTAATGTACAGTATCCTCTATTCAGACACTGTGGGACAAATAGTCAGCCTCTAATGTGTCACAATCGTACACACCACCGATGGCTGGTGTGCTCTACTGTCTTAGGCTGCAGGAACAAGTCCCAAATTAGACATCTTATAAAGAGTAAAAGACAAAGTTCAAAGTATGTGTTGACTTTTACCCAAGGCTTAGACTCTGTTCACATAACTGTATGGAAATCTTTGAAGCAATGCATGGTGGAGGCTGGGAAAGTATCTATCTCCCTTTTGTGAAGGAGACCAATTGTGTGATTAGGCACATGCTCTGGAATGTAACCAGCACATTATTAACCAATAGTTATTTGCTGCCCAAACATATGCAGTTTCTCTTTATGCAAACATTAATCAGAAATATGATTCTGGCTGCTAGGGCCTGATTCCTCACACCAACTTTATTGTTTCTACATATTTATTTACTAACAAAGAGAGTATGGCTCAATAAGAAGCTGACAGAACATACAAAGATACAGGTCTATAAAGCTTGTATACTGAGCACACTTTTGTATTGCAGCGAGTCTTGGACCCCCATGCCTGACAGGAAAGAAAGCTGAATACCTTCCATATCTGCTGTCACAGCTGGCACGACAAAGTTCCAAACAGCATAGTCTTGAAACGAGCTGGAATCTCTAGCATGTATACTTTATTGAAACAGCGATGCCTACGCTGGCTTGGACACGTTGTGAGAATGGACGAAGGCCGTATCCCAAAAGATCTTCTATACGGAGAACTAGTGCAGGGGAAGCGCCCCAGAGAGAGACCACAGCTGCGGTATAAGGATATCTGCAAGAGGGACCTGAAGTCCTTGGGAATGGACCTCAATAGATGGGAAACCCTGACCTCTGATCGCACTATCTGGAGGCAAGAGATACAGCATGGTCTACATAAATTTGAAGAGGCATTTGTCCAACAGGCAGAGGAAAAGAGGCAGGCACGGAAACAACGAAACTCGAGGACTGGGCAAGAAACAGAATACATCTGTCCCCAGTGTGGTAGAGACTGCCATTCCTGAATTGGCCTATTTAGTCACACTAGGTGTTTTTTTTTAGGATCTCTACTCCAGACATGATACCATAGTCTTTCAAGACTGAAGGATGCCAATGATGATGATGATTACTCTGAATAGTGAAATTGACACCCAGTAGCAACAGGACTGGAACTGAATTAGGGCTGCTGAAAAATACGTATGCCAGAAAGATACTGTACAACGTGGTTTTGCCCATGTTGGAAATAAATTTTGACTTTTAGATTTGGCTGATGCAGGTAGAAAAGATTTTCACTCTAATCTGCTTGCGGCTTATTTATCTAAGTTCATACATTTTTTTCCTTTTCAATTCCAGAAGTCATGTGAGGTTTAAAATAATTCAGATGTGAGAGAAAGCAAAAAAAAAGAGTTCCCTTTCCTTGCTTTGGTCAGGAGCACCCTGAACATTGGTGTTGGGGATCTTTGTTGGATCAGTTGTTGCAGATGATTTTTGCTTGCTATAATGAGAGAGACACCTCTTGTATTACTATATGAAAAAAACTATTTATTTAACTACAAGGGAAGGGTACACGGGAGGTTTCTAACTATCACTATTCTAACAGCCATCTTGCTAAGCTAGGAACATGCTTCTCTTTTCTAAGAATACAAGGCACACACACTAACTAGACGTCTACCAGAACATTCCAAGTGGTGTGATCTCAACAACCAATAGGCTTCACTCTCCACATTAAATCCAGCCCATAATATTCTACATTCACATTAACCCTGTAATGGCTGAAATGTAAATCTTGCCAAATATTCCAACATTTGGAATTGTAACTTTTCCAAGTTCTGACCTTCTTAAACAGTAGAAACACACTCCTTCACTTTTTTGTATGAGGGGGGGAGCAGATCCCATTTTTAGAGAGAGCTAAATGCATATCCATTTTGTAGGCGTGCCTAAGGCACACATCCCATTGACAAAGATTGTGCGTGCATGTTTCATCTGGATCAACTAAGCCGGCTTTATTATTACTGTTACGGCAAGCTGTGTTATAACTGTCTCAACATGCACTACCTTTGTGTCTACAATTTGATGGTGACTGCTGTTGTGTATTGATCTGTACTTGCTTATGTTGAAGTAACTACCTTCCTGTTCCAAAGGGAACAGGCCTATTGGTTTCTGTTCCTGTTTCAAAGGGAACAGGCCTATTGGTTTATTCAAGTTGCTGTATTTGGATCCTCAATCCTATTGGTCTCTGCCAAAAGGCAGCTTTGTGATTGTTCCCTTCCTAGCCAGTCCTCGCTCCTATAAATGGAGCTCCCTCTCCCCAGTCCCCAGTCTTGTTCTCTCCCTGAATAAAGAGCTGTTACACTAGAAGCTGTCTCCAGCCTGCTATGTCTAAGAGCTGAAATCACTGCTGAAATCACTAAACCCCACGCCACAACAGCTGCATTTAAGCACGAACTTTTGAACTGCCCTATGAATTGGGTTGCACACCCACAGGCAGAGAAATCTCTTCCCAGCCCACTCAAGATGAAATCTCAAAGAGTAACCAAGGAAAGGCTGGTCTTTTAAGGCGCGTGAGCTGAACTCTCTTGCCCTGAGCGCAACACAGAAAGGCGCACCACATCGAGCTCAGTGACTCAGAGTTTCCAGGAATGAGCCCACCGCCTGTGGCGAGATAGATTTTTTAAATAGGTAATAAGCTTCCTTGACATTCCCCCCCACTCCACCAGTGCTCTGGATTTACTAAGAAGGTACTAACTACACTAATGACATTTAAAACATGCTCTTTAACCACTTCCAAATTGATGCTCTTCCTTGTAGATTTAAAAGCAGCACTGCGTGACTTTACCAGGAGGTCGTATTAGCAAACACTGAGGGCACAGCAGATACTTGAAACACAACACTTTGTATATAAAGAACAATTGTGCACCATCAGTTCTGACTTGTTTAAAATAGTCTTACCCTGCTTTTCTCCTTGAAAAGGGGCCAAGTCGGTTTGCATTATTCAAAGGCAATATTTAAAGGCGAAAAACCATAAGACTGCAAATATTTTTTTTAAAAAAAGAAACAGACACCACACTAAAAATGGTAAACCAATATCAACAGATGTCCCATTGTTTTCTTAAAGCAGAGTTTCTCGTGGTGCATTAACGATGATGAAGGTATAATTTCAATTGCTGGCAGACCCAGGCTGAGCTCCCCTCTGTGGGGAGAAAGAAGAATGAATAAAGCAATAGGCAGTTCTTGAAATCAAGAATGGATCTTTATTAGTTCATCTGATTATTCTTGTGGGGGATTCTTGCAAAACTGCTAGATCCCACCTATGTCCATAAGCCACAACACAAAAATCATTTGTCATTCAGTGCTTGGCTTTGCAGTGGCAAAACTCCCCACAAATCCGAAGCATGGATCTTCTACATCAGTGGTTCTCAACCTGGGGGTCCCCAAATGTTCCTGGACTGCAACTCCCAGAAGCCTCCACCGTTCACTGTGCTGGAAGGGGTTTCTGGGAGTTGCAGTCCAGGAACATCTGGGGACCCACAGGTTGAGAACCACTGTTCTACATCGACTGACATTTTAATGCAGGATCATCGCAACACCACATAGATAGGTAAATCAGATTGGACCCTGGCCAATAAAGACATGTTTTCTTTGTTAAAAATATAGCAGAAACAAGATGAAGCTTTTTTAGATTGAACATCTGAACATCTCAAGGCTTTGCAGTGGCCTCATCCTCTCCCGAAATTGTGTGGCTTCCGTGATCCATGACTTTGTGGCCTTGCATAATCCTTCTGAAAAAGAGCAATACCCTCCCCCCCGCAACAACTAAAACCCCAAACCCACCTCTCTTGCCCAGCAGCAGGGCTTTGACTGGAGAAAGCACTGGAGGGACCTCTTATGGCACACAAGGGGTTTAAAAAATCTCCACAGGTGGATGCAGAGGAAAGGTGGTACTTATGCAAATTTATGACCAATGATCAGGAGGGAAACCAGCTGAAAAACTGCAAAAATCCACCTTCCCCCCAAGATTCAGTTTCCTTTTAGGAGATGGCTTCCAAGTTGGAGAAAGGAAAGTATTTTCAGAGGGGATTTAGGGGGAACAGCATGGCCTGGGGGTTCTGATCTGTGTGAGAGAGGACTGGCACATGAGCTGCTCTCCAGGAGTTGAGGGTCACTTGGCCACCCAGCTGACCTTGGCCCTAAGTTACCAACCACTGCAACTCTAAGAACAAATAAAATTTTAGGCAGGATGGAGATATGTTGATGGACATGTTTTCTAAAATGACTAGAGGGTGTCCTTCAGCCTTTTCACACGACCCCTAAGATCTGCTGGCCCCTTAAATTCAGACCAGAGATCTTGGGGGTTCCTTGCTGTTCCTCAGTACCCCTGGTGCCAGTGGAAGTTGCTCCGTCACTTCCTGATTCCTTCTCTTAAAGGGGCGGGAGGCTAAAAAACAACAACAAAAAGAAGTGAGGAGAGCCCGGCACACCTGCATCAAGGAATTTTCACCCTCTAAGAGCAGGTACAAGAAAAGTGTGCTGGGACACGCTTAGGTGGGCGGGGTTGCACTTAATTTCCTGTAAACTCCAGAGCTGGTGGGGAAACATTTTTAAGCTCCGGAGCTAGGAGCCATTTGCCCTGGAGTTTAGGGGTCGTGTATAAACAGCCCTTGGAGATCTGGTAGAAAGGAGCAATCAGTAGGAGTTTCAAGCTGTTGATAGGTCTTTTTTTCTGCAAGGAAAGTCATGGATTCCCCTTGGATGGTAAATATGCTGGGTTGTAGAGCCACCATGCTCTCTATTGCCCAGATCCACCAGTACCTAGATGAGGCCTCCCTCAAGACAGTTGTGCAGGCCCTCGTGATCTCGAGCATTGATTACTGCAACACCCTTTACGTGGGGTCGCCCTTGACCCTTGTCCGGAGACTTCAATGAGTACAGAATGCGGCGGCCAGACTGGTGGTGGGTGCTCGTAGATCCGATCATATCACCTCAGTTCTGGCCCACCTGCATTGGCTGCCCGTGGCTCTCCGGATAAGGTCCTGGTTTTGGTTTACAAAACCCTTCATGGCTTGGGTCCTGAATACCTGTCGGAGCATATCTCCCAAAGGTCAGCTGAGGCCAGGCCCACTAGAATGTCGCAGGCGCGCTCACTCCGAGTGCCCACACCCAGGGAGGCACGGAAGTCACTCACGCGCAACCGCACCTTCTCTGTGGTGGGCCCCTCACTGTGGAACCACCTTCCGAGTGAGCTGCGCCTTGCACAGTCCCTGCCCGCCTTCAAAAAAGCACTTAAAACCATGCTTTTTAGGGAGGCATTTGGCAACCTTTTAATTTAATTTAATTTCCTGTTTGTTTTTTCACCTTCTTGCCGCCTCTTGCTGAGGGTTTTTCCTTTTTTTGCTTGCCTTATCTGATTCTCTTTGTATTGTATTCTGAATTTTAAATCTGTTGTAAACTGCCCAGAGTTCCATTGGAAGATGGGCGGTATAGAAATAAAATAAAAAAATAAATAATATAATAAACCCCTCTTCTCTGCCCATTGAGTCACCTTGCTCCATCCCAGTTGATACCATGATAAATCAGGCTCCAAAATATTTATTCAAGCTATAAGAACTTGAATACATTAAGAATGTAAATTAACTGGAAGTATATGACTCTAGGAAGTGGCAGAACACCTGGATGAGAGGATTATCCCCAAGGTAAACTGTGCCTGAGGGACACCTTGAACTGGTTTGTATGTATAAAATGTGATGTTGAACCAATGATCAGGGCTCACTCACACCATCCAGGGTGAGACCACTGACTGTTACTTTTACCTTGGCTTCAATCGATCAGACTTCAACAGTTCAGTGTTTGCGCTTCCTTATTTTATTTCAATTTAATTATTGGACACTGGTTCCAAGTCAAGCATGGACACAAAAATAATCTGTAGAAACTGGTTCCAAGATGGAGGCCAGTTCCTTACTGCAAAGACCTGAACTGAAGCTTCTTATGCCTCCACAAATCTGAGAACACTGGGCCCTGGTAAACATGCAGATTACTCATTTTTATCAGGGCTTCCATCATACTTTCCCCGTGGTCTGAGGAACCTCATTCATTGGAAACAAAGCTCCTTTAATAATCCGGAATGTCTGTGTTCTCAGGATCAACACACTTGTTCTTGAGTAATTCGCCCACTCATGGCCTCCGAACATTCCTCTTGTTCGACTGCCAGGGAATGGCTTTCCTAGCAGCTCATCGGTGGGTTGAAAGAAAGATTAACTCCCTGCAGTTAATGGTTCTTGTTGTTGTTGTTCAGTCATTCAATCGTGTCCAACTCTTCGTGATTCCATGGACCAGAGCTCGCCAGGCCTTCCTATCTTCCACTGCCTCCCAGATTTTGGTTAAATCCATATTGGTTGCACCGATGACATGTCCTCTTTTCCTTTTGCCTTCAATCTTTCCCAACATCAGGGACTTTTCCAAGGACTCCTCTCTCCTCATGAGGTGGCTAAAGTACTGGAGCCTCAGCTTCAAAATCCGTCCTTCCAGTGAACATTCAGGGTTGATTTCTTTCAGGAGGGATAGGTTTGATCTACTTGCAGTCCAGGGGACTCTCAAGAGTCAAGACTCTCCTCCAGCACCACAGCTCAAAAACATCGATTCTGCGGCAATCAGCCTTCTTTATAGTCCACCTCTCACTTCCATACATCACTGCTGGAAAAACCATAGCTTTGACTGAATGGTACCCAAAGACCAAACTCCTCTGACCTGCTTCCAGATTTTGGAGGGTGGAGGTAGACTTTGGGGAAACATCATTCTTTTACCACATCCATGACTAGGCTTCCCAGCTGGCCACTGTCACCATTTCTTCCACACTCTTCCCGGGGTCCAAATTTTGTCAGGGAAGAGGAGACAACACAGGTGTCTCTGCCCCACCCCCCGCTTCACCACTTTTTGCAAGCTTGTGGTGGCAAGCAGAGCGAGCGAGCGAGTGAGAGCAGCAGGAGAAATAAGATATACAGCGGTACCTTGTATAAAGGAATTCATTCGTTCCAAATGAAATTATGTTAAGCAAATTTTCCTTTATACATTTCCCATAGGAATGCATTGAAAACAGAGTAATCCGTAACCGCGATCATTTTTATGTTGTACAGATTCGCCCCATAGAAAATTCTGTTAAGCAAATTTCGCCTATCTGGAATTTTTTATGTTGTACAGATTTTATGTTATACAATTTTTTTGTTATCCGAGGGACCACCATAAGGCTCTTTCAGATCAGTGTTGAGGCACTCTGATCAGGTGTAGAGCCCCATGATGCTTACAGCTGATGCTTAACCCTGGCCAGATAAATTGCCTTCCTCATTGCTTCAGGGTACCAGCTTTGGAGTAACTTTACTGTTCCTCTCTGTGTAAAAAGAATCATAGAACAGTGAAGGTGGGAGGGGCTTACAAGGCCATCAAGTACAAACACACCCACTCCTTGCAGGAAGACGAATCAAAGGATATCTGCCAGGGGGTTGTCCAAATTTCTCTTGGTGAATTTGGTGCCTCGCACATTATTAACAGGCTCTCGTTAGCAGTATGCCAGGGAAAACACAGAGAAATACTCTATGGGCTCTATCACACATTCTTTAAAATGCTAATTAAAGCGTTTCCAAAAATCTTGTGCCCACGGCTGCCGGGGAACGGAGATCCCACATCTTCAGTCATATGACCAAGAAAGAAGAAAAGCCAGAATTTCACAACATCTGGATCTTCCCCCAGGTGAGATAGCAGCCTACGAGTCCTTTGATTACCAAGCCTGACATTGTACCCTGAAAATAATACAGAGAAGAGGAAACAAAGCAATACTTCTCTTAGGACTGATAGAAGAATGGCATAAAACTTGACACATTCCCATAAATGTCTATAAAATACACTTAAATGGGCTTTAAATGTTACTTGCAAAGTAACTATAATAGTTGTTTACTGGACTTCAAAGTAAACTTGTAGCTACGCATTCTTGAAGTGTAACTCTGGGTTTGAACTCCACAGTGGAATTAATAGGAATAAATTCACTGTGAAATTACACCCAAAGTTTTGCTATGGGAGGGAAGGTTAATTTGCTTCAGCCCTCATTACTGAGTGAGTTAAGCTGGCTTGGGTCCTTTTGCTGCAAAAAAGCAGGGCAAAATAGTTTAATTACGTCTGAATAAACAAATAAAATAACTATAGGAGTCAGCAAAGGGGAGGGAGGAAATTAACATTTTTAGAACCTTGTTTGTAGCTTATTAAGGTAGCTCTGGCCATCTAGATTTGTAGGAGGCATCGTTAGAACAGAGTTCTTTTAGTAAACTGGAAATAAGGCAGACTGATAAATTCCTCCTCTTTCTTTGTCACTCCATTATTTGGTTGCCAACCTGCCCTAGCACTAGATGAGTAAACATTTAAAAGAAAGCAAGAGGGAATGGAATAGGGAAACAGGTTTACAGTACCAGGTTTGGAAAGAAAATGATTTAAAGGGCAGCAGGTTTCCCCTGCCAGATCGGTTCCCTCACTGCTTGTTCTAAAACCAGATGGTTTCCATTTCAGCTCAAGTGATCGTACCACCTGAACCAATACAAATGAATTTGATTTCAAAAATGTAGAAGCCCCAGTGGCCGCGGGGGGGGGGGGGGGGGGGGGAATTTCAATCTGGGGGGGGGGGGGAGAGGCTGATTTGCGTGGATTTGAACATTATGTCGTCACTGGAAAATAATGTGAATCAGACACTTCTCACCCCAGAGCGTTGCCCGTATGACTGGCCCGTGTAGTTGCACACTCAGTTACACCCTTTGTTGCGAAAAATAACTGGTTAGAGGTAACTAGGCGCAATTAGTTATGCCTGAGCTCTGTTTGGAGAGGACAAAAAGGAAAGGTTTCTGGATTTGTGATGACTTGCGCAGGAGAAGGACTTGCAGATGATGCAAGAAGAGGAGAAAAGGTGCTGACTCTGAGGACATTTTTTCTTCCTATGCTTTATAGAGGGAGGCTCCCTGCTCTTTGCACCTGGTCAGTCTAGCAGCAGACGGGATTTACAAGCTGCCGAGTCTGGCCTTTTAAAGGCAAACTGGTAAAAAAAAAACAATGCATTCATTGTTATCCGGAGCCTCCTCCTTGAATGGTCTCATGATGTCATTTTGCAGGTCAACCAGTCTGCTCTCACCTTGAAGTGATGCGATTTCTCCCCAAAGGCAAATATTCCATACCATGAATTGCAACATGATGGTTTCCTAATCTGGGATGAAGGAAAGCGAAAAGGGAAGGCAGAGCCCCCCCCCCCATGTGTGTGTGTGTGAACCTGGCTTATCGAAGGGCTGGGATTTCTGAATTATACTGGCCATAAATTGTGTCAAGTTACTTGCTCACAAAATACAGCTGTTGCCCCTTGAGCCAATGGATGCCTCCAGCTGCTCCGTCCACAAGCTTCACGGTGTTAATTTTTTGTCTTTTCGCAGCAGATGTGATGATGACACACTGGGATTTCTCAGTTCCTGGGCTTGCAGTGGTGGGAATGTCCAGCTCTCTGGATTCCCATCAGGGGTTTTACGGCTTCCCTTTCAGTTTTGCTTTGGCCCAGATCTTTTTGTCTCCCTGTTTTGCTTTTCTGTAATCTCGAATGTTTTCTTCTTCTTAACACCTCTCAGTTCATCTGGGCCACCTTTATTTCCCACAGTGCTTTTTCCGGAGATCTTCTCCTTCCTTGTCAACACAAGGACCATTTCCCCAGGCAGCTCTGCAGCAAAGGGATCCAAAAGGATCCAGAACTAGGGGACATCCACTCAAATTGAGGGCTGGGAGAGTAAGAGCAGACAAAAGAACATATTTTTTCACCCAGCGTGTTGTTAGCCTGTGGAACTCCCTGCCGCAGGAGGTGGTGATGGCATCTGGCCTGGATGCCTTCCAAAGGGGGATTGGACAGATTTCTGGAGGAAAAGTCCATCACAGGTTTCAAGCCACGATGGAGATGTGTCATCTCCGGGCTTAAAACCAGGGTGCTTCAAGAGCCAGATGCAGGGGAGTGGTATCGGGAGACAGAGATCTAGTCTCATGTGCTCCCAGACGCATCTGGTGGGGCCACTGTGAGATACAGGAAGCTGGACTAGATGGGCCGATGGCCTGATCCAGCATGGCTCTTCTTATGTTCTTATGTTCTTAAAATTGGATCCCATTGACTACTCATGGGTTGCTACTCCTCTCATCACTTTCCATCTTCGCTGAAGGCTGAGCCCAGCAGTAGAAGTTAGAAGAACTACCAGACTTGGAAACATTGCTTTTTGGTGGGATTTTAACATCCTGAATCCAGCCCAGTCCAAAAAAAAAAAAAAAAAAAAAAGTACAGAGTTCTCCTTCCAGGCCAAAATACTTTCTTCTCCCATAGCCAAGATACTTTCCAGAAAATTAATCTATACCATACCCTTCACTGCGCCTAAAGACCTAGCTGCGGAAAGTTTCCATATGTCTACTTGTTGAACCATTAGACACTCACGTACACGAGCTGGTCACCTGCAGAAGCACAAGGTACAAGTGAAACACAATGTCTGTCTGTATTTATTTTAGATGCTGCCTTTCAGGTACTTCTAGGACCCCAAGGCAGCTCACAGCAAGACTCAAAACCAGACCCAGCTAAAAATGCATTTAGATCAGAGATTTAGGTCTCTCTGGCTGTGTAGCCTGAGGTTGGCAGTTTAGTTCGCTGCTGTGGGAAAGAGCCTGTCTGGGTGGCCTTGGGCAAACTGTAGTCCCAGGGGCACTCCCAGAAAAAGAAACCGGGAAACCATTTCTGAGTATTCTCTAATTGAAACCCATTCTGAAAGAGGTTGGTCTAAGTCAGAAGTGACTTCATGGCACATGATGATGATGGTGGTGGTGGTGGTGGTGGTGGTGGTAGTGCTGATATTAAAATGCAGTTAAAGAAATTGTCACATTAAAGCAATAACCAAATTCAACACCATTTAAAAGCACATGGAGGAGGGAGGAGAGATAACCCCTGCTCTCTTTTTTAAAAAATAAAGGCTTTGCATGTTTATTTATTTATTTATTTATTTATTTATTTATTTATTTATTTATTTATTTATTAGATTTCTATCCTGCCCATCTAGCCCATAGGCTATTCTTGGCAGTTTACAACAGTATAAGAACCACATTACTGTATATACAGCATTAAAATAAATTACAGAAAATATGCAAAACACATACAAGCCTTTTAAACTTGACTTAAATTAACCAAAACAATCAAATAAAGAACAAACCATAAACATAATAACAGAGAGTGTCTGTGAAGATTCTCAGTCATCCAGGTGAGGTTATCTGGCAAATGAGTCATAGCAACTGGTCTTCTTTTCTTGGGATCCCTTTTCTGTTGTTTCCATTTGAGTCCAAACTGCCCAGTTGGCTTTATAGCTAGAGTATACAGTAGAAACCCAGTATCTGCTGGGGATTGGTTCCAAGCCTTCCCATGGATAATAAAAACTGTGGATAAGAGATAACACCAAAGTGTCCCCAAAACTGCTATTTTGTGACAGTAACTTGATTTACAGCTGCTGTTTTGCAACAGCAGCTGTAAAGCATGCTGTTGCAAAACAGCTGCTGTTTATGATGGTAGCTTGCTTTACGGCTGCTGTTTTATGACAGTAGCTAGTGGTCAGCGGTTGAAGCGGCATTCGACATTAGTTTCCCTATGGGAAACACCATGCGGCGCAAATGTTTATTAAAGAAAGTACTGAAAATTCTGTAGCATTGATGTGTAAATCCCGGAAGACCAGTAAATCGAAAGATCGAAAAAGCTTTATTTACAATATTTTAAAAAAGGGTTAAGAAAGCAAGACAAATTCAGAATTTGTCACAGAACAAGGCCGTGAAGTAACAGTTGTCACGAGACAAGTTGTCATGACCATAAGAAAACGGAAAGAGGGACTAAACAGGGACAAAACCACGTGATCGCGACCAACGCTGTCACGGTACAAAAGTGGTAGCGGAACAAGGAATGATGTGAAGTAACCACCAATGATTATTTGAACTGTGGTCTACCCCATCCCCCATTTGTCATTTGTTTCTTTCAGAAAAGAACCAAGAAGATGATTTGGGGAGATTTCCTGGGGATATAAGAAACTGCCACCATGTTTCTGCCTCATCGCCATGAAGTATTTTTGTTCATTTTTTTTTTTAAAAATTGAAATTAAATCATTGCTGCTGTTTGGCAAGCAGGCAAAGACTTTTCAAGCCTGCTTTGCCTTTGTGGCTGACAGTCTAAAAGAGGTTTTAATATATGAAGGTTTGCCTTTTGTTTCCTCTAAATTTATTTTAAATGCCTAATATTTTAAACAGAATGTTATTTATTCTCTGAATAATTCATTGTTTTTAGCCTTAATGTTGTGTTTTCATGATGTAAGCTGCCTTGGATCTTTACTTAGGAGAAGTATGCCAGTTTCACCATTAAAGTCATTTAAGTAAGCCACCAGCATGAGTAAATACACTATGTTGCCATGTGCGGCTGCCTAAAAGGACATTTCTATTGATTTGTCCTCAATCTCCCATCATTCAGCTTTGCTCACACTTGTAGATGATTGTGCATGGACACTAGACACGGGGTGGTCTAGAAGTAATTATGCAAGCAACACATCCCCTCCCACCCACCCCCGGACCCCCAAAGCAAGCTGAGTTCTCATTTTACCAATATTGGAAGGATGGGAGGCTGAGTGAACCTTGAGCCACCTACCTGGAATCGAACTCCAGGTTGTGTGAACACAGTTAGAGCTGCAGCACAGTGGTTTAACCACTGTACAACAAAGCTCCTCTAAGGGAACTCTATTGTATCTATCGTATTGGGTAACATTGGTCATGGCATCCTGCTGGATCATCAGCTTGGGAGGATCTGTTTCATGATAGCTCTGGTTCTTTATTGAGGGCTAACTTCAGAGAGGCTGCCTAGATGCCCTAAGCACATCCAATCTTGCCTGATTTTGGAAGCTAAGCAGGGTCGGCCCTGGTTAGTACTTGGATCGGAGACCACCAGGGAATACCAGGTGCTGTAGGTGCCTAGAGTAGGAACTAGCAAACAACTCCAGTATTCCTGCCAAGAAAACTCCATGGGCATGGGATCACGAAGAGTGGGCCACGACTGTAACGATGCAACACACACACAACTTCAGAGATGATGTTGGGGGAAATACAGAAGACACTCCAGCCTAGGTGGTCCCTTTCAAAGCTTGCACACAAACCACAGAAGGACCGTAACTGGAGAAAACTTGGCCAAATTATCTATCAACTAGGCTGATCAATAATCATTTGCTAAAGAATTCATCCAGCCATGGAATATGAAGAAAAATGACCTAATGGGGGACTCTAAGAAAAAAATCCATTAAACATGGATTGTGTAGCATTATAATCACAGCATTTGAGGGAGTTTCCAAACTGGAGGCTTAGGGAACTGGGAATGTTTAGCCTCTCTAAAAGAAGACTTAGGGGGATATGATAGCTATGTTTAAATATTTGAAAGGATGTCACATTGAAGAGGGAACAGGTTTGTTTTCCATTCCTTCAGAGACTAGGACTCGGGGCAATGGTTTCAAACTACAGGAAAAGAGATTCCATTTGAACATTAGGAATAGGAAGAATTTCATGACGGTTAGAGCTCTTCGGCAGTGGAATATGCTGCCACGGAGGGTGGTGGAGTCTCCTTCTTTGGAGGTTTTTTAAGCAGAGGCTGGGTGGCCATATGTCGGAAATATTGTGATAGGGGTTCCTGCATGGCAGGGGGTTGGACTGGATGGCCCTCAAGGTCTCTTCCAACTCTATGATGTTATGATTATTTGATTTTATAATCACCAGTGTGACTGCAGAGTCGGGGGGGGGTCTCAATGATTTGTAGGCAAGATGTTTTTAAACTCTCTGCTTATAGGAATGACTCCAAGAATATGTGAAATGAGAAATTGCAATGCTGATCTCGGTGGTCCATTGCTTCCCCACCCTCTCCCCAACATCATCATCGTTGTCATCATCACCACCACAATTAGAAACCTCACAGTTGGAAGAAGTATGAAGAACAAACTGATCAGGCACATGTATTCCAGAGAAAATGGTACATTGTCTCCATCCTTTTCCATGAACTTCAAGGAAAACTCCTTCCCATGAATGGGGAAATGCAAAGAGGAGAGCCAGATCACGGAAATGGGGCAGTGGCACTTGGCACTCAAGTTTTGGGAGGCCCTGAAGTGAGATCAGAGCAGAAATGCTTCTGACCAGGTCCCCAGCATTCTCCAGAGCTGGGCGCTCTGCTTTGATTTTACATTTCTACTTTTCCCCAGAGGCCAGGAGAAAGTTCTGGTCTCACCACTGAGCAGGAAGGTTACATAAAGTAATCACAGGGAAGGGAGTGAGCAAGCAATGTTAAAAGAGCAATGGACACAGTTGTCTTGGATTCCATCTTAAAAGGGCAATGCCGGGAACCTGCTTTTGCTTCATACTGTACCACCTGGAATTTTACTTTACCAACTCTGATTCTCAATGCTCTGTTCTTGAATCCATCAGCCACCCCCACGTAGTGCAGTTTGCACCAAGGGGGCAGTATGTAGAACTATAAATAAATAAATCAGCCCAAATAAAAGAAATAAGTGTTTTATTTCTTTTTTAAAAAGGTTAGAAGAAACCTCCCAATTCTATTTGCAAATACACTTATCTAAACAGTACAGTACTATATTTTGATGACAGAATCAATGACTTTGTATTGAGGAAAACAAAGAAACAACACACGCTTTCTTTCTCCATTGGTGCCAACTTAGCATTCTCCTTAGCGTCTCTCCATTTTTATACTTCTGATCTCATAATGTCTCTTTCATTTTAACATCTTTAACTCCAAAATGCCAGATGGGATCAGGAAGCATTGGTTTGCTCGAGATGTCTGGACTCTTTGCGCTTACATAACAGCCCATGGCATTTAAGCACAACACTTTAAAGCATTCTCAAGTCAATTATGGCAGTTACTTCATGTCCATTTTGTCTCTGTAAGTGTTGTGCTTCGGACCAGTGCAAAAAAATAATAATCTTGCTTCACATCCATCACGCAACAGCTGAAATTTGTCTCGACCACACCCCTGGAGCAGGATCAGAGCGTGACAATACTGTACCTGGCGTTGGGTTGGGGTATTCACTTGTCATGGTTTGTTCCCGGTTCCTGTTCTGAGACAAGGGACCATGTGGTAACAAATGTCATGCAACTACCAGTGTCCACCTAGTAGTCAGTGGCTGAAGCGGCATTCGATATTAGTTTCCCTATGGGAAACACCATATGGCGCAAATGTTTATTAAAGAAAGTACTGAAAATTCTGTAGCATTGACGTGTAAATCCTGGAAGACTAGTAAACTGAAATATCGAAAAAGTTTTATTTACAATATTAAAAAAGGGTTAAGAGAAAGCAAGACAAATTCAGAATTTGTCATGGAACAAGACCGTGAAGTAACAATTGTCACGAGACAAGTTATCACGACTGTGAGAAAACGGAAACAGGGATTAAACAGGGACAAAAACACGTGATCGCAACCAACACTGTCACGGTACAAAAGTAGTCATGGAACAAGGAAGGACGTGAAGTAACCGCTTATGCTGGCTAAAGACACTTCACATTCCTAGAAGAGCCTTGTGGTACAGTGGTTATTCTGCTGTACTAATGTTACTCAAGACCTGGGGTTCAATTCCAGGTAGCCAGCTCAAGGTTCACTCAGCCTTCTATCCTTCCAGAGTTAGTAAAATAAGAACCCAGCTCATTGGAGGGCAGGGGGAGCAATGTGTAACCTGCATAATTAAATTGTAAACTGCCCAAAGAGTGCCTTAAGCCCTATGCGGTAGTATATAAGCGCGAAGAGCCCAGAGTGGCTTTTATGCGAGATGGTGCAGTATATAAGTCAAATAAATAAATACATATATAAATATAACCATAATACTTTGCTTTGATTTGCTTTAATATAGTCTGTCATTCTGACAGAGCTGATATTCAAAGCAGCGTACCACATGACTCAATAAATGGAATAAAAGCACAGTATGTGTTTTTGTACTTGAAAAGGAATGTACCCAAACTAATTTTAAAAAGCAGGGAAACTGCATACATTAGTTAAAATAAGCACAGCATTTCCATTTTTAATAAATATGCATAAAATATCTACAAATAACCACGCGGGAGACTTTTTTTTTTTTTTTAAAAAGAGTCTTACAGCCTGATACAGAATTGGGGCAGGGTGAAAATCCCAGCAAAATAGTGAAGAACGCCCTGAAAGTTAGACTGAGAGATTTTCATAGCACTAAGACCCAACACATCTCTACAGGCATGCTGAATAGGAAAAATACGGTGTAATGTTTGTATCCCCGTTGGAGGAGATCTGTTCTTTTTCATGTCATTCAGTGTCAGGGGCAAGTTTGAGTTCTACATGAAGGGAAACCAAAACTCCATTAGTAAAGTCTGTAGCGTTTCTTTGCAAGACTAAGGGCCTTTTCATACGACCCCTAAGATCCGCTGGCCACTTAAATTCGGACCAGAGATCTTGGGGGTTCGTTGCTCTTCCTGCGTCCCCACCCCTCCGCACTTCCTTGCTCCTTCCTGCGTGAGGGGAGGGAGAAAAAAAGAGAGGAAAAATGCAGGCTCACCTCCAAAGCTGCCCGCTGTGGTCTTGATTCCTTCTCTTAAAGGGGCGGGAGGCAAAAAAACCCAAACAGAAGCGAGGAGAGCCCGGCACTCACCAGATTACATGCGGATCTGGCGATTTTCACCCTCCAAGAGCAGGTACATGAAAAGTGTGCTGGGACGCGCTTAGGTGGGCGTGGTCGCACTTAATTTCCTGCAAACTCCAGAGCTGGTGGAGAAACAATTATAAGCTCCAGAGCTGGCAGCCATTTGTGGCGGAGTTTAGGGGTCGTGTACAAATACCCTAAATGGCAGCCTATTACTTATATGGGAAAAAAATAAAGTGACCTTGCTGGATAGCACCCCAAATTCCTTCATTTCTCTGGTGAAACTGACGAAGCTGTTTGGATGAGCAGCGAAACATTTCTATCTCTCAAGAAAAAATAAAAATCCAGTAGCCATGACTCAACTTCCAGATAAATTCATCTGGATGACTGAGAATCTTCACAGACATTTCTCTGGTGATGCCATTTTTGGTATAGGCATTGGGGAAGAAAATTTGTTGATCTCTGCATTTCAAGACAAATTCCTTGCTATTATGTCTTGATCCTGGAGCACAAACTCAAGTAAACGAAACCAACCATGTAACACTGCAGCAAATAAGGCTAGTGCAATTCTAGACTGTTTTTTTTAAAGCTTGTGATGCTGTTCTTAACTGGCATGATCCAGTGATGCATACATCCCATACTACATACTACATACTGAATGCCAGGAACTTCATCTTGTTTGTGCTCTGAAGGGAGATAGGTCCCCTTTTTGATGGGGCTCTCATGGAGCAATGGTTAAACTGCTGTACTGCGGCTAAACACTTGGCTCATGACCTTGGGTTCAATCCCCGGAAGCTGGCTCAAGGTTCACTCCGCCTTCCATCCTCCTGAAGTTGGTATTTATTTATTTATTTATTATTGAATTTATACCCCGCCCATCTTCCCGTAGGAACTCTGGGCGGCTTACAAAAGTTGATGAAGCAACTAATGACACAATCAAAGCAATAGCAGCATTAAAGACAGTGACTAAGCGATTTAAAAACAATAAAACAGTTTGCACCCTAATATCGCGTACAAAGCCCAACAACCAGCTCTCTCGGAGAGGGCATATGGGAAGACGGGAAAAAAAAACCTACAGAAGCTCACCAAAGGCCTCCTGAAAAGCAGTGTTTTTAACGCTTTACAGAAGGCCAGCAGGGACTCTGCAGAGCGCACTTCACTTGGGAGGCTGTTCCATAGAGATGGGGCTGCCACCGAGAAGGCCTGGTTACGTGTGGATGTTTTCTGGGCCTCTCTAGGGGTGGCAACCCGAAGCGAGTGCGCTCGCGACTGCCGGACTGGACGGGCCGAGGTTGATCGCTGGACGATCCACTCTGACAGGTAGTCAGGGTCCAAGCCATGGAGGGTTTTATAAACTAAAACCAGGACCTTGAATCTGATCCAGGATGCAACGGGCAACCAATGCAGGTGAGCCAAAGCCAGGGTGATGCGGTCGTAGTGATGCGCACCCACCACCAGTCTGGCTGCTGCATTTTGTACCCGCTGCAAACGCCGGAGGAGATTCAAGGGCAACCCCATGTAAAGAGCATTGCAGTAGTCCAACCTCGAGATCACCAATGCTTGAACCACAGTTCTCAGGGAGTCACCATCTAGGTATGGGCAGATCTGGGCAATTTGACGAAGATGGTAAAACGCGGATCTGGTCACGGCAGCCACCTGGGATTCCAGAGTAAGCGCCAGATCCAGAACCATGCCCAGATTCCAAACCCTATCCGCCAGCTGGAGAGAAACTCCCTCCAGACTGGGGAGAGGGCCTCCATACCCAGATGGCGAACTCCCAAAGAACATAACCTCTGTCTTCTCGGAGTTGAGCCTGAGCTTGTTGGCCCTGGTCCATGTCAATACCGCATCCAGGCACCGGTCGAGAGTCCGAACAGCTTCCACTGCAGAGGTAGAAAAGGAGAGATAGAGCTGCGTGTCATCAGCGTACTGATGACAGCAGACTCCATATCTCCTAATGACCCCAGCCAGCGGCTTTACATAGATGTTGAACAGCATGGGGGAGAGACGACCCCTGCGAAACCCCACAAGGGAGTATCCACGGGGCCGACAGCTCCCCCCATGCTGCACATACTGGGGACGGCCCTCCAGGAAGGACCGGAGCCAACTGCGAGCAGTGCCTCCGATTCCCACCTCGGAGAGCTGATCCAGCAGGATACCATGGTCGACGGTATCAAAGGCCGCTGACAAATCCAGGAGAACCAACAGGGTAGAGCAACCCCTGTCGGCCGCCCGGATTACGTCATCTTGCAGGGCGGCCAAAGCTGTTTTGGTCCCCCGGCAGGGCCTGAACCCGGATTGGCATGGGTCAAGGCACTGTTGTTCCTCCAGGTACGACTGAATCCGGATCGCGGCCACCCGCTCGATAACCTTGCCCATGAACGGGACGTTGGCAATTGGCCGGAAATTCGCCAATTCATCCGACGCCAGCCCAGGTTTTTTGAGAATGGGCTTGATCACCGTCTTCTTCAAACGAGAGGGAAAAAACCCCTCGCTGAAGGAGGCGGTGGCGATGGCAGATGCCCATTCTGGCATGGTCCCGCCGGCAGCTTTTATCAGCCAGGCAGGGCAAGGATCAAAGGGGGTGGATGCAGGCCGGCAGTGGGCAATCACCCTGGAGGCCTCCAAAAAGGAAACAGGCCCAAGCTCATCTAGCCATGGAGAGTGAGGTGGCCCAGCATCTGGGGATGGCAGGGAGGGGCTAGTACAACCGGAGTAGAAGCCGGCCCGGATGGCCTCTATTTTTGATCGAAAATAGACTGCAAAGTTCTCACTACTGAAATCAGTAGGAGGAGGCCTGGCCAGACTAGGATTGGTGAGGTTCCGAACCACCTGGAAAAGCTCCGCCTGGCAGTTTGAGGCCTCACCAATTCTCAGGGAGTAATAAGATGACTTAGCCTCCCTGATCGCTCGGGAATAGCGCCTAGTCTGGAATGAGTACCATGCTCGCTGGGGGTGAGGGTGGGGAGGGGTCTATGCATAGCCTGCATACTTAAATTGTAAACCACCCAGAGTGTGCTTTAAGCACTCTGGGGCGGTTTATAAGCAGCATGCTTTGCTTTGCTTTTTCTTGCATCACTAATACATCACCGCTTTCTTGTTTTCTTATGCCCTGGATCCACCTTTGTCCAATTAGGGATCCCATTCCATTGAGGCTGAAAGATGTTGCCTCCCGGATCAGATTCAAGATCCTGGTTTTAGTTTATAAAACCCTCCATGGCTTGGGCCCCGACTACCTGGCAGAGCGGATCGCCCAGCGGTCAACTTCGGCCCGACCGGTTCGGCAGTCGCGGGCGCACTCGCTTCGGGTTCCCACCCCCCGAGAGGCCAGGCGATCTCTAACGTGGAATCGGGCCTTCTCGGCTGCTGCCCCACTTCTGTGGCACAGCCTCCCCAGCGAAGTGCGCTCTGCAGAGTCCCTGCTGGCCTTCCGTAGAGAGGTGAAGACCATCCTATTCCGGGAGGCCTTTGGTGACCTAGCTTAGTTCAACAATAGTTTTTTTTTTCTTTTTCCCTCCATCGACTGTTTCTTGGGAATTGTTTTACTAGTAGCAAGGTTTTTGAACAAAGGGTGCCCTCATGCTGCCTAATTTTAAATCTATGTAGTTTGCTGTTTGTTGTGCGTCTATGTATCTGAATTCGCTGACTTGCTCAGCTTTGTAAGCCGCCCAGAGTTCCCTTGGGAAGATGGGCGGGGTATAAATCTAATAAATAAATAAATAAATAAATAAATAAATAAATAAATAAATAAATAAATAAATAAATGTCACTGGGCATCCTAATATAACACAGGAAGGTTCAATGAGTTGACCTAAGAACAACTGTCATTTTGGGTGCTATTGAAAACCAACCAGAAGTCCTGGCAGTGAAGAAGGCAATGGTCTGAATGTCAAGACCGTTCTGTTTTTTATTGTCCCAGTCCTTCCAAAGACGAGTCACACGGCTCACATACACACATTCAAACCTCTCCCCGATGTGGGTTTATTGAGGCCACTGGCCCCTGCCTTGCCAGCGAAGGGGGAGGGGGGTTGCTGTAGAAGGCCCATGCATTTCCTCTGAGGAAATTTTATTCCTATATCTGTTTCATAGCAGTTTTTGCCTGGATTATTCTGAAGAACCTCGACCGTGAAAACTCACTCTGAGCTAGACTGCCTGACAGTCGCAAGCAGATGCTCTTTTATGTGCGCTTGTGTGTATGGGGAGGTACCGTTGCTCGTCTTATAGCAGGCATGTCCAAACTTCGGCCCTCCTGATGTTTTGGACCACAACTCCCAAAATTCTAAGCTTAGATTGCGAATGGCAAAGGACTGTGGGAGTTGCTTTCCAAAACATCAGGAGGGCTGAAGTTTGGACGTGCCTGTCTTACAGGGTTAAATCAAATACTCTAGTACTTAATCGTATGTTATTTTCCAGAGCTCAGCCTCAGGCTCTGTAATGGAACCAAGCTGCTCTCTTCCTCCTCCTGGTGGCTGACAAATGGGACAGCAGGAAAAAACACCCACCATAGTCTTATTGAAATGCTACACGAAGGGTCGTCAGGACTGTAACGACATAACACACACACACCCTCCATTTTAAGAAACTCCCTCCAAACTAAATCCCTCAAAAAGCACAAAGCTTTGGTGAGTTGCAAATCTCTCCGATAAAGGTAGCGATTGCAAGTTGCAAATATCTTGGATAAAAGAGATAGGCACTTAGGAAAAAAACAATAAAGGTTGCAAAGGAAGTTTGGTGCTGCCGTTTCTCGGTAGGAGATTTTGGTCTGTGTGAAATGGCTGCAGATGTCTCCGTGTTTAAGTTGCTTTTCACTGTCTTTTTTACTGCCCAAGAGGGAAATGTGGTGCTAGAGAGCTTTGCGGATGCTCCTGACTGCTGGAAAGATGCACAAGCGGGGCCTAGAGCAAACCTGGGAAAGGTTGAAGGCAGCAAGGAAAGAGGACAAAAATGTGAGATGGGTTGCCCTCTTAAAAGAAGCAATGGCCTGATCTTAAAAGTCGGTTACTTCACGTCCCTCTCATCACGGTTCTCGGTCACGCTTTGGACCAGTACGAGAAAATGTTACTCCACATCCACTGCGTGACGGTGGAATCTCATCCCGACCATGCCCCCTGAACTGGGATTTAAGCGTGATGAGACATACCTCTCCCTGACCTTGGGAATTCTCTTGTCTCGCTTCCTGTTTCGAGACAAGTGCCCGTGAAGTAAGGCTCATCACGCAACGTGCACATTCTCCATCTAGTGGCAGGAGTGCGAAGTTGCATTCTCCAGTACAATCCCAATGGCGTAGACAATGCATCACAGAGATATAAGCAGGCATAAAACCTCGAACTTTGCTGCTTAACACATGAAAGGCAAAGTTACCGAGAATCGAAATATCGAAAAACAAAAGGTCAGACCAAAAAAAAAAAAATGGAAAATGAAGCCAGGGAAGTACAGATATTGTCACGAAACAAGACGTGAAGTAAGAGTAGTCACGATACCATCAATCACGCCTGTGGGTAAACGGAAACAGGGACAGAACCGGGACAAGACCCTGTGACCGTGAACGACATTATCATGAAACGAACGTAATCTCGGAATGAGAAAGGACATGAAGTAACTGTCAAAGAGCTGAGCAGGGCTGAGACCAGGTGATGGAGGCCACTCATTCGAGGGGGCTCAATGGCACGTACAACAACAACTGCCAGAGAGAAAGTTTTCAGAGGTTTCCTGTTTCATGAGGGAAAAGAATGTGTCTGGATCTGAGTGGGACGCACCGGAGCACTCTCAGGCGGCAAAATGACTCGGGCTGCCCAGAAACGATAAGGGACAAACAGGAACTGAGCAATCAATCGGCCATGGCTACATGGTATCTGACAGCTGGTTAGGTGAAAGCCAATCCAATCACCCATTTGTGATCTTGACAACACAATTGGTCTGATTTCCCCCCACTGATTCTTCAGTGCATTTGCGTGAACGGGAATCAAGTGTATCTGGTTACAGTGACCTTACATACATGTATGTATTGAGAACCCCTCCCTCAAAAGAGGTGGTGTGTGTGGGGGGGGGCTCAGAAACAATCTGTCTGCTACTTATCAAGCTATCATTTCATCAGTCCACAGATTAATCAGAAGCACTTCACATCTGCACCAGCAAGGCCACAGCTAACGACCCATGCCTGGTGAACAGCTCAATGAAGGTGTCCACCCAGTGTGCCGCAGCAGTGAAAAAAGCAAACTCAATGCTAGGGATCATTAGGAAGGGGATAGAAAATAAGTCAGCAAGTGTCACTTTGCCTCTTTATAAACCTAAGGTGAGGCCCCATCGGGAGTAGTGTGTGCAGTTCTGGTCACCATACCTCCAGAAGGATATTATGGAAATGGAAAAAGTGCAGAGGAGGGCAACCAGAATGATTAGGGGACTACAACACCTTCCTTACCATCTGAGGCTACAAAGTCTGGGCCTCTTCACTCTTGAATGACAGTGTCTGAGAGGTGACCTGATTGAAGTTTATAAAATCATACACAGTGTGGACAACATAGATAAGGAAAAGCTGTTTTCCCTATCGCACAACACTAGAACTAGGCGGCACTCCATGAAACTTTTGGGTGCTAGATCTCAAACAAATAAGAGGAAGTCCCTTTTCACCCAGAGGATCACTGGTCTGTGGAACTCCCTGCCAGAAGAAGTGGTGACAGCTGTCAGCCTTGACAGCTTTAAGAAAGGATTAGACAAGTTCATGGAGAGCAACGGTATCGACGGCTATCACTATGGATGCCTAAGAACAACCTCTGGGTTGGAGAGATAGGCAGGATATCTCTCAATGCCATTTGCAGGGAATCTTAAGCAGGTGAAGACATCTGCTTGAGAGTACCCTGAATCAAATGGTGAGCCGCTGTGTGAGACAGAATGCTGGACTGGATGAGCTGTGGCCTGTTCCAGCAAGGCTGTTCTTATGTTCTTATGCTATGGGTGTTGGGAAGGGTTGAACAGGTGGGACTTTCACGCAACCTCTTCAGGCCGTTGTCCATCTAACAAGCCTATTCAGGCCAGGGTGATGTGAAATCAAGGTGAACTATAAATCAGAGGCCTCGCCACTAACATCCCTCTCAGACTGACAAAGCTGCTTCCATGAGTAGTGAAATGTTTCAATCTCACAAGAAAAGAAGTCCAGTTGCCATGACTCACTTTGCGAAAAATTAGTGGGTTTTGAATCCCAGTTTGGGTACTCGGTCCCTAAAAGGTTCGCCATCACTGCCCTAAAACGTCGTCCTGAGGGTAACAGTTGAAACAGATTATATACAGGATGTGTGGAATCTCTATGTATCTTAATTGCCCTCTTTTTAGCTTGTGTGATATACAATTCCACAATAGAGAGCAAGTTAGTAGCAATAATTTTACGTAGAACTCCTCCTATACCATCGAGACAATGCACACTTACAATGATATAAGTACCAACCAGATGAAGGATGCTTATAATCACACAAGTACTGGCAAGGTAAAACACCTTGTTTTATGGAACTCTTCCAAGTGTTTCACTGGAAGATGGGGAGCATAGAAATGCAAATATATATATCTTAGTGGAGCATGAGAAGTGACATCAGTCCGTGATGCTATGTGCCGTGAAGTCGGAAGTGACTGATAAGCAATCTTAACTGTGCTTACAAGATAAGTGAGATATTTAAGGAAGATTTCCCCAATACTATGCCACCCCCCTTGAGTTTGGATGGCTGCGTGGCATTTGAACCCAAGTCTTCACACTAATTGCCAATATCACGGTAACCTTCACCATCAGTTGTGTTGGCTGGGGTTTCCGGGATAAGGATGTGAGTTTGATGGGCTTTGAATACCACGTAGCTAACAGGAAACACCGAGCTGCTGGGGGGAAAATGATTTGACAAGACATTTATAAGGGCTTCCGGGTGGCCGCTTGAGAGCCTCTGTCTGTGCAATTGTGTCGCACTCTTCTCCAGCCTTTAACGAGCTAAAAGGCCATCGGAATACAATGGCAACCTGACACCAAGAGGCAGTTGCGGTGACAGAAAAGCTTAAGGGGAAACACCAGTGGCCTCATTCACCCTGAAGGCTTGCTAGAAAATAGGTTTTGAGAAGTGAGTGCCATGTTCTGCAATGTGACAAGTACAAGCGACACTGGAGTGACACAAATTTCAAAGAGCAGGCTCTAATCATGGCAGTCCCTATACCCAGGCCCACTGGAGGGGTGACAGTGGTCCAAAAATGTAAGCAGTTCGATCAGTCTTTATAACTGAATGAGGAGCAGGTCTTTAGTAGGGTTAACGGTTCTTAGTTGCTGTGCAAGACCAAGCCATCCTCAAATCCTTGCATGATTACAACAAGGAGAGCTCGCATCGTAATCCTATTCACACCAGGGTGGGGTGATTTTCCTGGGAAAATCCACTTCCTACTCAACTAATCTCAGAGCTGCTGCTAAAAAGGTGCCCAAGGAGCACAGGAGATGATGTCATAGGGCTCGGTCCCATGTCCCTTTAAAAGCAGTTTAAATTACTAAATAAACCGAGTCCAAAAATGCAGTCCCCACGGCCACCGGGCTTTTTGAAAAACAAAGAAAAAGAAAACCCAGTAATGCTCCCTTAAGCGAGGTTTCTGTGACTCACCTACGAGGTGGAGAATTTTTTGCCTCGCTTTGAAAATCCAGCTTTTAAGGAGGCAGACGCCGTGGGACCACGCTGATGATCCGGGTTTCTTTTTCTTTCTTTTTTTGGCTATTCCTGGGGCTGATGGGCTGTGTTTTTGTTAATTGCTTTTCACCTTCGGAGAAACAGGAAGCTCTATCTCAGTATTTTTCAACCTTTTTTGGGCAAAGGCACACTTGTTTCATGAAAAAAATCACGAGGCACACCACCATTAGAAAATGTTAAAAAATTTAACTCTGTGCCTATCAGACACACACAAACACACTTCTCACCACCCCCCCAAAAAAACAACAAATCCATCCTCCAGCCCAGGCCCTCCCAAGGCATCCCTATCAAAATGTCCACCTGCCCTCACCTTCCCCCTCCCTCCTCCTGGCACTTTTTTTCAAAGGAACTTGCAAACCCAGGAAGGTGGGGCTGGGGCAGGCTCTTCATATACAACCCCCAACTCCCATCTTTTACCCCTTCCAGTATAAGCCTCCCTTCTCTCCCCCCCCCCGCCTCCTTCCAGCCAGGCAGCCACAGGGCCCGGAAGGGACCCCCCATCCCCGTCTCCTCCCTAGATCCTAGGAATCCCCTCCTCAGCCTCCCACGTCCTCCCCTTTATTTACCCCCCACAAAAAAAGACCATTGTCAACGGCCGCCTGCTCCCCACCCTTAAAAGAGGGGTGCGCACGCGCGCTCTACCTGGCTCGGCAGGGGCGCGCGCCCACCCTCGGGAGGCAAACAGCGAGTGCGCGAGGCGGGGAGGGAGGGAGGGGGTTCGGTGAGCGAGGAGGGGGAACCAACTCCAAGAACCTTTAAGAGCGGCTTCTGGAGCGCCCTTTGCC
Source organism: Phrynocephalus versicolor (assembly GCA_023846285.1). Lineage (NCBI taxonomy): Eukaryota > Metazoa > Chordata > Lepidosauria > Squamata > Agamidae > Phrynocephalus > Phrynocephalus versicolor. The sequence goes on along the minus strand of JAHTLZ010000268.1, from coordinate 7,012,259 downwards.
GCAATACGCCTGCACGGGTCTCCCGGCTCTCTCTCACTCTCTCGCTCTCCAGTCTCCTCCTCCTCCTCCTCCTCCTCCTCCCTTATTTCTTCTCCTTCCCTGCCCACGGCCAGCCTTTCCTCGCCAGCGCGCAAAGCACGCCGGGAAAGGTAGTCCGCTCTCCTCCCCAGGACCGCGTCTCAGACCTGCGGGAGGAACTACATCTCCCAAGGAAGCCTTGCGGCAGCCGGCTTCTTTCTAAACACCCCACCTTCCTCCGGCTCGCCGGAGTCGCACTGCTGCCTTGGGCGCGAGCAGGATGCGGGGGGGGCATTGCTGGTGTAGGGAGAATTTTTCCCACGGCACACCAGGCAACATCTTGCGGCACACTACTGTGCCGCGGAACAGTGGTTGAAAAACACTGCTCTATCTGGTCCGACAAGCATTAAATTCCCCCAGAGAAGTGGTTCTTTTTTTTCAAATGCTAGCGCCACCTGCTGGCCAAGGGGGCTGAACTGCACTTTAAATTGAAAAAAGCAGTTTTTGACGTGAGAACTCTTGTCCCAGATTTAAATCACGTGATGGGATGAAGAGGAAAAGCCGGACCTTCAGAAGATCAGGATCAAAACCAAGACGTGACCACAGCCATAGTCTCTGCTACCCAGAAAGTCCTGGCACTTGGACCCTGTGAGCGCCAGGTCCACTACACCATTGGCTGGAGGGTGTTTTGGCTGCTTCTCCTCACCTACCTGCATTTCTATAGAACTGCAGAACTTACTTGCCTATTTATGTTTCTTAGCTGGAAAAAGTTACTTTTTTACCCTGAGGGATTCTGGGAGTTGTTGCCTGCAAAGTAACTTTCTCAAGATCCAGTTTCTCATCCAGAAAGCCATGCTATACATTACTGTAGTGTAGAGGGAACAATATAGCCATTATCTGTAAACATGGAACCCACTAGGTGTTTTGTACTACAACTCTCATTGTAAGGCAGGTGGTGCAATACATTTTGACTTAAGTGAAAATTAAAGGCAAAATTAAAAGTGTTCTGCTTATATACCGCCCCATACCACTTCAAGTAGTCTCTGGGCGGTTTAGTTTTAATTACAGTATGCAGGCTACACATTCCCCCCCCCCTCCCCAGCAAGCTGGGTACTCATTTTACCGACCTCGGAAGGATGGAAGGCTGAGTGGACCTTGATCCTGCTACCTAGGATTGAACCCCAGGTTGTGAGCACAGTTTTACCTGCAGTACAGGCATTTAACCACTGCGCCACGAGGCTCTTTCTCATCCAGCAAAATATCAGAGGCATTTTCAAAGATGGTCGGGAGAGTTTTGATAATAATAACCACATGTTTCAAGTGGATCTATCCATTCCTGATTTGCCAAGAGGTTTTGCTAAATGAGACTTGCCTGGCACCGACGTTGATAACGTTTCAGCGCCAGGTAAAAACCTTCCTATTCCAAAAGTTTTTAAACTAATGATTGTGGGTCCTGATGGCAATTTTAGTGGTGTGTTTTTAATGTATTGTATTTATTGCATTTACATGTTTTATTGTTCTAATTTTATTGTATCTTGATGTTTTAATTGTTCATTCTGATTGTGAGCTGCCCAGAGACCTTTGGGTAGTGGGCGGCATACAAGCGATATAAATAAATGAATAAATGAATAAATAAATAAATGAATAAATAAATAAATAAATAAATAAAGTGAGGCATATTGTGGTATTGGGTGGCAACTAAAGATGGGCACGAAATGAACTTTTAATCTGTTTTGTTATTCGTTATTCGTTTCATTACTTAACGAAACAAACAACGAACCCCAGAGCAAATTTAGAACGAAATGAAATGAAGAAATTTGGTTTGGTTTGATTCGTCAAGGGGGGGGGGGCGGAGATGTCTCCTACCTGGTACTGGTTTTTCTTATCTGGTCTTCCTGGCTTCAGGGATGGCCCAGGAACCAAAAAAAAAGAGCGATGGTCCGCGCTACAATGGTCGGCAGTAAAAATTAAAAAATAAATAAATAAAGGGGAAAAGAAGGAGCACCGACCCGGTCCCAGTGGTGGCCGGGTCGGCACTCTAAAATAAAGAAAAAATATAAAAAAAACCCAGCACTGACCAGGCCCCAGGGGCCGCGCGGTCGGCACTTGAAGAAAAACAAAAGCCCCATGCTACAGCTGTAGCGTGGGGCAGGAACCCGGAAGTAAAAACAAAAAGAGGTGATGGTGGGACTGTCTACCACCGCCTATGGAGCCCTGGCCGCAGCCAGGCGAGGTGGCAGTAGACAGTCTCTCTAACGCCTATGGAGCCCTGGCCGTGGCCAGAACTCCAGGGGCATTGGAGGGACTGTCTACTGCCAACTACAGAGCCCTGGCCGCAGCCAGGCTGGGGGGCAGTAGACAGTAGAGATGGGCATGAATTAAAAAAAAAGGCGTTTCAGTTTTTCGTTTGTTGTTGAGAGGTCCGTTTCATTTCGTTTCCGTTTTTCGTGAATTTTTGGAAGAAATTCATTTCCGTTTTTCGTTTCTCTTTTTGCGCGATTTTTAAAGCATTTCTGTGCAGGGGCGTCCCCCAATGCCCCATACCAGAGGGAAAGCACTAAAAAATGATGCTGGGAGAGACACAGTATAGACTAGGTACGCGGGGAGGCTGCAAAGGCAGCAGCGGGCGTTGCCCAGGGTGCAAGGCAGCCGCAGAGTGACTGCACTTCAGGGCAGGGGAGGGTACTCACTGAGAGGTATGCACACACACACACAGGGAGGCTGCAGGACTGAAGCTAGAGTCGCAGAGACAGCAATCCCACCCTAACTCCCACCGGGGACTGCAAGGAGAATGGGGGCTGCCAGAGCTTTTTATGCCCTCTGTGGCTGCCAGACCTGCCCAGTCTGCAACCTGGGCATGCTATTGGTTGAAGTTGTCCAGTAATTTACATGATCCCATCACATGGCTTGCCTCCATTTTGTGGCTGGAGTGGCGACATCCATTTTGTCATCCTTAAAGGGAAAAGAAAAATACATCACGATGGGAGAAGACAAAAACAAACGTTTTAAGGACCCCAACCCCCTGGTAGGTAATAATTTCAAATAATTATCGCATTATCGCTGCATTTTTATGGATGTCCAGGGCGTTTTAATACCCAAGAAATCAATATTAGGCATCTGGGAGCCATTTTGGGTCGATGTCCCCTAACTCCCCTTAAAGGAAAAAAAAATACAGCGATCTGAGAAAAGACATAAATGCACGTTTTAAGGACCCCCACGCCCTCTGGTAGGTGTTATCAGACAGTATAAATAATTATCGCTGCGTTTTTCTGGATGTCCAGGGCGTTTTTTAGCATTTAAAACAGCTCATTTCATTGCACACCGCCATTAACGAAAACGAAATGTAACGAACACAGTTTTCGTGGTTCTGTTCGTTTCGTTCCATTTTCATCACAATTTTCGTTTGTCGTTTTGTTACGTAATGAAACGAATAACGAATAACGAAACGAATAACAAAAAAATGTTCATTTCGTGCCCATCTCTAGTAGACAGTCCCTCTGCTGGCAGTAGACAGTCCCTCCAACGCCTCTTTAATTTTGTACATTTGAATCATATCAGCCATCAGGTGCCTTTTTTCCAGATTAAAAAGCCCCAAATGTTTTAGCCTTTCCTCATAAGGGAGGTCCCCCAGCCCAGTAAGCATTTTAGTCGCTCTCTTCTGCACCCTTTCCCAGTTCCACTATGTCTTTTTTGAGATGCGGTGACCTGAATTGTACACAATACTCCAGGTAGGGCCTGGAGTATTGGTTCCTCTTGCCTTCTTCAAAAAATCTTTCTGGCTGCTTGATTGACAAACCTCAGCAGCCAATGAAGAGGGAAGGCAGGAGTTGGTTAAAAGATCCGAGTTATTTGTTTAAAGCGTTTTGTGAAATCCAGTCTATAAATTGCTCAAGGGCCATTCTAATGTTAATCTCTGTATTCAATCGGTGCTGACCCGGCCGTCAACAAAGATAAGAACAGTAGAGCTTTTATGATAATGCAGCGTCATATCTCTAAAGGATTCCTGTAAATCTGCTTGCGGAATTGCTAGCCGGAGAGAGGGAGAGAAATCCAATTTAATGAAAGCTTTATGTTAAAAAAAATAAAATAAAGTTAAAAAAAGAAAGCATGTGATGCACCACAAATCCGTGTATAACTACTCAGCAGAGACAGATGGAAAGGGAAGGGGTGGGGAACAATAGATGAGCAGCTGCATTTTTGATCTGAGATGCAAGCAGTGCACGGAGAAAGACAGAGAGCCCTCCTGGTCCTCGGGCGGAATGTTTCATGTCATTTCTCTCCCACACACTGAGTACAAAGGCCAGGAGAGATTTCTCATCCTGAGCTTAGAAGCAGCATGCTTCTCAGTGTTGAATTACGTCTGACTTAGAGAAGCCCCCCCCCATGGGTTAGGGAGCCGGCCGTGGGGCAAGAGGTTCGATTTCCCACTGTGCCTCGTGCAAATATATAGAGCCGGCCTGGGTGGCCTTGGGCCAGCTGCACAGTCTTCGGGCACCCCAAGAAGAAGGCAATGGGAAACCACCTCTGAGCACTCTCTCCCTAGGAAACCCCTGGGCTTGGGCAGGGGAGAGATCATCACAAGGCAAAATAGACTTGAAGGGACACCATGATGATGGCTGGCTGCAGAGCCCAGTGCCTTAGGGATCTGGTTAAGAACATAAGAACATAAGAAGAGCCATGCTGGACCAGGCCAAAGGCCCGTCTAGTCCAGCTTCCTGTATCTCACAGTGGCCTCACCAAATGCATCTAGGAGTGAAGGAGACTAGATATCTGTCTCCTGGTACCATTCTCCTGCATCTGGTCATTGAAGTACCCTGGTTTTAAGCCTGGAGATTACACACCTCCATCATGGTTTGTAACCTGTGATGGACTTTTCCTCCAGGAATCTGTCCAATCCCCTTTTGAAGACATCCAGGCCAGATGCCATCACCACCTCCTGTGGCAGGGAGTTCCACAGACTAACATCATGCTGGGTAAAAAAAAACAAAACTATTTTCTTTTGTCTGTTCTTACTCTTCCAGCCCTCAATTTGAGTGGATGTCCCCTAGTTCTGGTATTTTGTGAGAGGGAGAAGAGTGTCCCTCTATCCACTTGACTCATGGCCTGCATTATTTTGTGGGTCTCAATCATATCCCCCCTGACACCTTTTTTCCAGACTAAAGAGCCCCAAATGTTTTATCCTTTCCCCATAAGGGAGGTATCCCAGTTCAGTAATCATTTTAATCAGTTTGTCTGAACAATCATTCCTCTGAATGCTATGGCATTGCTGGTGGAGGTGTGAAGTGCTTCTGGTTTGTTTGGGGACTGATGAAAGTGCCACTTGATAAATAACAGACAGATTGTGTCTGAGTCCCCCATCTCTGTTGAGAGAGGGGTTTTCAATGCACACATGAATAGTTTACCTGACCCCTCTCTCAAACCATCTCTTTTCTCTGTCTAATATCTGTACATTAGATAACAACATACCACATTTTCCTCTCTATAATACAACCCCATGTATAAGATGACCGCCATTTTTCCAACCCATAATTACAGCTTCGCAACCGCACGGTTCGCTCCTCGGCTTACTTTTTGTATAAGATGACCCCCGTTTTCAACAATGTTAGACAAAAACATAGTCTTATACATGGGAAAATGCTGTAATTGTAACATTGGGCAATGAGTTAGAAAACCCTGATGGAGAGGCTCCCTAGAGTGATACTTGAATCCTCCTGGGGAATCAAATGCATATTGTGAGCAGAGTCTCAACTGCAGCACTGCAGTTTAACCACTGTGCCACATCACAAGACAAATAGACTTTTTGGAAGAATGCAAGGTGCAGGAGGGGAAAAGAAAGACTGGATATGAGATGAATTGACTCCAAAAAGGAGCCATGGCATTGAGACAACAAGAGCCGAGAAAGGCTGTTGAGGACAGGATATTTTGGAGGCCACAGGGTTATTCGTAGGGTGTCTATGGGTCAGAGGCACCCCAAAAACTCTGATGGAGCAGCTCCTGGCCTTAACTAGCTGCATAGCAGACAGGCAGAACATGGTAACAATGAGGACTCAAGTCATCTCAGTCTCAACTCTGCCCCCCCCTCTCAATGACTTAGCCATGCTAAGGAACCCACCCACTCCTCCCTTTTTTCGTGGGGAAAAGCATTGTTTTTAATAGGGACTTGGACTTGGGACTTGATACCAAAGACTTGGAGTCAGACTTGGGTCTCAAACCCAAAGGCTTGCCACTATGCCTGGAACATGACCCTCGGTGTCATGGGACTGAGGACAGCTGACCGTGGTGCATTTGATCAGAGCAGATGGCCGGAAGAAACAAGAACCCTTGTTCCGTTTTGGACAAAAATCCACCGAAATCCACACATTGGACAGGAAAAACTATATATAAAATGAAAGGTGGGAGAGAGAGTGCAACAGATCAGCTTTGCTCATCCACAGCGATCATCACATTGAAACATGAGGGGCAGAAGCGGGAGAGCGAAAGGTTTCACCTGTGTTCCAAGCGGTGCGTAAATCAAGCTTGTTGGAACAGCTTTCAGCATGGCTTCTGCCCTGAAAGTCCCAGGATTTCTTCACAGAAAGGGAAAAAAATAGTTTAAAAAAAAACTACTACACAGGATGTCGCTTCTGTGAAACTCCTTTGGCTGTTTATAAAGACCTGCTATCCCACGGCCAGAAACTCCGTATCAAAGTAAAATGCAGATTTTCCCCCAGAACGGTCATTGAACACATGGTTACTGTGTCCCCACGGGCACATTTTAAAGAACCACATCTTTTGTGTTCCTATGAGTGGGAACCGCAACACAGCAGAACGAAAAGGCTTTGATGCGGATTTTCCTAGTCCTCACGGACTCAGCTACCAGTTTAAAATCCGCATTGGAACTGTGACAAGCTTTGTACCACCTCGAGACCAGGTAGTTGCAAAACTCGCTGGGTCATGCTTAAATGGGCATGGTCACATTTCCACACACACATCCTTAAAGTCTGCTGGTCGTGGGGACACAATTAACTGCATCTTCAAGCATTTTTAAGTGGTTTTTTAGTGGTCGTGGGATAGCAGCCTTAGTCTGATTTCCTTCAGCACAATAAACACTTGATGCCGTGATCTCTAGGCTGATGTGACATCCATATCATCCGTTAACTGCCCTGCTTGGTTGGCTTTTGATTAAACATAAATAAATACAAAAGAAAATTCCAAACAAGACTTTGGGTGGCCGAAGAACGGGATATCTGATGAAGGCAGAGAACCTCTGTAAGTCCTTCTGAGTTCAGTCATGATATCAGAAACTACAGATGAAGATTTAACACACACACACACACACACACACACACACACACACACACACACACACTGATTTTTATCTCTGGCCTCAGACTGAGGATTAAGCTATGTGTATGTCAGCGTGCCTTAAGCCACTTTAAGCTATTGACAGAGTCTGACAGCTCCTTCTGAGCTGCCTGTAAGATAAAGACCCCTATAGGGTATGCAGAGCAGTACATAAGAACATAAGAACATAAGAAGAGCCATGCTGGATCAGGCCAAAGGCCCATCAAGTCCAGCTTCCTGTATCTCACAGCGGCTCCACCAGATGTGTTTGGGAGCGCATGAGACTAGATATCTGTCTCCTGATACCACTCCCCTGCATCTAGCGCTTGAAGTACCCTGGTTTTAAGCCTGGAGATTACACATCTCCATCATGGTTTGTAACCTGTGATGGACTTTTCCTCCAGGAATCTGTCCAATCCCCTTTTGAAGGCATCCAGGCCAGATGCCATCACCACATCCTGTGGCAGGGAGTTCCATAGACCTACAACACGCTGGGTGAAAAAATATTTTCTTTTGTCAGTTCTTACTCTCCCAGCCCTCAATTTGAGTGTATGTCCCCTAGTTCTGGTATTTTGGGAGAGAGAGAAGAGCTTCCCTCTATCCACTTTACTCATACCCTGCATTATTTTGTATGTCTCAATCATATCCCCCCTCAAGTGCCTTTTTTCCAGACTAAAGAGGCCCAAATGTTTTAGCCTTTCTTCATAAGGGAGGTGTCCCAGCCCACTAATCATTTTAGTCGCCCTCTTCTGCACCTTTTCCAGTTCCACTATGTCTTTCTTGAGATGCGGTGACCAGAATTGTACACAATACTCCAGGTGGGGCCTTACTATTGTTTTGTATAATGGCATTATAATGTTCGCTGTTTTATTTTCAATCCCCAGTACAGAAGTTGAGAGCTGGAAGGAACACCCAGGGGCCATGTAGTCCATCTCCAACCACTGCAGGAATCTACAGCTACAACGTTCACGGTAGATAGCCATCCAACTTAGGTTTAAAAGCCTCCAACAAAATAGAGGCTGCTGCCTTCGGAAGGCACTCCTTCCACTGTTGAACACCTGTGACTACGAGGAAGTTCTTCCTCATGTTTAGTCCCAAACTCCTTTCTGGGGATTTCTTCAACCCATTTAACTTGGACCCAGTGGCAGACCTACATTTTGGGGGCCCAGAAGCTAATGAACGAATGGCACAGTGGTTAAACTGCAGTACTGCAGTGAAGACTCTGCTCATGACCTGAATCCACTCCTGCACTTAGGTAGCCAGCTCAAAAGCAAACCAAACAAACAAACAAGTGGTTTGTTTAACAGAAAATCCACTTAAAGGGAAAAAAATTCCAGAGAGAGGGGGAAATTGCTTTACAGAATCGCCTATGGGGCGAATCCGTACAACAGAAAGACAGTTGCGATTGGGGATTACTCCGTTTTCAATGCATTCCAGTGGACAAATTGTACAAAGGAAAATCTGCTTAACAGAATTTCATTTGGAACGAATTCATTCCTTTATACAAGGTTCCACTGTAATTATGCAGGCTACACATCCCACCCAGCTACCAGCTGGGTACTCATTATACCGACCTCGGAAGGATGACAGGACGGGTCTACTCTGAGCAGTCTTTTTGGGATGTGCAAGGGGGGGGGCTGTTCTTTTATTATACTACCTCTTCTCTCCCTTTTATCTCTCAGCACTGCCAAATGGCTGGTAGAGTGTCTGCTAGAGGACATAAATATCTCATGGCAACTTGAGTCTGAGACCTCCCTAGTGCCTGGGCCAATTTACACAGCAGGTGCCTTTTCTGGGTTCCACCATAAAGCTACAAGGTGGACATCTTTCATAATGTAAAAAAAAAACCATCAACACCATTACGTGTATGCCTCCAGCTTCCACCCTGAACACACAGCAAAATCTGTGGTCTGCAGCCAAACTGAGTGCCTCAGTGGCTAGAGCATCCGAGGAAGGTTTTGTGGCTTTTGGATGTGTATGTAATCAGTCGTCACTTTTCTTCTTTGGCACCCACAGTTCAGTCTAGTGTGCGACTTTCAGTGGAATGGAGTCAGTTCGTGTTTTATTGGGCATACAGTAATACCTTGGTTTAAGTGTAACTTGGCTTAAGAGCACTTTGCAAGACAAGCAAACCTTTCTTCTAAATTTTGCCTTGATCAACAAGCACTGTCTTGCAATACCAGTAACTGGAGCAGGTCACATGATCACAAGTGAGCCCGTGGTGGCTCTCTCTCCTCCTCCCCTCCCCGTTGGATTATATGGGTGATTGTCTGCAACGTTCCATCTCAGGCTCCCTTAAAAGAAGAGGGAGGAGAGAACATAAGAACATAAGAAGAGCCATGCTGGATCAGGCCAAAGGCCCATCTAGTCCAGCTTCCTGTATCTCACAGCGGCCCCACCAGATGCGTTTGGGAGCTCATGAGACTAGATATCTGTCTCCTGATACCACTCTCCTGCATCTGGCCCTTGAAGTACCCTGGTTTAAAGCCTGGAGACTACACATCTCCATCATGGTCTGTAACCTGTGATGGACTTTTCCTCCAGGAATCTGTCCAGTCCCCTTTTGAAGGCATCCAGGTCAGATGCCATCACCACATTGTGTGGCAGGGAATTCCATAGACTTACAACGCGCTGGGTGAAAAAATATTTTCTTTTGTCAGTTTTTACTCTCCCAGCCCTCAATTTGAGTGTATGTCCCCTAGTTCTGGTATTTTGGGAGAGGGAGAAGAGCTTCCCTCTATCCACTTTACTCATACCCTGCATTATTTTGTATGTCTCAATCATATCCCCCCTCAGGCGCCTTTTTTCCAGACTAAAGAGGCCCAAATGTTTTAGCCTTTCTTCATAAGGGAGGTGCCACAGCCCACTAATCATTTTAGTCGCCCTCTTCTGCACCTTTTCCAGTTCCACTATGTCTTTCTTGAGATGCAGTGACCAGAATTGTACACAATACTCCAGGTGGGGCCTTACTATTGTTTTGTATAATGGCATTATAATGTTGGCTGTTTTATTTTCAATAGAAAATAAAACAGCCAAGAGAAGAAGGGAGGTCTCCCTTGCACCAGCCAGGAACGCTTTCAGTGGGGAGTGTTTCTCTTTATACAGCGGCACCCCGGGTTACAAACACTTCAGCTTACGAAAAACTCGGGTTACAAAAAGAAATGATTGGGAATGGGAATGCCTTAGGTTAAGAAAATTTTCAATGGAATGCCTTGGGTTATATATTTTTTCCATTAGGCATTGTGAAAAAAGTGTACCCAGGATGCATTGTGCCCCCATAGTTTGTGGAGGTGTGGGAGGAGTTGGAGCTGTTTTTTCACTGAGTTTTGGAGATATTCTGGACCTTTTTTTGCAGCTGGTTTTGAACTTTTTGAACTTTTTTTGGTGCATTTCTCAAGCGGTGGAATGGTAGGGAGTCGATCCTTTGTTGCTTCTGTGCCTGTTTTGTGCATTCTGCATTGTGGGGTTTTTGTTTTTGACCTTTTTTTTTGCTTTTTGTCTGACCTCCAGAATGGATTAATTGGTTTTCAATGCATTCCTATGGAAAACCGTGCTTTGGTTAACAAATTTTCAGGATGCAAAACATTCTGGAGGAAGCATTAATTACTTAAACTGAGGTACCACTGTATTTATATTTTTGTTTCATTAGTTTCCAACATCCTTTCTTATTTTTTGAATCATTTCTAGTCATGGGGCAGCTAGTCGAGTGTGTATAGGGCTACAAATTGCATTTTTATTATTGTCACATTTAAAAACACAGAGTAAAATTCCAGTTTTTCATTCCAAGCAGAGCAGATTCCGCAGCCAGGATGTGGACTTCTAGCCAACTTCTTTTGCGAGTTTTGGCATTTTGTGTGTACTGTATGTGATCTATGGGAGTTTCCATTTTTTAAATTATAATCGGAGTTTCCATTCTTATGGGGAAATTTGCTTTGTTATAGAATCATAAAATCATGGAATTATATAATCATAGAGTTGGACGAGACCTCAAGGGCCATCCAGTCCAACCCCCTGCCATCAAAGAACTCCTGGCAGATGGCCATCAAGCCTCTGCTTAAAAACCTCCAAAGAAGGAGTAATTATTTGGGTCATCGTTTTTGCCCTTTTTAAATGTGGGGACCACATTCGCCCTCCTCCAGTCGATGGGGACCTCCCCTGTTCTCCAGGACTTCTCAAAGATTATTGCCAATGGTTCAGAAATTACTTCTGCCAGTTCTTTTAATATCCTTGGGTGTAATTAGAGATGGGCACAAAATGAACTTTTGGTTCATTTCGTTTTTTGTTATTCGTTTTGTTATCTAATGAAACGAATAACGAACTACCCTCTCTAAGAGAAATGAAACAAAACAAAATGGAAATTTCCGTTTCGTTTCGCTTTGTTTCGTTTGCCAGTGTCCCCTACCTGAGTCCTGGAGTGGTCCTTTTCCTGGTCCGGTCCTCCTGGCTGCAGGTAGGGGGCTCTAGGCAAAAATTAAATTAAATTAAAAAAGGAGTGCCAACCCAGCCCCAGGGGTGGCTGGGGCAGCGCCCTAAAATGAAAATAAAATAAAATAAAATAAAACCAGCACTGATCCAGCCCCGGGGCCGCGCAATCAGTGCTTGAAGGGAAAAAAAGTCAACTGGCCTGCGCTACAGCTGTAGTGAGGGCCACGTGGTCAGCAGTAAAAAAAAAATGAAATAAAATACAAATAACGAAATAAAATAATAAAAAAGTAGCACCGACCCAGCCCCAGGGTGTCCTGGTCAGCCCTCTAAAATAAAAAATAAAAAAATAAAACCAGCACCAACCCAGCCCCAGGGGCTGTGCGGTGGGCACTTGAAAAAAAATCAAATTAAAAAAAAAGAGTGCCAACCCGACCCCAGGGGCCGTGCAGTCGGTGCTTGAAGAACCCCCCCCCCAAAAAAATGGCACTGCCCCCAATCTGGGGACTTTTAACCCCCCCCCAAAAGGAGCGCCAACCTGGCCCCAGGGGTGGCTGGATGGGTACTCTAAAATAACGGCACTTGAAGGAAAAAATGGATCACGAATCAAAATGAACAACAAAATGAATATTTAAAAAATATCGTTAAAAACGAAACAAAATGAACTGTCCCTTAAAACGAATTGCCATTTTTTCGGTCTGTGCCCATCTCTAGGTGTAATTCATCTGACCCAGGAGACTTTAATTCATTTAGGGTTTCCAGATATTCCTGCACTACTTTGCTACCTATTCTATGCTGCAATTTCCACCCTTCCTCATCTACTCTTTGACTCAACTGAACTCTTTTTCTCCTTTCCGGAGAAAACGGAAGCAAAGAAGGTATTGAGTAGTTCTGCCTTTTCCCTGTCTCCTGTTAGTAACTGGTTATCATCAACACACAGAGACCCTATCATTTCCTTATTTTTCCTTTTGCTGTGGACATAACTTTAAGAAAAATCCTTTTTTACTATCTTTAATATCTCTGCAAGTCTAAGTTCATTCTGTGCTTTAGCTTTTCTTACCACCACCCTGCATATACTGGTAATTTGCTTATATTCCTCTTTGGTGCATTCCCGCTTTTATTGTACATATTTTTTTATATTTAGCTAACTTGAAAGTTCTTTATTCTACCACTGCAGTTTCCTTCCATCATTGTGGTTTCCATATAACAGTGTTTTGGTTTACAAGCATGTTTCAGGAACGGATTATGCTTGTAAACCAAGGTATTACTATATGTGTCCAATATGTATCACGGAGTAGCTGGTTCACATCTCTCTGCCTTAGACTTAGGAGGCTCTCTTAGGAAAGCTGTTTTGCTTGAGACTCATCCCCTGTGGGTGCTGGATAAAGACCTCATAGTCCCCTTCCGACTTCATAGAAACATAGAATCATAGAGTTGGAAGAGGCCACAAGGGCCATCCAGTCCAAACCCCTGCCATGCAGGAACCCCATCACAATATTTCCGACAGATGGCCATCCAGCCTCTGCTTCAAAACCTCCAAAGAAGGAGACTCCACCACCCTCCGTGGCAGCATATTCCACTGCCAAACAGCTCTCACCGTCATGAAGTTCTTCCTAATGTTCAAATGGAATCTCTTTTCGTGTAGTTTGAAACCATTGCCCTGCGTCCTAGCCTCTGAAGCCACGGAAAACAAACCAGCCCATTCTACAATGTGACATTTTTTCAAATATTTAAACATAGCTATCATATCCCCTCTCAGTCTTCTTTTTGTAAGGCTAAACATTCCCAGCTCCCTAAGCCACTCCTCTTAAGACATTTCTTCCAGACTCTCAATCATCTTAATCGTTCTCCTCTGGACCCATTCAAGATTGTCAACATCCTTTTTAAATTGAGGAGCGCAGAACTGGACACAGTACTCCAGATGGGGTCTGACCACAGCAGAACACAGTGGTAGTATCACTTCCCTTGATCTAGACACTATGGTTCTGTTGATGGAATCAAGAATCGTGTTGACTTTCTTGGCCGCCGCATCCCACTGCTGATTTATGTTCAATTTGTGGTCCACCAAGACTTCATGAGTCTATGATTTTATGACAGTGGGTAATCATGCTAAGTTATTGTGAAGGTTTTTATTATATGGATTAAGACTTGATAAAGCACCAGACCCACTGTGAATATTTGAAATTGTTATACGGGTATGTAATAGTTGTAGCACTAGTAAAAGTAATATTGATTCTGGGCAAAACTTTGAAAGACTGGACCAATTTCCCCATAAAATGACGTCTATTTGCCTAGGGTAAGAGGAGTCAAAGGAATACCTCTGAAAGGCATGCGTGTCTTAGACCTGTGTTTGCATTCTAAATGATGGTGTTATTTAAGTATCCAGTGGAACAGCAAATTAGGAACACTTTCCGTGTTAATTAATTAGTCATGGCAAATTCTGCAGCAGTGTCAAGAAGCAGCCACGGCTGTGGTAGCAGTCCAGAGAGATCGTGTGTTGGGATACTACAGATAGTAATTACAGCTGTTGAATCCTTCATCTCCCTGGGCCCTCGCTAGGCCATGCAGTCAGAATTAGAGATGGGCACGACTCAGAAAATTTTTTTGTTTTCATTTACGTTTTCGTCTAGGGGTCCGTTTCGGCTCGTTTCCGTTTTCGTGAGCTAATTTTCAAAATTTTTCGTTTTCGTTTCGTTACGTAACGAAAACAAAAATGAAAACGAAAACAATTTTTTTTCGTTTCTTCCCATTTAGCTCCATTAAGTGCTTTTCCAGTAACGAAAAACGAAAATTGGCTGAAAATTAGTTGTTTCGTTTCCATTTTCGGTCCATTTTTTAACCATTTTTCATTTTCGTTTTGTTACGTAATGAAAACGAAAAAATGAAAATGGAAATGAAAATTTCGCTAAGTCGTGCCCATCTCTAGTCAGAATATCCTTAGAAGCCCAGAATCATACAGTGATAAAAGATCTCTGATAATGCTAAAGCAAAGCAAAGCAAAGTAGAGATGGGCACGAATCAAAAAAATGGTGTTTCGTTTGTTGTTTGTCGTTTAGGGGGTCCGTTTCGGTTTGTTTCCATTTTTGTGAATTTTTTTGCAAAAAATTCATTTTCGTTTTCGTTCATTTATTACCATTTTGTTACCATTTATTTTAATTTTTTGTGATTTTTGTGATTTTTTTAAAAGCAGTTCACTGTATTGCCGTAACGAAAACGAAACGCATGACAAAATTTCCGGTGTTTCTGTTCGTTTTGTTTCATTTTGGAGACAAAATTTGTTTGTCATTTTGTTGCGAAATGAAACAAAAAAACAAAAATGGAAACGAAAAATTGTTCGTTTCGTGCCCATCTCTAAAGCAAAGTGTTCTGCTTATATACCGCCCATACCACTTCAAGTAGTCTCTGTGTGGTTTACAGTTTAATTGCAGTATGCAGGCAACCCATTGCCCCAGCCCCCAGCAAGCTGGGTACTCATTTTACCAATCTCGGAAGGCTGAGTGACCCTTGAGCCTGCTACTTGGGATTGAACCCACAGGGCTCCTAAATACTAAATATTTGCTAAATACAAACATTGTGTTTTGTATTTTGTCTTGTGTGGTTTGTGTGTTCCTGTGATGGGACATCATTAGGGGTGTGGCGGGATTTCTATGACATGTCCCACTTTCTCTGCAACATCTACTTGAACCCGCACGCAAGTTTAAGCATATTTTTGAGTAATATGGCCTCTTTTGCCAGGTTACTCATAAACAGGCCCAAACCCACTTATATGTTCAAATATCAAGCAGTGGCGGGGAGTGGGGGGGGGAAATAACATGTCTCAGAAATTCTTTCCCTTAAACACCAGGAATTAAACACGGGTGTTGTGTGTAACGCTGATTGTACTTGTAGGAAATTGCTCACCTAGAGGGCAAATATCAAAATAGCAAAAGGAATTCCTTTTTATTAACATGTTATTTATCCTCCCCCCACCCCCTGTACAGTTTTGGGAGCAATGGTGGGGACAGAGAAGCTCACGGCTCCCTTTTCTTTGCGCCACACCGAGCGTGGTTAAATGCCTGTACTGCAGGTAAAACTGTGCTCACGACCTGGGTTCAATCCCCGGTAGCAGGCTCAAGGTTCACTCAGCCTTCCATCCTTCCGAGGTCGGTAAAATGAGTACCCAGCTTGCTGGGAGGGGGCAATGTGTAGCCTGCACTCTGTAATTAAAATTGTAAACCGCCCAGAGACTACTTGTAGTGGTATGGGGCGGTATATAAGCAGAAGCAGAACACTTCTTTTTGATTGTGTCCTTAGGCGCTCGCTTTTCTCCTCTCGCTGTCCAAATTATATTTATAGTTGAGGTGGGCTTATGGTTTTTATATTTTTTTTTCCTTGGGCCGAGCAGGATGCGCTTGGAATGTAGGGCACCTCGGAGTTTCTCTGGCTGCATTTTGCTTTTTCGACACTTCATATGGGGGAATATTTTTATACCTCCGTGGGTGTCTCCTGCTTGGTACCCTCACATCACAGGTCCATATGTGCCTGTCACACCCTGCCATCCATGTTGAGAGAGATATTTGAGACATCCAAGTTGGAAACGCTTTAACTTACAAATGACCTCATTACCTGGAGCCTGTTGCCATGCGTGGCAGCCAAGGTATCATGATGTCCCATTAGAGAAGTAGCATTGCAATTTTATTAACTTCTGTCCAGAAGGTTACCTCTAAAACAAATAGCTTTTTTTTAAAAAAAAAGGTAAATTCAGGCTCTTCTTAACCCAGTTGTAAGTAACAAGAAAGGAAGAAACCGGAATCAATGAGTGGTGCAACAAATCTTTAAGGCGAATAAAGGGGACCCTCGTATAACAAGCGGTTTAACAGAAAATCCGCTTAAAGGGAAAAAAAAATTCCAGAAATGGGGATAATCACAGAATCGCCTATGGGGCTAATCCATACAACAGAAAAACGGTCACAATTAGGGATTGATCCACTCTCAATGCATTCCTATGGGAAAATTTGTACAAAAGAAGTTTTGCTGAACATAATTTCATTTGGAACGAATCAATTCCTTTATACGAGGTACCACTATATACACTATACAGTATACAAAATACAGTAATTATATTTTTGTCTAAAATGGTTAGACTAAAAATTGAGGGTTGTCTTATACATGGAAGTAAGCCTAGGAGAGAACCGCGTGGTCGCGAAAATGTAATTTTGGGTTGGTCATCTTACACATGGGGACGTCTTATAGACAGAAAAATATGGTAGCAAGCTGTCTTCCGTATCCCGTTCTGTTTCCAAAATCAGTCATGAAACTGGTCGTACAAGCTCCAGAAGCTTGCT
This sequence comes from Phrynocephalus versicolor, assembly GCA_023846285.1. Classification (NCBI taxonomy): domain Eukaryota; kingdom Metazoa; phylum Chordata; class Lepidosauria; order Squamata; family Agamidae; genus Phrynocephalus; species Phrynocephalus versicolor. The sequence goes on along the minus strand of JAHTLZ010000268.1, from coordinate 6,995,172 downwards.
GGAGCGGGGAAAAGGTGTATGTGATCTTCCGTGCAGTCCGTATTTAAAAGCAAGTGGATACTAGCTAATAAGCGTAGCCCAGGCCTAAGCTGCAAGCTTCTTCTCTGAGCAGGAAGCTGTGTTCAGCTAGGCTTAGCTAGGCACCAAAGTTGTCAAGCTTTGGCTCCCCCCGCCCTGGTGAGCCACATTTAGGTGTTTATCAGGAGGAACTCTCAGAATGGAGAATTATGGGTGGTGGCTCAGCATAATAAGGCTCTGCAAAATGTTGGCTGGAAAGTCGACACCTCGGCGGTTCAAGTCCCGGCTGCCACGCAGCGGAGCGAGCTCCCACTGATAACCCCAGCTCCAACCTAGCAGTTCGAAAGCATGTAAATGCAAGTAGATAAATAGGTACCACCGTAAAAAGTGGGAAGTTAACACAGTGTGTCCTTGCCGCCACGTGGCCATGGACTTGGACAACACTGGCTCTTTGGCTTGAATACGGAGATGAGCACAGTCCCTCGAGTCGGACATGACTAGCATGCATGTGTGTGTGTGGGGGGGGGAACTGTTCCTTTATTATACTACCTCTTCTCTCCCCTTTATCTCTCAGCTCTGCCAAATGGCTGGTAGAGTGTCTGCCAGAGGATATAAATATCTCATTGCAACGTGAGTCTGAGACCTCCCAAATGCCTGGGCCAATTTACACAGCAGGTGCCTTTTCTGGATGGCACAATCAAGCTGCAAGGTGGACATCTTTCATAGAGCCTTTTCACACGACCCCTACGATCCACTGGCCACTTAAATTTGGACCAGAAATCTTGGGGGTTCATTGCTCTTCCTGCGTCCCCACCCCTCCGCACTTCCTTGATCCTGTCTGCGTGAGGGGAGGGAGAAAAAAGGGGACAAGAGAGGACAAAAGAATGCAGGCTCACCTCCGTTTGCCGGTCCAAGCCTCCCCAACCCCTGCCGTCGTCCTGATTCCTTCTCTTAAAGGGGTGGGAGGCAAAAAAAAAACAACAAACAGAAGTGAGGAGAGCCTGGCACTCACTCCTTTACATCCGGATCTGGGATTTTTCACCCTCCAAGAGCAGGTACCTGAAAAGTGCGCTGGGACGCTCTTAGGTGGGCATGGCCGCACTTAATTTTCTGTAAACTCCGGAGCTGGTGGGGAAAATATTTTAAGCTCCGGAGCTGGGAGCCATTTGCGGCGGAGTTTAGGGGTCGTGTACAAATACCCATAATGTAACAAAACAAAACATTCCATTACAAATACGAGCATGCCTCCTCCCGCTTCCACTCTGAACACATCGCAAAATCTACGGTCTGCAGCCAAACCCGTAGATTAGGAACTGAGTGCCTCAGTGGCTGGAGCATTTGGGGGAGGTTTTGTGGCTGTGGATGTGTATGTAATCAGTCGTCACTTTTCTACTTTGGCACCCACAGTTCAGTCTAGCGTACGACTTTCAGTGGAATGGAGTCAGTGTTTTATTGGGCATAGAGTAATGGGGTATTAATGGGTATTAACAGGGGGGTATATGAAACAATAATAGGTTGTTGCTGTGCCTCAGACATCATAATGCCTTGGGCAGCCTATGCTGACGTTTTAATTTAATAGATTATCTAGTCGACCACCCAGAGGAATAAAGTGAAAATAAACTTCATGCCGACTGTCTGTAAAAGAATCTAGAACAGTGTTGAGGCATGGCACGGGTGCCAAAGGTGGCCCTCAGAGCCCTTTCTGTGGGCCCTCAACACCACCCCTTCACAGCCACCTGTATTGGCACTTTGTGAAAAATTAGTGGGTTTTGAATCGCAGTTTGGGCACTCAGTCTCTAAAGAAGCAAAACAAGTTGAGGAGTCGTGTAGCCATCACAGAAACCAAATGCAAAAGTGGAACAGGTGATACCTTTAGGCTACTAGAAAAATAACAAAAACGTTGCTAAGATTTCGGGGGCGAAATCCCCTTCCTCAGAGTAGTACCAATAGGTTATAACATGGCAAAAGATGGATTTTCCAGGAATTATTTCTTAGACGTTAGGTCTTTGGCAAGATGGGAAAAAAGCCAGGCAGTTCCTTAGTTGAGGCTCAAAACTTGGATGTTACATATAGAGTGAACGGAGGGAGGTGTTTTTATTGTCCCAGTCCTTCCAAAGACATGTGGGTTCATGTACACACATTCACACCTCCCCTCAGTGTGGCTCACTGAGGCCAATGGCCCATTCCTTGCCAGCGAAGGGGGAGGGTGGTTGGTGCAGAAGGCCATGCAGTTCTTTTGATTGGGATAAAATTTGGAAAAGTCCACTGAGTGTAGCCAATTGGATCAAATAAAAAGGAAAGAGATTACTCAGTGTTGCAGTCTTGTCATGTCTCCATTGATGGTCCATTTGCCTCTTCCTTGGCATGTGTGTGGGGGGGGGCAGAGGGGGCTCCTTCCTGGTATCTTAGTATTTCCAACTGAAGCAAAACTGATCTAGAAGATCTGCTCCTTGAATCAAGCTAATTAGGACACTCCCTCCCTAGATGTGTGTCTGAGTCTCTGTGGGACTCTTCTGAAACCAGCTTCCAACCTGTCCTCCTTTCCAAGACAGAAAGATTACCTTGGCTGCATCCTTTGAGATTGCATGCCGTCCATGCAAGGTGGATGTAGTAGCATGGGGTTAGTGATTTCAGCAGTGATTTCAGCTCTTAAACATAGCAGGCTGGAGACAGCTACTAGTGTAACAGCTCTTTATTCAGAGAGAGGACTGGGGACTGGGGAGAGGGAGCTACATTTATAGGAGCCAGGACTGGCTAGGAAAAGATACATTTTGGAGGGAACAATTACAACCAATCACAAAGCTACCTTTTGGCAGAGACCAATAGGATTGAGGATCCAACTTGAATACACCAATAGACCTGTTCCCTTTGAAACAGGAACAGAAACCAATAGGCCTGTTCACTTTGGAACAGGAAGGCAGTTACTTCAACATAAGCAAGTACAGATCAATACACAACAGTGGAATAGTTCTGACTATCCGAAATGACCGACATAGCCCTTCTGGCTAAGGCACTTTAGTTAGCTACTCACCCCTTCTTATCCAAGGACCACAAAATATTAACAGAGCTGTATGCCTGTGAAGATTCTCAGTCATCCAGCTGAGGTTGTCTGGAAGTTGAGCCATGTCAACTGGACTTCTTTTTCTTGAGAGAGCGAAACGTGTTTCGATACGCATCCAAGCAGCTTCGTCCGGCTGCTTGGATGAGCAGCGAAATGTTTCCATCTCTCAAGAAAAAAAAGTCCAGGTGACATGGCTCAACTTCCAGATATTAAAAGAGTCATTAAAATAATAAAAAAGTACAAAAGTACACCCCCCCCAGTTTACAGTTCGAATCAATGCAAAGGCAAGGCATAATCAGCTTAATGTGTGAGATGGCTAGGAAAGCAAAGTGCTCTGCTTATATACTGCCCCATACCATTTCAAGTAGTCTCTGGGCAGTTTACAGTTTTTAATCACACTATGCAGGCTACACATTGCCCTCCGAGCAAGCTGGGTACTCATTTTACCTAACTCGGAAGGATGGAAGGCTGAGTGAACCTTGAGCCTGCTACCTGGGACTGAACCCCAGGGTGTGAGCACAGTTTTAGTTGCAGTACAGGCATTTAACCACTGTGCCATGAGGCTCCTTAAAGCAATCCTTAAAACAATAAAGCCAACCAGTGATTCTAAGTAATCATCTCTCTAAAGACTACAAAATCCACAGCACCGACATCTACTTTCTAATCCTAACAAAGCTCTCCTTCTACCATTACAAAGCATGTTCAATAACCGCTAGCTGAATATTTTGTCACTCCCTCTGTCTTCTAAGATGCCACACAATCAGCATTCAGTCCTTTTCCCCATTCTTCAGCCCCTCCCAACTGTTCCCGTGAGAACATCAGTTGTCCGCCATCAGCTATGCTGCAATGTGTTTGATTTTCCTTGAGTCCACCATGTCTGGCTCTGCAGGCCTGGTCTCGTGATGATAAGGCGCACCTGCGTCAACTCTAAGCAAAGTCTGTGAAAGTATGACATAGTCCATCTGATTCCTTGACACAGCCATGACCGTGTTGAAACTATAAATGTAACCATCAAAGCGGGTGTTATTGATTTATTGATTTATTGATTTATTGATTTTAATACTTATATACCACCCGTCTTCCGGAGGAACTCCGGGTGATTTACAACAATAACTATAACAGTAATACCAAACTGAATAAAACAACATCAATTGTGTTAGCAACCCACCAATTTGACAGAAGTGGGAAATCCAGAGTGGCCAGCGAAGTACAGCAAGGCCATCTCTCAATTGCTGAAATGTACACATTAGACTGTTTTGTTCAGTGGTTGGTCTTTAGAGTTTAACATACCAGATCTGATTTCTCATATATGAAAATCTGCCTGAATCATGTCTTTCCCACACTGATATCTTTTGAACTCTAACAATGGGTTACCTGTAGCATCCGTTTGTGTAACTGCAGAGTTGCTGAAAGTGTGCAATAGAATATACAGTGGACCCTCATATAACAAACGGGTTGTATAACATAAAATCTGTGCAACATAAAAAATTCAGGAGATAGGGGAAATTTGCTTAATAGAATCCTCTATGGGGCGAATCCATACAACATAACAATGGTCGCAATTAGGGATTGCTCTGTTTTCAATGCATTCCTATGGAAAATTTGTATAAAGAAAAAATTGCTTAACATAATTTCATTTGGAACAAATTAATTCCTTTATACAAGGTACCACTATAGTGTACAATAGAAATTACACATGAAAATGTGGTTTACCTTTTGAATACCATGTGACATTGTGAAATTCAGCAGGATATTAGTATACTATGCAAATAGGCAAAGCAAATTTCTCAGAAAAGATTAAAATTGTTGTGAGAGAAAACTTGGCATTGTTTGGGAAATGATGGAACAAAACTGTATTATGAGAAATTGCATAATATAAAAAAAAGAAGAAAGGGACTCAACACTGAATTAATTGGATAGACCGCTTAGCATTTCTTCATCTTAGCTCATTGTTCTTTAAGCGAGATAATATTAATAGCCCATTTCACACTTTTGGGATGGGGGGGATGATTAATGAAATTGTCGCAAAGATTTTCTCCCCTGGTAAAATGCTACATATGCATCACTCTCATTTCTAGTAACATTCAGTGTTCCCTCTTTAAAAGAACATCACATGCATCAGAGGAGCTGAAAGAAAAGGAACAGGACTGCCCGAAAATGAACATTGGCTTAAGTGGAGTTTTTTGATCCTTAGAAGCAAAATGAGAAGCAGTATACCCTAGTGGATACAGTCCGAAATCAGGAACTCTGGGATTGAAATCCCTGCTCAGCCAAGAAACCCACCCCTCGTCCTCTGTCAGCATGATTTACCCCCCCCTCCCCCAAGTTTGTTGCGTGCACACCATTTTGAGCTCTAGAAGAAGAAAAGGAAAGCAGAGGATGACAACAATGTTGGGCACCAGGCACATCTTTTTATTAGGAAAGTCACAGGCAATGAATTTCTATAGGTACTTAAAAGGTTTTTTTTGAGTTGGGCCTTTGGTAATATAGCTTTATGGCGGACTGACAGAAAAGGGAGCACGCGAGTCCTAGATACAATCAAGTCTGAATGCTTCTAAAAACAAAATCAGAAATGACGAAAACAAGGCTGTCCGAGCCAGGGCACATCAGGAGAAGACAAGATGCATTGGAAAAGTCACCGATGCTAGGAAGGCGCGTGAGGTGGGATATGATTGAGACGTACAAAATAATGCAGGGCATGAGTAAAGTGGATAGAGGGACACTCTTCTCCCTCTCACCAAAGACCAGAACCAGGGGACATTCACTCAAACTGAGGGTTGAGAGAGTGAGAACAGACAAAGGAATTTTTTTTTTACCAGTGTGTTGTTACTCTGTGGAACTCCCTGCCACAGGATGTGGTGATGGTATCTGGCCTGGATGCCTTCAAAAGGGGACTGGACAGATTCCTGGAGGAAAAGTCCATCACAGGTTACAAACCATGATGGAGAGGTGTAATCTCCAGGCTTAAAACCAGGATACTTAAAGGGCCAGATGCAGGGGAGTGGTATCAGGAGAAAGATATTACTCTTGTGCGCTCCCAGACGCATTTGGTGGGGCCACTGTGAGATATAGGAGACTGGGCTAGATGGGCCTTTGGTCTGATCCAGCATTGCTCTTCTTATGTTCTTATGAAAAGTTGAAGGCCACGAGCAAACAGGAAGGCAGGGTGCAAATAGGATTACCTCCATAAAGAAAGCTGTGGTCTTGAGTTTGCAGTCTTCCGCAGGATTGCTAATAATAGGACATTTTGGATGTCACTCATTTATAGGTTCACCATATGGGCCACAGGTGCCATGTTGGCACATGACAAGAACAACAGCAAAAACAAGGAGCAAATGAAACCCAGTACAAAAATGCTATTGTGGCTCACACTCTCTTAACAGGCCATGTCCTGCTCAGGGTTCACCAGCCATACTTTCCCTACCACTTCTGCCCCCACTTCCTGCATCCCTCATCCCCTTTTGTGTTTCCTGGATGTGCACACTTATCTCTAGGCTGTTTGGGGGCACCTTTGTCCCTTGATGTGTTTCTCCACTCCTCCCCCCCTGGTAAAATGCTACATATGCATCACTCTCATTTCTAGTAACATTCAGTGTTCCCTCTTTAAAAGAACATCACATGCATCAGAGGAGCTGAAAGAAAAGGAACAGGACTGCCCTTTTCTTGTTTTACTTGTTTTATTGCTGTTAGTCGCCCAGAGTTCCCTTTGGGAAGATGGGCGGGATATAAGCTTATAAATAAATAAATAAATAAATAAATAAATAAATAAATAAATAAATAAATCCTTCTGCCTCCCTTAGAACATCCCTAGGATGACGACAGCTTCTTCTTTTGTAGTGTGTTCCTCCTGAATTTTTGGAGAAGGTGGATGGAAGTGGAGGAACACCTGGGTCTGGTCATTGGATCATTGTTTGGGTCCCACAGTGAGCTTGCCTTCAGCACAAAATCATGCATGTACAAAATTATGCAGGGCATGAGTCAAGTCGATAGAGGGACACTCTTCTCCCTCTCACCAAAGACCAGAACCAGGGGACATTCACTCAAACTGAGGGTTGGGAGAGTAAGAACAGACAAAAGAAAATAGTTCTTTACCCAGTGTGTTGTTAGCCTGTGGAACTCCCTGCCACAGGAGGTGGTGATGGCACCTGGCCTGGATGCCTTCAAAGGGGGATTGGACAGATTCCTGGAGGAAAAGTCCATCACAGGTTACCAACCATGATGTGGATGTGTCATCTCCAGGCTTAAAACCAAGGGTACTTCAAGGGCCAGATGTAGGGGAGTGGTATCAGGAGACAGATATCTAATCTCGTGCGCTCCCAGAGGCATTTGGCGGGGCCGCTGTGAGATACAGGAAGCTGGACTAGATGGGCCTTTGGCCTGATCCAGCATGGCTCTTTTTATGTTCATATGTTCTTATGAAGTGGAGAAGCCCAACCTAGTGTGTAGGTTCAGGGAGAGCATGATCCAAACTCTTCCAGCATCAAATTCTGTACGCTATAATTCTGGCACCCTGGGTCAGAGTCCTCGTCACCCCACCTGGATCTGCTAAGAGGCCCTTTCCACTGCTTTCTGGCTGGCCCTCAAGGGACCCCTGATGTTCATTTTCAGTGACCGCTATAAGCTATGGCTGCCTAGTTGCTGATGGAGTGGATCGCCAACAACAGCATCCCTGCGCCAATCCATTGCTTGCTTTCGGAGCGCTGTGGAGGGCATCCAATCACCTCTGGCCTCAACACCTGGCCGTTGCTGCTCCCTGCTTGCTTATGGTGAAGGGCAGGCAGGGGTACTTGTTTGTGCACAACCATCACCACTCGCTCATTTTGCATCTTGCATCTTGCATCTCTCTACAGAAGGCAATGCTTTTTCCAGCCAGTGGAGTTTCCTGTCCTTTCCTCCTTCTCTTCTTCCATCAGCCATTGGGGAGACCTGATGACAGAGAGGTACCGTTGCTGCTGTCATCACCTCCTCCTGCTTTCCTCCTCTTGTGGCTTTATCAAGAGTTGTGCTTGGCACATTGTGCTTTTTCTTTTTTTCCTTTTTTTGCTGTCTCCCTGCCCCAGTGATGGCTGCTTTTGGAGGTGGCGAGGCCACTGTGCCCTTCTCTGGGTCTATGTAGAGTTTAGGTTGGTACAGGGGACTTTCAGGCACCTTAGGTCATTGTCCATTAATGAGCCTATTCAGGCCATTGTCCAACATACGAGCCTCGTGGCGCTGTGGTTACATTCCTGTACTGCAGGTAAAACTGTGCTCACGAGCTGGGTTCAATCCCTGGTAGCAGGCTCAAGGTTCACTCAGCCTTCCATCCATCCGAGGTCGGTAAAATGGGTACCCAGCTTGCTGGGGGGGGCAATGTGTAGCCTGCACACTGTAATTAAAATTGTAAACTGCCCAGAGACTACTTGTAGTGGTATGGGGCGGTATATAAGCAGAACACTTTGCTTTGCTTTGCTTTATTTAGTCCAGGGTGATGTGAAATAAAGGTGAAGTATAAAATGGAGGACTCACCACTAACTTTCTTCAGACTGATGAAGCTGCTTGGATGAGCAACGAAATGTTTTGATCTCTCAAGAAAAGAAGTCCAGTTGCTGTGACTCAATATTCAGATGAACTCACCTGTATGACTGAGAATCTTCACAGACATTTTTTTCAGATCCTATGAGCCTTCTACGTTGTCTCTTTGACCTTTCCTGATTTAACTCCTCCAACTTCATCATCTACCAATGCCTCTCCTGAAACTCAAGTATATCATGTACAGGAACAGCATGTTGGATTAGGTTCTCTATCGACAGCCTTGGCAAAACGAGTGTGTGTGTGCATGTGTGTGTGTGTGTGTGTGTGTGTGTGTGTACAGTGGTGCCTCTAATTACAAGTGGCTCGACTTAAGAGCAAAAAACCATTGATGTTTTAACTGCTGCCTTACAAATTTTAAATGTAGTCTTCTCTACTTACAAAGTTTTTCCCCCAATTTTATTTATTTATTTATTTTGATTTTTAAGGTAGGACTGCTCTACTTAAGATCATAAGAACATAAGAAGAGCCATGCTGGATCAGGCCAACGGCCCATCTAGTCCAGCTGTTTGACTTAAGAGCATGCATTCGGAATGGATTAAACTTGTAAGTAGAGGTACCTCTCTCTCTCTCTCTCTCTCTCTCTCTCTCCCTCCCTCTCTCTCTCTCTCTCTCTCTCTCTCTCTCTCTCTGTGTGTGTGTGTGTGTGTGTGTGTGTGTGTGTGTGTGTGTGAAAGCTTCCTGTGTAGCCCCTTTCATTGTCAGAAGCCCTCAGGACAGCAGGACAGCAGGGGAAAGACTTTAATTACTGAAAAAGGATAATGTTGATAACATAATTAATTTTGGTAATTAAATACTTCCTTCTCCTGTCCCAGGTCTTCCCAATGCTGAAAGAGCTATGGAAGACTTGGGAGCTTTAGGAGTAAAGCTGGAAATATTTGTTGTCCAAAGAACTGCCCCTGCCGATGTCATCAGTGTAATGTGGCATGGGTAAAGAAGAGCAGTGCACTTTACCTCAGCGGTGTAAAAACTTACATTTTTGAATTACAGCTCCTTGAGTCCCAAAACCTGAAATAATCATAATCAATTTGATATGACTGGGCCCAAGTATTTTATTAAATGACAATACAGCCAAGGTAGAGGATTTTCAAGTGGAATCACTAGTAAGTAGAGGTGGGCATGAACCAGAAAACCCATGGTTCGGGTTCGTCTGGTTCGCGCCCACCCTTGGTTCGGTTCGGGTTCAGGTTCGTATGAATGTTTTAAAAAAAAATCATACAAACCCAAACCGGTTCGGGTACTTACCGGCAGCAGCTCCATGGTGGTGGTGGCGGTGGTGGATCCTGGCCCCTGGGGCCAGGTGGGCACTTCTTTTTTTATTTTTTAATTGATTTTTAGAGCACCAACATGGCCACTCCTGGGGCCGTGTTGGCGCTCCTTTTTAATTTTTTTAATTTTTATTTTTTTCAAGCGCCAACTGCGTGGCCCCTGGAACTGGGTCGGCACTCCTATTATTATTATTATTATTATTATTATTATTATTATTATTATTATTATTATTATTATTATTATTATTATTATTATTTTACTCCAACCACGTGGCCTGTGCTATAGTTGTAGGGCGGGCTGGTTGGCTCCCCCCCCCCAGCCACAGGCTGGTTTTGTGGGCCAGTAGTAGGCCCGCGTGCCGGATCGGGTTTTTATTTCATTTCATTTTATTTTCAAGCACTGACAGCGCAGCCCCTGGAGCCAGGTCGGTGCTGGTTTTATTTTTATTTATTTATTTCTTGATTTTAGGACGCCAACCCGGCCACCCCTGGGGCCAGGTCGGTGCTCCTTTTTTATTTTATTTTTTATTTTTATTTTTTTACTGCCAACCACGTGGCCTGCACTACAGCTGTAGTGTGGTGGTCGGCCTTTGTTTTCCTCGTCACCGTCCTTGAAGCCAGGAAGACCGGACCTCCAGGACCAGCACCAGGTAGGAGATATCTCCGGCACCGCCATTAACGAACCGAACCGAACCGAACCATTTTTTTCGCTTCATTTCGTTTCGTTCTAAATCCACTCTGGGGTTCATTATTTGTTTCATTATGTAATGAAATGAATACCGAATAACAAAACGAACTAAAAGTTCATTTTGTGCCCATCTCTACTAGTAAGAATGGAATGCATATCCATAACTTCCATGTCCTTAAAAAAAACTGTTGTTTTACGGCAGTGGCTCCCAACCTTTCTAGTGCCGCAAGCCTTTAATACAGTTCCTCATGTTGTGGTGACCCCCCTTGCCCTGCTTGGAAGAGGCCACAAGCCCCTTTTGGCAGGCCACTGCTGCAGGTGCCATAGAGAATTTCCCTCTATAGGCGCCCTCAGCCAATCACAACCTCCGGTGCCATTGACTGACAGCCCCTCCCACCTATCAAGCTGTAACTCACTCTTTCCCTCCCTCTTCCAGACCCAAGCTGTTTGTGCCTTTTTCTTCACTGGCTCATGGTGACCCCTGTGAAATGGCCATTTGACCCCCCAACTGGTTTAGGGTGTCGCAGTTGGACAACACACAACAATGAGGAATTTTAAAGCTGAGAGGGGAACAAGCAGTTCTGTTCTCCCCTCCTGGCTCTGTACTTAGTGTAAAATGTCCCTAGTGAGTAGTGACATCGGACACAGAGAAGCACAGCACTTGTGTATTGGCCTGAATGGCCATGTCGAGGTGTGCAGGGAACATTTGGCCTTGCAGATGTTGCAGGACTCTCGCTCCCATTATCCTCAGACGGTCTGCCTCATGTGATGAGGGTTGTGGGTTTTTGTTGTTGTTTTGTTGTTGGTGGTGGTTTTTTTGGGTTAAACTGGATTGGTGTGCTCTGTAGTTGTTAGCATTGATTGTATTTACGATTTTTAACATAATGTTTCTTTAATTCCCCTTTAAATGTTTACATACTTACTGCATTTAGCTTTTAAATATTATCTTTTAATTGCCAAAATAAGACCTTGGGCCATTTTAAGAGGAAAGGTGATGTAGAAATAAAATAAAATATAAAATAGAGATGAAAGAATGAAAGAATGAAAGAAAGAATGAATGAACAGACCGGCTTAACACCTGAGGGCCTCAAGTTCACTAACTCCGAGCTACCCTGAGCCTGTTCTCCATATTCCCCCCTTTCCTCTTAAGTGTCTTGCTACAGGCTTCCTGCAAACAAGTCTTTTATGTACTGTATATATATTCTGGCAAACAAATTACCAGCCCTTCTCTGAAGCCTGATCCACACAGTCAAGGTCTGATAGATCTGATAAACTCCACCACTTCTTCTTTTAAGATGCAAAGCAAAATCAAAGTTAAAAAAATAAGTAAAAAAGAAGAAATAAAGGTAAAAATGAGATTGCACTGTAAAGACTAAGTGTTCTGTTTTTTAAATGTGAACTTTTGTGCACAAGTTCACTTTTAAGGCAAGTCTGTCCTTCTCCTTGAGCTGCCTAGATGCCCTAAGCACATCCGATCTCGCCTGATTTCGGAAGCTAAGCAGGGTCGGCCCTGGTTAGTACTTGGATGGGCGACCACCAGGGAATACCAGGTCCTGTAGGCGCCTGGAGTAGGAACTGGCAAACCACTCCAGTATTCCTGCCAAGAAAACTCCATGGTCATGGGGTCACGAAGAGTCGGTCATGACTGTAACGACACAACACACACACACACACATATCCTTCTCCTTGTCTTCTTCCTTTAGGCAAAGAGTGACCTTGCTGCAGGGCTGTGTTAAGGGATTTTCCAGATATCTTTGTTCAGACTTTGTAGAACAGTTCCTTTAATTGTCAACACCTACACAAAGATGCCTGATTCTGCTGATTCAGATAACAGAGTTTCCAAGGACTTTCTAACTCTTCTTCTTTCCTTTCCCTGCAGGACCTGTGATAAAATGTCTTAGATAACCTGCTTGAGATCCAACAGTTACCAGGAAGATGGGAGAAAGAAACACAAAGGAAGCCTTTTTAAAGATGGGCCTGGATTTAATTTTCTAGTCTGGAAATTAGAGGCAAAGTGTTCAATTCAGTCAGAAAATCTAAACTTTTAGGCTGCATCTCGGATATTCCGTCGCCTCTGTTTCCTCAGCTTAACTGACGTTCTCTTGATAAAACCCAGATTTAGCTTTAGATTAAGTTGCTCTGCTTACACTACTGATTTGCAGTTTCGAAAGGTAGATGCTTGCTTAATTTGTGCTTAATCCATCAGATCAATGTCTGGGGTCAAATAACCGCCAATGCCAAGTTTCGGAACCATGCGAGTAAGCAGCCTCCAGTGCATGCAGAGTAAAGGGGAAAAGGGAGGAGGAGGGTAGAAAATCAAGACACAATTTTGTTTGGGAGGATGGCTGTTTTCATTTGAAAGGGAAAAAATGACCTCGATGCGGTGCCCATTTTCCTATTGTTTCTAAGAAATACTACACAATGTATTGTTGAACTTTGGTGAAGAGCATGCAAAAAAAAAAAAACAGGGTCCCTTTCTAGATGTGACCGTCAGCCAACCCCAGTTCTGCAGTAAACATGCTATGCACGTATCCATACCAATATGAGGAGCAGCGTCTGCAAATTGGGCCACACGCACAGCTCATTTCCCCCTTTGATTTGGTGGGGCTGCTTGCAGAGAACCCTCTCCTAAAAGTAGGCTAGGTGATACCTTTATTGGTCACTACTAAAACAAAAAATGTAAGCTAAGCTTTCCAGAGCCACTTGCTATCTTTTTCCAAGCAGTGTACCAAAAATGCAATCTTGATTGAGGATGTAGTCTATCAGGCGCTGAGAATCTTTTTGGTGAGATGGAATACACCAGATGATGGTATCAGGATGCAGGGCTGATGTTAAGACTGCTTCGAAGTCCCAGATTCGGTTTAACACCTAGCATATCAAACACAGGAGCATAGTCCTTGGCCACCCCATTTCCCACCCTCAATTTGGCTCTATCTCTCCTAAAAGCTATCACTGCACCTATCAGCAGTTTGAGAGAAGGATTGGATTGTAATACTTCTTGCTGGTCCTTCATCATCAGCTTTTCGAAGAACGTTCCATAAACGTACAAGTCCATCAGTATCCCAAGATTATTATTTTTAAGCAAAGGATTCTTTTCACTTATTTCTGTTTTTCATCTCCACTGCACATTTCCAGCTCTGTTTCCCCCCTCCTCCTCTCTGTTACACTGTGCTCTATTGTCTATGCAAGCTGGGTAGATAGCGTAGTGGTTACATACATGGTTGTGGGGCCAGAGGTTGTAAGCCAGAGGTCTCCCACTGTGTCTCCAGGGAGAAGAGCCAGCCTGTGTGGCCTTGGGCACAATCCCAGGACACCCCCTGAAGAAGGGAATGAAAAAGGCCTTTCCGATAAAAGCCTGAAAAGTCAGAATTGAATTTCATAGAATATGAAGAAGGAGAAGGAGAAGAAGGAGGAGGAGGAGGAGGAGGAGGAGGAGAAGAAGAAGAAGAAGAAGAAGAAGAAGAAGAAGAAGAAGAAGAAGAAGAAGAAGAAGAAGAAGAAGAAGAAGAAGAAAGAAAGAAAGAAAGAAAGAGAAAGAGAAGGAGGAGAAGGAGAAGGAGAAGGAGATGGAGGAGGAGGAGGAGGAGAAGGAGAAGGAGAAGGAGGAGGAGGAAAAGGAGAAGGAGAAGAAGGAGATGGAGATGGAGGAGGAGGAGGAGGAGAAGGAGGAGGAGGAGGAGGAGGAGGAGGTGAAGGAGGAAGAGGAGGAGGAGGAGGAAGAGGAGGAGGAGGAGGAGGAGGAGGAGGAGGAGGAGGAGGAGGAGGAGGAGGAGGAGAAGACCACCACAGCCACCTATATAGGTATAATAAATAGTCAGGAAAGGTAGTGATCATTATCATATTGCTGGTCGCAAATAGAGCATGTCCACTGGGATTTATGAAATGGATTGACATAAATCAGAATTGATTTGACAGCTCAGGATTATTATTGTTATACTGAAACTGGATGAGATGGGATGGACAGATAAAAGAGAGAGAGAGAGAAGAAAAGGAACAAAAGCAAGTAGAAAATGTCTTATCAGTTCACTTGGCAGATATGAACAAGAATAAGAAAATGAAGCCATACTGGTTTAAAAAAAGGCATCAGCATTTTTCATTAGAATTCATGGGTCCCCTTCAAAGGAGAACATACATTCACTAAGTTTTTGGCAGCCATGGAAAGGCAGTGATTTTACACCCTGAGAGTATTTGTGCAAAGCAAAAAAAAAAAAAAAAGCATGTGTGTGTTTCCGCCCTGATTTTACACTTTATGGATGAAGGTTTAGTAGCAATTGGGTTGCTCTTCTCTTCTGCTGGCAAAATGGCCATAGCTCCATGATGGACCACTCGGGTTGTACTCATAAGGTCCCCTGTTTAGCTCCTGGTAAGGGTGGATGGGAATGATCCTTGCCTGGATAAGTCATGGCACATGATGGTGAGCAAGATGCACCAAGGGTTGTACTCAGCAGCTTCATCTCCCCCCTGGAGACTGAGAATCAGAATGGAAGAAGACGTCCTTTTCTTGTGTCTCTTACCGATGTCCTTCTCGCCATTTGCAACATTTAAAGATGAGTCCCAGAAATCTGGTCTTAAAATCTAGGCTTTGCCTTTAACGTCTTCTTCTATTTCTTCTTGGGACATGGAAAAAAGCATTGCTTTCCCCATAGACCCCCCTCCCCCCCAAACCCAATCTGAGATGGGAAGATGCAGGTCATAATCAGATGCTGAAGGTCTGGGGTGCCTCTTCCATGCATTTCACAGCTGGAAGGAAGGAAGGAAGGAAGGAAGGAAGGAAGGAAGGAAGGAAGGA
>JAHTLZ010000268.1:6964487-6979770 GCA_023846285.1 Phrynocephalus versicolor | reverse complement strand
TACTGTACTTCCAGTTAGAAAATGCGCGTCTCCAACTTTACCTACGCATACTTACAAGTAGGCGCTATTCAGACCAGCGAGTCCTGAGAAAGGCTGCACAGGATGGATCGGATCAAAATGCAAGGCTGGGCAGCTTTCCCGGACATCGCCTCTCAGCTTCCGCCCTTGTGAAAGGCAGGAGGAGCCTTTCTGCACCTAACCGCGGCTCCAGCGCCCAGCCCGGAGAGCCTGCCTCAGGGAAGTGGAGTCAGTCGGAATCCGATTCTTCCTTTGTTCGCCTCTCCGGCTGCTCCAGGTGCCGCTGATCGGGTGCCTTTGCTCTTGAACGCGTGGGCTCCATTCCCCTCCCAGAGAAGGTGGGAAAAGGATGGAGAAGGCGAGGGAGCCTCCCGGCTGGTTCCTTCCGGAGACCATCGAAAAGGCTGCTGCGCTTTTCTCAAATGTGTGAATCTTTCTTCCAAGGCAGAAATAAAGTTGTTCCATCCTGGATCTCCTCACCCTACGTCGCCTTTCCCTCGGTGTCCAATCAATTGCTCCCTTCATCTCCCCACCCCCAGTCTTGGGCGGCCCCCCCTCCACTCGCCCCCCCTCCAGCTTTCTTTCCGAAATAAACGCCTGAGTTTGTTGAATTATTCAACCCTTCTCTGCCGGCGGCAGGCAGCCCCCAGCGGCAGCTCGGCCTCCCTCCCTCCCTCCCTCCCTCCCCCTCTCAGTCTCGGGAAGATCATCACAACCCGGCGAACGTCCCCACGAGTCTACCTCGAGGCCCCGAAGCGAGGGATCTCCTCCCGGATCGGGCTTGGGGTGGTGGCGATCGGTTGGGGCCAGAACTCCGCGCGCCCTCCTCCGACTCCACGGGAGAGCCGAGCGCTGGCCGTCCGCGCTTTTGGGAAGCCACCAAGTCCGCTTCGGCCACTCAGGAGCTGCCTTCCTCAGGGCGCAGGTGGCTGGAGAGGGGCCGCCGCCCGCCCACGCCGATCTCTCTTTCTCCTCTTGCCGGATCCCAAACGAAGCAAGCGCGCGGATCGGCGAGGATCCCCCGGCTCGCTCACACGCACCCTGCCCATTTCTTTTTTCCCTTGCCTCCTCCCCTGCAAGCCCCGGCGTCAGTGAGTGGGAAGTGCGGGAGGCGACCGCACCTCGAAGAGAGCCCCGGCGGCAAGGACTGAGGAAGGCAGGAGTCGGAAGACGAAAAGGAACGACCGCAAGATCGGTCCGGGACTAAGATTCAGCCGGCGGAGAAGGCGCGCCTGCCGGGAGCTGTCCAGGGTGCTGAACGCTCCGCTGTCCCTCTTGGGCGCGCTTGGCCAAGCAGGGACTGCCTTCCGCTCTCCTCCAGCGTCGACTCGGAACCGGCCACCTTTTGCTTCGTCTTGTGCTTCGGAGTCGTCTTTTGCTTCGGAGCCCAAGCACCGGGATTGTCTGCGCACCCTCGACGGACTGCGCCCGGAGCTGCGCTGCGCCCCTGTCCGTGAGCTCCAGGGTTGGCGTCGGGGTGGCTGGATCCTGCCTGACCCCCCAGCTGGTCCTTGGAGTTCTGCTTGGAGTGGGGGCTGCGGGGGGTCATGGTGCCGGCCCTCTGGGCTAGGGAGCGGGGCAAGGGCCGGATCGAGAGCCGGAGGATCGCCGCCGGTGCTACCACCGCTGCCGCCGCCGCCGCCGCGGCCGCCCCCGCGCAGGCGCAATCCTCCCCGGGTCGACTGAGCCTGCTGTTCTGGAGCGGTGAGCGCGGCGTTGCTGCCGCCAGGGTCGGGGCTTCACCGGCCGCGGGAGCGCTACTACCATGAACTGCCTCGCCCGCTCTCCCACCGCGACTCCACGACACTGGGCACTTCCAGGCACCGTCCGAGACCCTCCTCTTCCTCGCTGCCGCGGCCGCCGCCGCCGCCGCCGCCGCGATCCCTTGGTCCCAGAGCCCGGCTCTGCAGCCGCAGGATGCCGGGGGGTAAGCGAGGGCTGGTGGCACCACAGAATACCTTTCTGGAGAACATCGTCCGGCGCTCCAGTGGTAAGAGAGAACAAAAACTCTACCTTTCCTTCTTTCCTCCCATCCAGGACGGGGCGGGAAGGGGCGGGGGAGACAGGTTGCAGGAAGAAAAAGGGTTAAATGCCCCCCCCGAGTTCATTCAGGCACCCCCCGATGCCATCCAAGTCCCCGGAAAGGTGTCTGGAAACGCCTTAGGATCGGAGCCAAGTGGCGCTTTTGGTAGGGCTGGAGTTTTGCTCAGAACTTTTTCCTGGCTTGTCCAAAGCCTGAAGTCAGGAGGACACCTTTTTTTTCCCCTCCGCTACCTTTTCTTCTCTTTTTTGCACTTGCCTGGGATGGATCCCAGCCTCTGGAGAGAAAGGAAGCAAATGAAATCAAAGGGTACTGCGTACATGCCACCCCCTTAAAACAATCTCTAGGCTCTTCACAAGTAATTACGCAGAATACACATTGTCCACCCCACACACCAAAAAAAGATGAGAACTTATTTTACGAATTGGGAAGGATGGAAGGCTGAGTGAACCTTGAGCTGGCTACCTGGAATTGAACCCCAGGTCGTGAGCACAGTTACATCAGTGGCTAAAGCGGTACACCAGCTTTAGCCACTGGGCCAGGGGAAAGGAAGGTCTTCTCCTCCAGGGAGTTTGCAGCCTAAAAACCCATAGTGATGAAGAAGGGCACTGAGAAGGAAGAGCAGGGCACGGGGCAAGGGGGTAAATGCAAAACCGGGCAGCCAGGAACCTAAGATGGATATCGCTTCTCCTTGCTGCCTCTGTGGGACACTATCCATGCCTGTGCACCCCTTTGTGAAAGAGTGAGAGGGAGGCTGCCCAGTGGATTGCTGGCATCTCCTTGATGACATTTGTGTTAGCACTAAGATTGACAGGACAACCCTGTGCCTGTCTAATGTGAAGTCTGTTCCTTGGATTCAATAGGACTTACTCTTAGGTGAGTCTAGGCACCAAAATGTCTGTGAAGATTCTCAGTCACCCAGGTGAGTTTATCTGGAATTTGAGTCATGGCAACTGGACTTTTTTTTTTTAAGAGAAAAAGAACTCCAGTTGCCATGACTCAACTTCCAGATCTAGGCACCAAACTGCAAACAGCGTGGTCTTGTGCCTTTGCTCTTGACAATGGAGGCTCCATTTAGCTAAGAGCCTTGCTTGGTATCACAGCAACCTCCCTCTGTACATGAAACGGAAGGGCTAGAGAGGGCATCAAGTCAGCTTGGTGTTGGGGAGACAAATCTGTTGAGTATATTGCATGCCACTCTTCCCTGACTATATACTCATACATCTCTATCCACATTTCTTGCCTATTTGTTTTCTCTCTCTCTCTCTCTCTCTCTCTCTCTCTCTCTCTCTCTCTCTCTCTGTGTGTGTGTGTGTGTGTGTGTGTGTGTGCTTAATTCTGTGCTTTGCCTCTGCTACTTGGCTAGATGGCTGGTGCCTTTGGAAATGCCAACAAGTGATTTTTAAAAATTGCAAAGTGGAGGAATTTAAGATGACTGGGAAATCAGTTAAAAGGGAGAAATGACTGGCTCCCAAACAAGACTTCTCATGATTAAAATCTTCGACACAAGTTTGTGGTGTGGGGTGTCAATCTCTGTGTGTAGGAGAAACATAACAGGGATACGTAATTACGTATATGCACTTACACTGCATGCATACATGGGTTCACATAAGTATTCTTGTTCAGATGTCTGTTAAAGTTTCCCTATCTGCGCTCATGTCTGATTTGTACTCAAGTATAAGAATCTTAGAGCTGCCTAGATGCCCCAAGCACATCCTATCTTGCCTGATTTCGAAAGCTAAGCAGGGTCGGCCCTGGTTAGTACTTGGATGGGAGACCCTCCAGGGAATGCCAGGTGCTGTAGGCGCCTGGAGTAGGATCTGGCAAGCCTCGTCAGTAATCCTGCCAAGAAAACTCCATGGACATGAGGTCATGAAGAATCAGTCACAACTCTAATGACACAACACACACACATACATAAGAATCTTAATAAATGCGAAGGACCGATCCACCACTTTAAGGCCACAAGGTTGTAGGATGAGACTTACAGCTGTATTCCAGCCCAGGATAGGTAGCAACAAACAAACCTGAGATGAAACCCTAGGTCAGTGGTGGCAAACCTTCAGCACTCCAGATGTTTTGGACCACAACTCCCAGAATTCTGAGCCTAGATTGCCAATGACCAAGGAGTGTGGGAGTTGTGGTCCAGAACATCTGGAGTGCCGAAGGTTTCCCACCACTGCCCTAGGTGGACAACATTCTACAAATCTAGATGATGATGATGATGATGATGATGGAAGGGAGCCTATAGATCTTCGTGTTCTGCCACTATCAATGAGGCACCGGGGAATCAAACCCCCAACCCCTGGCTCTGTTCTCAGTTGCCTAAGTATCCAGGATTCCTGTAGGTATTACTTATATTCTGAAAGAATGAGCAACTTTTCCGGAGAGCTCTGCGCTGTAGAAGGCCCATGGAACATCTTAGGCCTTATTTGTGAATAAAACAGGAATAGAGGAACTATGAATAAGTCTTATTTCCATTATAGCCCCCACCGAAATCACATTGCTTGTCCCAAACAGAACCGAAGAAATGGCTCAATAGCAGGCCACCATTATCTAAATCTCGTTGGTGTTTGGAACCACCAATGGGATTAATCTTGCCAAATTCCTTATTTTTAATGTCTGCGAATCAGGAAGATTGGATCCTGGTATATCGGTATAAACCCAGAGAGCTCGTGCAGATGTATAAACACTCCATTTAGCTGTGAATAACTAACTAATAAAGAATATAGAGCAGTGATGGCGAACCTGTGGCACGGGTGCCAAAGGTGGCACTCTGAGCCCTTTCTGTGGGCACCCAACATCACCCCTTATTAGCCACCTGTATACAGGTTAAATTACTGTATTGGCACTTTGCAAAAATATTAGTGGGTTTTGAATTGCAGTTTGGGCACTCGGTCTCTAAAAGGTTCGCCATCACTGATATAGAGCATCAATCTACTTATACAGACTGTATCTATGTCTAATGTAAGATGTGACTAGAGGGTCTATGGGCTTCTTCGTAAACCAGATACAGTACATTTAAGATACATTTAGTTAATGGCCTTCCATGGTAAGGAAGGCCATTACAATGGTCAACTATCGAGACAAAAGAGATGCTCCTTTTCTTACTTCATGAGTAATTTTCTGCTGTCAGACTGAATGCCAAACATATCAAGATATTTTCTTACTTCACGAGTAATTTTCTGTTGTCAGACTGAATGCCAAACATATCAACATATTAAAAAAATGTCTAGTGTCACTAAGATTCCAGAATAAGTTCCTGTAACATACATGTATTTATTTATTGTATTTGTTAAAGGACTCTTTACAAATCAATTGATCTATTGCTATTGTGTTTAGTATTTTAGTTTTCCCACATGAAGAGAGAGAGAGAGAGAGAGAGAGAGAGAGAGAGAGAGTAGGCTGAAAGGACACTGACAGGCGATTAAATGTACCTTTAAAACTCATTGCGCTCTTGAAATGTCCTTCCACATTGTGGATAGGATCCTATGAGGGCAGATTGAAGGAACTTGTCATATTTAGCTTAGACTTGAGAAAAGAAGACTGGAGGACAAAAGAAAATATTTTTTTCACCCAGCGCGTTGTTAGCCTGTGGAACTCCCTGCCACAGGATGTGGTGATGGCATCTGGCCTGGATGCCTTCAAAGGGGGATTGGACAGATTCCTGGAGGAAAAGTCCATCACAGGTTACAAACCATGATGGAGATGTGTAATCACCAGGCTTAAAACCCGGGTACTTCAAGGGCCAGATGCAGGGGAGTGCTATCAGGAGACAGATATCTAGTCTCATGCGCTCCCAAACGCATCTGGTGGGGCCGCTGTGAGATACAGGAAGCTGGACTAGATGGGCCTTTGGCCTGATCCAGCATGGCTCTTCTTATGTTCTTATGGAAGACATGATAGTACTGTTCAAATACTAAGAGGGGGCAGGATCTGTTCTCTGACATTCCACACATGGGATTCTCTGGAATGTTCTCTGACATTCCAGACATAGGACATATAATAATGGGCTTAAGTTAGGGAAAATCTGAATTAGGCTGAATATCTTCTTAACTGTTAAAGCAGTACGACAGTGTAACCAGAGACCTCAGGAGGAGGGTGAGTGCTCCAACGCTGGAGTCATTTAAGAGAAAATTAGATAGTAATCTGTCAGATATACTTTGATTTTGATTCCTGCACTGATCACAGCTTAGACTTTATGGCCAACTCTATGGTTCTGTGATTCTATGATTCTATGATTTGCAGTGGTTTTATTAAAAAATAATAATCATTGGCTTGTACAGGGTCATGGTCTCTTTTCTTCTGCCTGTGTTTTAAGGTCTAGATCAGGCATGTCCAAACTTCAGTCCTCCTGATGTTTTGGACCACAGCTCCCAGAACTCTAAGCCTAGATTGCCAATGACAAAGGCCTGTGGGAGTTGTGGTCCAAAACATGTGGAGGGCCAAAGTCTGGACATGCCTGGTCTAGATGTATGATGAATTGGGAAGGCCTTTAAGAAACACGTTGCCAGAGATTCTTTGTCTCTAGAACAGATGCAATAATAATAATAATAATAATAATAATAATAATAATAATAATAATAATAATAATAATAAACTTCATTATCTGTCAATTCCCTGGTTAAGATTATTTTTATAAAACAATGGCTGTTATTTTCCCCCTTCCTCTGGAAATTCTCTTCCCTTCTTTCACATGGGATTGGAAATATTGCATGCTATTCCATTAAAGTAATTGATAAAAATGCAGATAATACTGTAAAGGTGCAGTCAGCAAAACCATGATTAAGCGAACCTCAAACCCACCCTTCCGCACAAGGATTTTTTTTACAGGGATGATTAATATTCCATCTATCTCCTTTCCTCCAACTTTTATTATTCTTATAGGGATTTATATATACGAGAAGTAGATTTTTGTCTCAGGAAGTTTTTTTTTTTACGCCAAAGTTTGACCAAGGAATCCTACAGGGTCAGAGAGGGAGATGTCACAGGTGGTGGACCATCAGATCCAATAAGATCCAATGCTTTGCTGATCTCCTGCTGTCCAAGTGTAAGGTGGGCTGGTCATTGTAACATCCTAATCATGATAGGTTTTGCTGGATTCCCCCCTTCTTTCTAAAAACAACCCCCTTTCCCCAGTGCAGTGGAGAAATTTCGGTCAGCCTATTCCCTCCCTCCTCCCCCAGGATGGGAGGTAGTTTCTCATGGACCTCCCCGGCAAAAAGGGAGAACCATAAAATCTTATGCCTCCCCGGGGACTAGAAGATTGAATCCTAAAAATTATTTGTGAAGTCCATGAGGGAATAAGCCTACCAGAGACTATTAAATGTCACACCTAGGTGGAACTACAGTAGTCAAAGTCTCCCTAAACACTGGAAGTTGACTAATTAATGGAGGGCAATGGTTGCATCTACCTATGGCTTACTACGGTGGTGTCCAAACTTTGGCCCTCCAGATGTTTTGGGCCATAACTCCCACAGTCCTTTGTCATTGACAATCCAGGCTTGGAATTCTGGGAGTTGTGGTCCAAAACATCTGGAGGGCCAAAGTTTGGACACCCCTGGCTTACTGGACAGAGTGAAAGACTAGGGCTCACAAGGCTTGGGTTTGAATCCTTGCTTAGTGGTGGAAAGTCATTGGGGGTCTCAAACTGGTCAAGCCTCTTCTTAAATATCCCACTTACCTTGAAACCCTTATTAGAATCTCTGAAAGACGGTTCCAACTTGATAGCCCAGAATAACAACTGTTACATACAGATAGGGTGATCTCATGGGGTACCAAACTTTCAGGAGAGGAGACATGGCGCCCCCCAAAAGAAACCAACTTCACATGTAGATGAACTCCCCAAAGGTGGACATCTAGCTGTTCAGGTTTAAAATGGGATGCTGCTTGAGATGAGCCATCACCCTGATCTAGAAGGATTCCTTTTTAGGTAGACATAGTAGGCTGGATGTAGGGTTTTGTACAGTATGTCTCTACTTAGTTTTCTAGGCATAGTTCCCCCCTCACCAACAGCACAATTCATCCCTTCTCCCTGTGCCTAAGTATTTCTAATCATCTCCCCACAAGAAGAACTGTTTTCACAAAGCTTGGGATCCAACATAATAAAATTCCCTTAAGAAAACGTGGACAAATATTTATTTCTTTATCCATTTATTTTTATATTTATATACCGCAAACCGATTTCCCACAAACGGGAACTCTGGGTGGTTTACAACAACAACTTATAAAACAGCACCCAAAACATCATCATCATCATCATCATCATCATCATCATCATCATCATCATCATCATCATCAGGAAAACAAAACAAATGAAGGGGGAAAAACCCAGTATACAAAAGCAATAACAGTGACAAAACAACAAATACCCGTCAAGAGGCAAAACAACTCATAACAGACAAACAACGAACACAGGGAGGACAAAACACCTAGCAATTGCCAAAGGCATCCCTAAATAGCCAGGTTTTCAAGGCTTTTTTAAAGGATGCCAAGGATGGGGCCTGGCGAATCTCGCTTGGCAGTTTATCCCATGCTGCTGGCCTGGCCATCAAGAAGGCCCGATTGTGCGTTACAGCTTTACAGGCCTCCCCAGGGGTGGCCGCCCGGAGTGAGAAATCCGTAGATACTCTATCTAGTTAGTGGGATAGGCCAGCTCTGACTTTCAGGAGATATGCTCTGCCAGATATTCAGGATCCAAGCCAAACCAGAGGTATGCAACGTAACGTTCCGGAAATAGTTTGTGAATGAGGACTTGCCTATTTTCACCCTAGGGAGACTGGGATCTTCATTCGAAGCAAAGTGCACCATGGTTCTGCAACATGGATCAAGTTAGAACGCGAACAAAGTGGGTCCTTCAGGAGTGATCCTTGTCAATGCTCTCTTGGCCTCAGATGAAAGTACTAAACTACAATAGGAATATGGTCGTATTATTAATAACTTGGCGTTATCAATTCTGACGCTTTCTGGAGTTTTCGAGGATTCAGAGATGGTTTGCCATTCACTCCACTCTAATTCAATTCATATTTTCAGTTCCTTAGAGGCCTGAGTACCCAGGCAGGATATGATGACTGTAGTTTGGTTCAAAGATATTGATACACCACTAAACATTTAAAAATACAGAACAAAACAGGAGAAAGAGGCTCTCTTAGATGGACCCAAGCTGCTAATCGGGCCCATCTCACTCCTTATTCGGAGACTACAGTGGGTACAAAATGCAGCGGCCAGACTGGCGGTGGGTGCGGGCAGATATGACCGCATCAGCCTAGTCCTGGCTCGTATGCATGGGCTGTCCACTGCGTCCTGAATAAGGTTCAAGGTACTGGTTTTGACTTATAAAACCCTCCCCGGCTTGGGACCTGAGTACCTGACAGAGCGAATCTTCCAGATGTCAACTGAGGCCCGACCCACCAAAATGTCGCAGCCAGGTGCTCTCACTTCAGGTGGCCTCACCCAGGGAGGCCCAGAAATCGATCACTTGAAACCGGGCCTTCTCTGTGGCCGCCCCTTCACTTTGGAACAAACTGCCAAGTGAGATCCGCCTTGCACAGTCCTTGCCGGCCTTCAAAAAAGCTCTTAAGACCCTGCTTTTAAGAGAGGCATTTGGCAACATTAGCTTATTTTTGTATAAGCCGCCATCTTGTATTCTTCTTCTTCTTCTTCTTCTTCTTCTTGTATTATTATTATTATTATTATTATTATTATTATTATTATTATTATTATTATTATTATTATTATTATTATTATTATTATTATTATTATTAATTACTACTACTACTACTACTACTACTACTACTACTACTACTGAATTATATGTTTGTTATTTGTTTTGTTTTTTTAAAATTGATAAGAATATGATTGTTTTAAACCGCCCAGAGTTCTGCTATGGAAGACAGGTGGTACATAAATAAATAAATAAATAAATAAATAAATAAATAAATAAATAAATAAATAATTTCTGCAAACACCAAAGAAACTTAGGACTTTATCTTGGTTGCTATTATAAAGCATAGCCAGTGTGTAGTGGATCAACTCGAATGCAGGCAACATGAGTTCAAATCCCTGACCCCCGCCATGGAAATTCACTGTGTGTGTGTGTGTGTGTGTGTGTGTGTGGCACACCTAACAAAGTCACTTACCTACAAAGCCCTCGTAAGGTCACCATAAGTCAGTTCTGATGTAACGACATATAACTGCAAATAATAAAGCATGCATATTTCTGAGACCATCCAGGAACAGGGGTGAGGGAGTTTTGCATGCTATTTCTTTTCTACTATAAACGCTTTTAATATAATTCTGAAGAATAGTTTTTCGTCTGGTTTTGTCTAGTTTTATTTTGGGCTCTTAATTTTATGTGCGTATTGTGTCATTGTATATTGTTAATTAATGTACTGGGTTTGTATTTTATCATGGTTGTAAACCACCCAGAGTGGCCTTGTCGCCAGATGAATGGTCTAAAGATCTAACAAACAAACAAACAAACAAACAAACAAACAAACAAACAAACAAATAAATAAATAAATAAATAAATAAATAAATAAATTTCTTTTTTAAAAATAAGAGATGATCAAAATTCACAAATCTGCTCATGTGTGAGATGAAACAAATGTAAGGTTTTCAAGAACAAAACGGAAGGCAAAAACGGATTGATAGATTTGTCCATCCAAATTGGGGCTTTGAATGCTTCAACTTATTAAACATTAGTTCTTGTATGTTCAGACTTGCTGGTGCTTGTTTTCCGTCGAAGATGCCTCATCGTTAATGCCTGTTTCGCAGGTCAAGCCAATGACCACCCTCTCCATCCTGGGAATAGTTGCACCTCTTGAATTTTCCTGGGCCAAATGGAAGAGAATTTTATCTTAATCCATTTTTGAATAATTCATTTTCTCTCATACTCATGACAGGTGCCCTGGGCTGAGTAGATCACTATTATTATGTGGCATCAAGTGGATACAAACTCATGGTGACGATTTCTGAGGTTGTTCAATGTATAAAGAAGCTGACCTGCTCTCTCCCTCAGGAGGCTCTGAGACCATTTAGCTTACCTACGACCACAAAGATGGACTCCTCAGTAGGAGGCATATTGAGGGAATCCCATTCCCCAGATGTTTCATTGTAGTAGCTGTCAGGCCAGGTCTGTCCATGTAAGTTGCTTTTTCTCTTGCACCTGAAGCCTAGTTTAAAAAAATACAAATACAGAAAATAGATCCTGTAATCCTGGAGTCTGCCCACCCTTGTCCTAACTCTGGCATGAGCCTGAATCAGATGGCCAAAGAAGTTTCAGGATGCAGAGAGCTTATTTGATTTATGATTATACTGTATTGTGTGATTTAATTGTGTTTTATTATCTATCATTTTGTTATTTTATTTTATTATTCTATTCGTACTTTTCGTTATTGTATACTGCACTTGCCTATGCTGTAAACTGCCCAGAGTGGCTGCGTGTCACGTGGGCACTAACAGAAATCAAATAATAAATAAATAAATAAATAAATACCCGTATATACTCGAGTATAAGTCGACCCGAGTATAAGCCGGGGCCCCTAATTTAAACCCCCAAAAACTGGGAAAATTTATTGACTCAAGTATAAGCCTAGGGTGGGAAATGCATCAGGGCCTGGCAACTCCTCCTTTGTGAGCTGGGTGTGTGTGTGTGATGTTTAAAATGACTTTTAGTCACTGAGGCAAGTGCTTGAGTTGGTGGCTAAAAGTCATTTTATTTTTAAAATTTTTTTATTTAAAAATAAACAAACATACAATAAACAATACAATAAACATTAATACCAACAAACACTACAAAGTGCACCCCCCCAGGACCATCCAGCGTTCCTTTATCTTCTCTTCCTTCTTCATCTTCTTTTTTTCTAGTTGTCTTCTTAGAGTCCCTTTCTCCAGAACTGTGTTGGATTGTATGACGGTTGTATCCCTTTCCCTTTTAATAGTACGTAATCTATAAATTTTCCCCAAATATCATTAAAAGTCATTTTAAACATGGGGGTGGGGGTCAGGAGAAGTGGCGCACAATGTTTAAAATGACTTTTAGCCACTGTCCCAAACTTGTCTCAGTGGCTAAAAGTATTGACCCGCATATAAGCCGAGGACCCCTTTTTCAGCCCAAAATTAGGGCTGAAAAACTAGGCTTATACTCAAGTATATACAGTAAATAAAATTCAATTGTAGATCAACAGAGTGGTCATAGGTCAGAATTTATGCACAGGCTTATTCAAATCCTCTTGTCTACCCTAACCCTAACCCTAACCCTGACCCATTGAATCAGTGGATATTTTGTTAATCAGCTGCTCTGTAAGTTCTATCCATTCCATAAGTCTACTCCAAATCTGAGAGGGTGGTTTCTCCCTGCTGGCTAGTTTTGTGCTTGTTGATTTGGGGTCTCATCCTATAGTCTGGAAAACACCTAATTCTCCCTCTTCAGATATTATCCCCCCAGGCATGTGAATCATTCAGTTCATCATACTCGAGGTATAAACATTGCAAACAAGGCAAGGCTGTCTTGTGTTACAATAAACAAAGTTTTTCCCTTAAGGGCATGCTGCCTCTAGAGATGGAATCAGCATCTCCTCTAAGTGAGGACCTCGTATGAAAAACAGACAGTTCTGTTAATTTTCTTTCCTCCAGCATCATCCTCTTCCACCTCGAAAGCCATTCGGTTTAAATGGGCAAAAGAGCTTTCTAGAATTCTGCATATGCGAAATAATGCATTCCTGGAAACATACATTTCTGTCTTGCATTTATGATTGCAAATTGTGTTTGTTCAAAAGACTGGTGGTGGCCAGGCAAACCCGTAAATCAACTTGACAGGGCAGGTTTCTTGTGACTCTATAATTCAGAGCCTCATGGAACAATTGCCAACAAGGGAGAAAGGTAGCTACACCTTTGGGAAAGGAATTCTAACTCAACAGCAGAGACTCCTTTTCAGACAGTAAGTCCCAGGTTCATCCTGTCTCAACTCCAGCTTAAAAGAGATTCAGTTGATATGAAAAAAATACCTCTGCAAAGAGAGTGCAGTAGGCAGTAACGGCAACTGCAGCCCAGTTACATGCACGGTATGTCCTTACATAAGGCACATTTCCAAATGGGTTAAAACAGACGGTTTATCTGCACTCTCCCCATCCCCACTGCCATTGGTTCATTTGCTTTTATGTCACAGGAACTGAAGAAACATCCCAACTGCGTGTGGTAGGGTTATTTGGACAAATGACCTGAGCTGTATAAAAAGCGGAAAGTTGGTTTGTCTGGGGAAAATATTTCATGAGGCTTTGGAACAAAATTCTGTTGACTCAATCAGGCTGATGAACCCACCAAACAGAAGGAAGAAAATGGGTTGTGTCGAGAGAAATGAAGCAGTAGCCCTCCAGAGGTTGTTGCGCAACAACTTCTACCTCCCATCACCACCAGAGGCATAGCCAGGGCCCGCGTTTCCATTAAGGCGAACTAGTCAGTTGCCTAGGGCGCCAAAATGGAGAGAGGGTGCTAGACAGCCTGCCGCCCCCTGCTGCCTCCTTGCTGCTGACCACCGCCGTCCATCCCCCCATCGCCCGCCAGCTGCCCGTCGCTCCCCGCGCCCCCGCCACACCCCCCGTGTCCCCCGCCGTCCCCCGCCCTCCCACTGCCCTGCTCCCCAACCTCCACCCCACCACCCGCCCGCCCCCATCCTGCCCCCTGCCCCACCCCACCCCCGCCCCTCGCCTAGGGCACAAAAAAACCTAGCACCGGCCCTGGGCGTAGCTAGGGTTTTCAGTGCCCTGGGACAAAGTCAGTTTTCAACCCCCCCCCAAGAGATGAGGAGGGGCTAATGTGCCACGTAGAAGGTGGCAGCGGTGGCTGGGGAGCCCTCCATGCCAGCCCTGGCAAGTCGCCCACAACACGCCATTCCGTGGCTCATGGGCAGGGAGCTGTTTGGCACCCAATTTTGAGCCCCAGATGCTGCCACAGGGGACAGATGTCCCCCCTTGCCCCTCCATAGCTACGCCACTGATCATCACTACCTATGAGTCAAAATGATGGGAGCCATAGTCCAGCAACTTATGGTGGACCATTCTGTTTCAACCCCAGGACTGTGGGCAAGGGCCAGATAAAAAGGTTGAGCAGGTAACTTGAGAGGGGCCCATAAACTGAGGTGTGAAGTTCAGGAGCATCCATTGTAATCAAACCTGAATGTACCTTCTCAGCCTGTAGTCAGCCTGTGGCTGACCTACTTCTCACTTATTTCGAGTCTCTCTCTCTCTGCCTCGATCTTTGTTGCTGCATTACGGAACAGGACAAATGAAAAGGGCAGATCCATCGAAAACACAAAGCGCTGCTAATTCAGACGTAGGTTTTCGATATAAAAATTAGCCAGAGCTGTTTAATCAGGGCTTCAAGGCTTGAGAGGATGTGCGGTGGTAGTTGCAACAGAGGAAAAGCTACAGTTTGTAAAACATCCAAGGGGTTATATCTGCTGTTTGTTCCAAGCTGTTTCCAAGTGCATTGTGCTTTAAAAATCCCTCTTCTCTCTCTCTCTCTCTTTCTCTCTCTCTCCTCTTTCTTTTTAACTGAGGGATTTCCATCAATGTCCCTTTGCACTTTGCCTGCCAAGCAAAGTTTCTGATTTCTTCAGCTAATTGTGTTTGTATTGACAATGAAATTAATTATTTTGTTATGGTCTCGATCCCCCCCCACACACACACACTGGCACATCAGCTACTGGACTGAATTTATTAGATCATAGCAGTGGTGCAATATGACAAATTCAGGGCTGTCTTTGGGTGGCGTGTGCGTGGGCTGGGGCAGGGTGCACGCTTGTGCACAGCAAGCGTAGAACTTTAGTTTTTAGAGGAGTGAGAGCTGAGGAGTCGTCTGTGACTGAGCGATGGGAGGGTGATGCGCTGAACATCATCGTGCCGCTGCTGAGTTACAGATGGTTGCAACATATTGTTATGTTTATCTGTCCTAAAAACAGCTCCCTATGCTTTGTCTGGGGAAATGGTCTCCCTGTGCATTTCTGAAAGACAGAAATGCAAAGAACTGTACCAGGACCATGAAAAAATAAGCAACTGCATGGAAATGCTTGCCTTTTCCCATGAAATGTTCAGCATTTTAAAAGCCTCTTTCAGATTGAAAGTGCAGTTTCACATTGCAGCAACGGAGGGATTTTGCCAAAGGCCATTTTAATTCAGCCCTATTCTATTCTATTCTATTCTATTCTATTCTATTCTATTCTATTCT
>JAHTLZ010000268.1:6922537-6964477 GCA_023846285.1 Phrynocephalus versicolor | reverse complement strand
CTATTCTATTCTATTCTATTCTATTCTATTCTATTCTATTCTATTCTGTTCTGTTCTGTTCTGTTTATTTCATGCATTTTTATGCCTTTCTCCTGAAGAGGACTCAATACAGTTTACAACAATTAAAGGACAATATTAAAGCAAACAACAACGAGTATAGCCATGCTAAAAAGGACGAAACAAATGCCATACTGAAAAACTTAAGCAACACCAAAACACATTCGAAGCAGTGTTTGTGTGTTGTGTCATTACAGTCATGACTGACCCTTCGTGACTCCATGCCCATGGAGTTTTCTTGGCAGGAATACTGGAGTGGCTTGCCATTTCCTACTCCAGGCGTCTACAGCACCTGGTATTCCCTGGTGGTCTCCCATCAAAGTACTAGCCAAGGCCGACCCTGCTTAGCTTCTGAAATCAGGCGAGATCGGATGTGCTCAGGGCATCTAGGCAGATTTCGAAGCAGTAAGGAGCAACAAATAATTTTAAAATGCCTTTCAGGCAACCAGTCACTAAGGGAAAGCTTGCCTGAGGAGAAAGGTCTTGAGCTGCTTGCAGAGGGACAGCAAAGATGGGGCCAGTGTGGCCTCCAGTGGGAGGGAGTTCCAAAGTCTGGGAGAAGCAACAGAGAAGGCCTTCTTCTGTGTACCCATCCAAATGCACCTGTGAAGGGTCCCTTAGGGTTCTGTTCTGTCTCCTATGTTATTTAACATTTATATGAAGTCACTGGGGAAGATTATCCAGAGTTTTGGGCTTAAGTGCGCAGAGTATGCTAAGGACACCCAACTCTAACTCTTGTCACCTCCGGATTCCACGGAAGCTATTTCAACTCTAGATCAGTGCTTAACATCAGTAATGAACTAGATGGGGGAGGAACAAACGGAAACTAAACCCAGACAAGACAGAGGTGCTTTTGGTCAGTCAAAAAGGAGATCATGGGATAGGGATGCAACCTGCACAGGATGGGATTACTCTCCAATTGCAAAAAGAGGTGTGCAGCTTGGGGGTGCTCTTGGACTCATCCTTCAGCCTAGATGCCCAGTTCAGAGCTGTGGCCAGGGGTCCATTTGCACAATTAAAACTAGTACACCAGTTATGCCTGTTTCTTGAGAAACCTGCTCTGGCCACTAGACTATATCTGGGCTAGACTACTGTACTGTACAACGGGTCCAAAATGCAGCAGCCAGACTGCTGACTGGGGCAGGTTACAAAGGCCATTACTTCACGAACCTCTCGCTGCGCAGCGAGCCGTAATTTCCGTGCGAATCGATCGCTTCAGTCCGCACGCTCCTCCTCTTTGGATTCGGCGCCACCCCGACCACGCCCCCTAAACCGTGCTCCAAGCGGGGCGAGAGATTCCCCTGCCGGAGGCCGGGAATCTTCTTCGCTTCGCATCCCGCTTCGCATCCAAAGTCACGTGTGGCCAGTTAATATATATATTTATTTTTTTTAACTTACTTTTTGTCCGAAATGCCGATGCATAGTTATTTCGGGTAACCCGTTCTTTTGATCTTGCCTTCTGAACACGGGGCAGGGGCAACAGAGGGGGAGCAAGCGTCCCCGGGTGACGTGAGCAGAGCCCCTCCGCTGGCAAGGGATGGCGAAGGGCTGCGCAGAGGGAGGGGGAGGGGGTGTCGGTGCCGCCGCTGCAAGACACCCCCGCGCGCGCCCACCCACAGAGCGGCGGCGGGGCACACAGGGCGATGAAGCTGAGAGAAGCCTCTCCCCGCCCCGCCCCCCCCAAAAAACCAACCCAGCTGCTCTGCTTCAGGGAAACACGATGGCCGCCCACAAGTCCTCGGGACAACCGCAGGGGCCTTTGAGCGCCGGGCTTGACCGCTGGCTTGTGCGCCTCTGACCGCAAATGACAGCCGGGTATTGATGCATCGATACGCCGTGGTAATTTTTTTTAAAAAATAAAAGAAAGCAGAAACCGGATGTTGCAAGTAAGCTTCCGAATGCGAAGGGAGCACGTGAGGTAGGAATGGATTCGATCCTAAAATTTCGCATGGTGAGGACAGAGAAAGAGGGGTGGGGGCGAAGGGAGGCCACGTGACCGGCTTCGCCTTCAAAGCGAAGGCAATCCCGCTGCGAAGTGAAGTACTTCGTGAAGTAACGGCCAAAGATCGCATTACACCCCTACTAAAGCAGCTCCACTGGCTGTCAATCAACTGTTGGGCACAATCCAAACTGCTGACCTTAACCTACAAAGCACAAAATGGCCTGGGGTCCACCTCAAAGATCGGATTTCACATTATGAACTGGTTCTGGTGCTTAGGTCATAGAGGCCTATCTCTCCATCCCGCCACCTTCACAGGTGGGTCTCATAAGAACACATGAATGGCCTTCTCTGCTGCTGCTCCCTGACTTTGGAATTCCCTCCCACTGTAGGCCAGGACTACTCCATCTCTGCTATCTTTCCGGAAGCAGGCAAAGACCTTCCTCTTCAGGCAAGCTTTCCACGAATTATTATGTGACTTTTAGATGGATTACCATGCACGATTGCATTGACTGATCTCTTGAGTTGGTCATCTTGTCATGGTCGGACCACCACCTGATCAAATGCAGCCCTCACAGTGGCACCCCTTCCCCGCAGAAAGCTTGGACCCATTAAGATGATCCGCCCCCGAAGGCTACTGGATCCAGTGGGTTTCCAGGATGCCATGTGGGGGGTATCCACTGAACTGGACTTGGTGCTCCTGTCGACATCCCGGTGGAGAGCTGGAATACAGCAGCCACTAGGGCAGCTGACATGATCGCACTCAAAGGCCCCCTCTATACCCAGCTACCTGGTTTAACCAGGATTTGCAAGCTCTGAAGCGAAATCCTTGAGAGGAAGCTTGAGAGCATCTGGAGGCAGAACCCGATGGAAACTAATCTACTAGCCTTCAAGATCGTGTCTTGCAAGTTGCATTTATTCAGCCAAGATCAAGGTCACAAGAAGAGCATACTTTGCTAACCAGATAAGCGAAGCCCAAAATAATCGGGCCAAATTGTTCCGTATGGTGTGCGATCTATCCGGGGTTGGTCACAGTAACAGGTTTTCCCCTAGCATTTCCTGTGACCAATTTGCAGCATTTTAAAAATCTAAAGTAGAGGCCATCCGCCGGGGCCTGGACCACAATTTGCATACAGTAGATCGAGCCGAGATGTCCAGTGCATTGTCTTGCCTGGAACCTTTCTCCAATTTTCAGCCTGTGACGTCAAATGAGGTTGACAGAGCCCTTGATCACTGCTGGGCCACGACCTGCTCCCTGGATCGTTGCCCGGCCTAGCTAATGAAAGCAGTCGGGCCAATTACTAATAAATGGGCTTCAACAATAATTAATGGGTATCTGTAGGTGGGCAGGGTTCCCTCTGCCCTCAAGGAGACATTCATTAGGCCCATTTGAAAAAATCTTAACATGGTGGCAGACCAAATTGGGAATAATAGGCCTGTCACCAATATTCCTTTTATGAGCAAGGTTTTGGGGAGGGTGGTGGCCACCTGTGTTTTCCATGTTAATTTTCATCCCTCAAAATGTTCATTAAGTTCTATCCTCTGTTTCCAGACCCTTAGCCAGTTGCTGATCCAGTACAAAACCTGTCCCTTAATTCCATGACTGGCAAGTTTATTAAAGAGCCTTTGGTGAGGGACCTTGTCAAAAGCCTTCGGAAAGTCCAGATAAACAATGTCAACTGGATCTTCCTAAAATCACCCACATGCTTGTTGACACTCTCTAAAAATTCCATCAGACTAGTCAGGCATGATTTGCCCTTGCAGAAGCCATGTTGGCTTTCCTTCAAAGTGCCTTCTCTTCTATGTGCCTATACATTTTCATCTATTGAGATAGTTTCCATCACTTTACCTGGGACACATGTTAAACTGGCCAGTCAGTAATTTCCTGGATCACTCCTGGATCCTTTTTTGAAGATCAGTGATACATTTGCTATCTTCCAGTCATCAGGCGCAATGCCTGGTTTGAGGGAAAGATTATATATTTTGGCTAGGATATCAGCAATTTCATCTTTCAGTTCATTGAGAACTCGTGGATGAAAGCCGTCTGGTCCTGGTGATTTAGTTTAACAAGACATGCAAGGACCTCCTCCCTGGTTATTTCTATCTGGCTTAATTATTCAGTTTCCCTCCCTATGAAGATAGGCACTGTTTTGGACATGTGGTCTGTGTCTCCTTCAGTGAATACTAAAACAAAAATTCATTGAGTCTCTCTGCTATCTCTGTTTCCTCTTTAATAATCCCTTGCCTTCCATTGTCATCTGATGGTCCAATTTCCTTCCTAGTTGGGTTCTTATTTCTAATGTGCTTAAAGAACTCCTTGTTATTTCTTTGAGTGTTTTTAGGTATACGCTTCTCCAAGTCTTGCGTTGCTTTCCTGATTTTTGCCTTGCATTTGTTCTGCCAGAATTTATATTTCTGCCTGTCGTCCTCTGTCTTCTAAAAGCTTCACTTCCCGAACAGCTCCTGTAAGCCACATTGGAGTCCTCTTGGACCTGGCAGTGCCCTTTTTCCTTTTGGGTATGCATTCCAATTTGGGCTCTGTTATTGTTTTTGTGAACAGCCTCCATGTCTCTGGGAGTGTTTGGACTCTCTCAATTTTCCTTTTCAGCTTCTTTTTTGCTTGTTTCCTCATCTTTAGGAAATTTCCTTTTTGAAAATTTAAGATCTCTGTGTTAGATTTTATCAATGGTTTGCAGTCTATGATTAAGTTAAAAGTAATTGTGTTGTGATGACAAATTCCCTCCTATCGACACCACCGCCTCATCCACACATTGAGGCTTCTGAGCGATGCCTGCCTGGCGGGTCCTGCACAACGAATAGGCAGCATTTCTGAAAATGTTACCTTGGAAGTTCGGAACTTCCTAACAACCTGAATTTGGCTTCCAGAACTGAGCGCTTGGCCTTCCCAATATCATTGGTAGCAATGTGTACCATGACCACTGGCTCCTTCCCAGTTCTCTCTAACAAACTATCTAGATTTCTTGTGATGTCTGCAACCTTTGCACCTGGCGGGCAAATCACCATACAGTTATCATGTGCATCACAAATCCATCCCTCTGTAATTTCTAATAATTGAATCACCTTGTACAAGGAGCCTTTCTCCTACAGCCTGTTCATCTACATGCACCTCATCAACTATATTAAGGGAGAGGTCTTCAGTTTGTTCCTGTCTTCAAGTGTGATGAGGGAGAGATCCTCAGGTGGAACCAGTTGCAACTCTGTGCATTCCTCATGAGGTGTTTTATTCTGTAATTTGAGACTTTCAGAGCAATCCCTTGGCCTTCTACTTCTTTGAGTCACATTCCTCCATGCATCTACCTCCTTAGTTAGTGAAGTGATTTCTTCCTCAGAAGTCTGCCCTGACTCTTTTTTGTCTAGGATAGTCTGCTCCGCTCTGTCCAGGTACATCCTCAAGCTTGTTAATTTGTTGCTGATTAGATATGCGGGCCTCTAGCTGCTGGACCTTCTCTTCATACCTATATTTTAGATATAGCCCATTATTAGAAGCTGATTAGTATTCTAGAGACATGATTCAAGCAGATGTTCATGCCTGAACAATTGTTCTTGCAAATGAAGTCCCCTTCTAACTCCCGAAGACCAGTCACAAAACAAGGGAAGCTAATTTACAAACTGGAAGGAGTCGTTTGCTATCCCCTTCGGATGGCTTCAGGAATACTGTACCATCTTTTGTCAATATATGGCTTAGTTCTCAGTTGTTCTGAAGCTTGAGTGGGCAGAACTGTCTGAGAAAGGAGATCCTAAAACAGAGCAGTGATTAGTTCCCTAAGAGAGCTTTGTGCTTACAGATGAGATTTGATTAAGGTCTCAGATTGCAGGTTTAATGGTTCTGAATGTGTGCTAACTAGCTTTGGTGGGCACAAGAGAATACCTGTCAGTAACCCATGCAGCGTATTGCTTAAAAAGAACTGAAGCTACGTGGGTTTTGTTTGCTTGTTTTGCAAAAGTACTAAGGAACCAGGCCTCCCATCACTTCAGATACCTTTGTACAATAGTGTTTGAAGGAGGGCAACCAAGATGATTGAGGATCTGGAAGAAATGTCTTACAAGGAGTGGCTTAGGGAGCTGGGAATGTTTAGCCTTACAAAAAGAAGGCTGAGAGGGGGTATGATAGCTGTGTTTAAATATTTCAAAGGATGTCACATTGAAGAAGGGACTGGTTTATTTTCCATGGCTTCAGAGACTAGGACTTGGGGCAATGGTCTCAAACTGCACGAAAAGAGATTCAATGTAAACATTAGGAAGAACTTCCTGTCGGTTAGAGGTGTCAAGCAGTGGAATATGCTGCCACAGAGGGTGGTGGAGTCTCCTTCTTTGGAGGTTTTTAAGCAGAGGCTGGATGTCCATCTGTTGTGAGTCCTGTGACCCCCCATGGCAGGGGGTTGGACTGGATGGCCCTTGAGGTCTCTTCCAACTCTTTGATTCTATAAGAACTCTTTTTTTTTCATGTCCTTGTGGAAATTCTTTATCTATTTCTTCCTGCCAAGACTTTTAGTACAACATCATCATGCACCTTCAAGTCAATTCTGACTTACTGGTGACCTTTTTCAGGATTATCCAAGGAGAGAACACTGTACTCAGAAATGGTCTCCCATTCCCTTCTTCTCAGGGACACCCAGGGACTGTACAGCTTGCCCAAGGCCACACAGGCTGGCTCTTCTCCAAGGAGGCACAGCGGGGATTTGTACTGTCAGTCTCTGGACCCGCTGCCAGATACCTAAGCCATCCAGCCAGTTCTGGCACATAGAGGATATTATTGTCATCGAAAACACCAGTATGGTCCCAATGTTCTTGAGCCTTGACTTGCAGCCAGCTCATGAGGAACTGGCAACTGAGAAGGCTTTTTTCAAGGTAGTTGCTTGGACCATGACCTTCTGTTAACAATAAGTACCAGAGTCCTCTCCCGCTCTTCAGAATGCAGATTGAAATCATTGGAGTCTCACTAGTTAAGTTCCTTTTAAAACAAACAAAAGTTTATTGAAACTGCAAAATAAAATACATTCAGCAATAACTCTATACTATCAGATCCTTATCTATACAACTATACAACAGCCAGACCCTATCTTACTAGATCAGTGATGGCGAACCTTTTAGAAACCGAGTGCCCAAACTGCGATTCAAAACCCACTATTTTTTTTTTTTTGCAAAGTGCCAATACAGCCATTTAACCTGAATACAGGTGGCTGTGAAGGGGCGATGTCAGGTGCCCACAGAAAGGGCTCCGAGTGCCACCTTGGGCACCCGTGCCATAGGTTCGCCAACACTGTACTAGATCATACATTGGCAGTTCCCTATCTAACTATAACTTTAAATCCATAATTTCCACTCTGTCTTATACAGGCATATTCAATGGTATATAAACACACTGGCTCCACCCACAAGCTCTTTTATTGGCCATGCAAATACCAGGTATTTAATTTCTCTAAGCAATACATATTCAGAGGTTAGGTTGCCTGCTACAAATGGCATTAAATGTGGGAATTCCAGTCAAAATGTCTCGGACACTGCCTTAAAATGCCTTTAAAAAGTAACTTTAAGGTGAGTATAAAATGTCATTTGTTACACAAAAAGTAATTTGGTGACTAATTGCTCCATTACTTTGAAATGTAACAGTTGTGTCTTTTTGTTCCCCAAAGGTAACCATTTAAAGTTAGCAACAATCCTTCCAGCTTGTTCCTCTGAAGTACTGAGCTATAAAAAGGAACTAAAATTTTACAGTTAAGCCTCAAAAGGACAGCAGTGTTTCTTGGTAAATCTGAGTTGTCAATATACATCCAATTCTTTAATGACTGGGAAAAGGAATTAATTTACAGGCCACTAGTTGCTTCCAAGTTGTGCATGAGCTAAAACATTTTGCCTTTATTCGACAGTGAGTTACCTGGTACATGTCTCACACAGAAGGTGGAACAGGGTGCAAAGAACAGGCACCTTTAAAGTTGGATCTCTGTGGATCCTGGTGGAGGGATGATCCTTGTAGGAAACCAGTCCATTTCACCCATGACATCATAGGATCCTAGAGTTGGAAGAGACCTCAAGGGCCATCCAGTCCAACCCCCTGCCATGCAGGGACCCCCATCACAATATTTCCGACAGATGGCCATCCAGCCACTGCTTAAAAACCTCCAAAGAAGGAGACTCCACCACCCTCCGTGGCAGCATATTCAATAGATCGATTAAATATCTAGAGAGCTACACTGAACTATGTAGCAGTCAGTAAGAAATTACCAATGAGATTGTTGTAAAAGCAAGCTAAAAGAATATCAACAATGTAATCTTTAAAAGAAAAGAAAAGGACATTTTAAAGAATTAAACTGAAGCAAAATCTTCACTTTGTAAACTGCTAAGAGAAGCCTTTGGCCTATAGGTCGTGGTAAATAAATAAATAAATAAATAAATAAATAAAACACATCAACTACCTCATTGACTTCAAAGTCTTAATGTTGACATACAAAGCCCTGAAAATTGTTTAGGACCTTGCTATCTGTCAGAATGGCTTCTACCTCAGAATACTGCCGTAATACTCACTCTTTTCAAGCAGGTCATCTGAGGGTGCTGACACTGAAAGAAGTCTGTAAAACAGCTACTAGGAATCAGGCTTTTTTGGTGGTGGCACCTCATTTGTGGAACCAGTTTCCCTCAGAGACCTGCCTGGTTCCCACGCTGCAGGCCTTCAAAAAACAGCTGAAGACCTGGCTATTTAGAATGGTTTTCCCTAATTACTGAGTCACTGCTGCTGATTTGCTCTTGACAATTTAATTCACCTCTGTCCTGCCCGCAAGGTATTTTTGATTTTTATTGTTTGTTTTTTTTATTCAATTATGCTTTTACTATGTTGTTTTATGTTTAGATATTGTACATGGTGTTACTTATGGTGAAATTTTTGTAAACCGCCCAGAGTGGCACTGGTGCCAGATGGTGCGGTATGTAAACCAACCACCCACCCACCCACCCAAGCAAGCAAGCAAGCAAGCAAGCAAGCAAACAAACAAACAGATAAGAAACCAAGACCTTGAATCTTATTGGGGTAACCAATGGAAGCGGTCCAGGACTGGGGTGATGTGGTCACATCAATGCACACCCGCCACCAGTCTGGCTGCAGCATTCTCCCCCCGCTGGAGTCGCCGAACAAGATTCAAGGGCAGCCCCACGTAGAGAGTGTTGCAATAGTCTATCCGTGAGATCACAAGTGCTTGCATGACAGATCTCAGGGAGTCCTCCTCCAGATACGGATGAATCTGGCCAATTTGTCGAAGGTGGAAAAAAGCAGCCCTGGACACGGCAGCCACCTGGGCCTCCATGGAGAGAGCCGGGTCCAGGACCACGTCCAAATTCCAGACACTGTCTGCCAGCTGGAAGGAAACACCCTCCGGGCTAGGGAGAGGGGTTCCATCTCCGGAAGAAGGAGTCCCAAAGAACATCGCCTCAGTCTTCTGTGGGTTGAGTTTGAGTCTGTTGGTCTTTAACTTGGACTGGCTGACCACGCTTTTGGTTTCTGGGAATACCCTGGTCCTGGCCCCCTTGCAGATATCCTAGTTGCCACCCACTCCCTGGCCATTACAGGTGGTGCCCAGCAGTTAGGGGCAGCTTAGAGGTTTCTCTCTAACACAGCTTCCTATAGAAAGTGTTTGAGCTTTGTTCTGCTTTGTGGCTGTCAATCTTGGTGTGTTTTTCCATTTTTTGTGTTGTCTTCCCATTTTTGGTCTCGGGCATCCCGACCCTCTTGCTAGCCGTATGGCCGGTCGATGAAAACCATGTTGGTGATGGACCAAACAACGCAGCACCAGCTAGCCATCTGGGTTTTGGAGGTTTTTCTAGAACACAAGGAAATGAATCTGAGAGTCTTGACATATCTAATGCAGGAGGCAGAGATTCTGAGAACCCACTTATGTGAAGTCGAAAGGGGACATGGATTTGAACACACACATACAAATGCACACTTCATCATTCCCAGTTTTTAATACCCAGATGTTTTGAACTCCAGAAAGTTTATCTATAGCAGCCAAAGCAGATAATTCTGGGAGTTGTAATGCCTCACCTTTCACACTGAAGCACCAGCTGTAGCATTGACCTAATCACTTAAGTCTGCAATATCCTACACATGATTACGTAGACGCGACTCCTGTTAAAACTGAACTGGGCGAAATTCAGAGTAGACTTGTGTATGGCTGCACAGATCAGTGACTTAAGCTGCTGATCCCCAGACAAAACATCTGATCCTGGGACCTAGTTAGAACAGGGTTGGCTTGAGGCCAGGCATTACTGAATTGAGGGGACCACAGCGGTGGGATACCCCACCTCAAAATGGCAGGATGAGTTCCCCTGCCTGTCTAGGACAGGAGCTTCATGTCTTAAAACCCAGAAGCAGGCGACCTTTTGTTTGATATAATATGGCTTAAGTGCTCTCTGTGTCTTATAAACTTCAAATTTTCATCTGCAGCCTTCAGATCTCTCTCTGCTTTAGTTAGTTGGGTTTATTTTCCAGTGAGCTAAGAATGCATGGAATAATTTCTGGTTTCACTTTTTATGTTGATAGCAGCTGTTTTGATGAGGCAAAAATAATAATAATAATAATAGAAGGAAGATTCAACTTCTCAGTGGTTTGTCTATCACAGGGATCAGTTACAGACATTTCGATCAAATTAAAAACAGCACATTGGGCAGCAGAGATTTTTAAAAATTTGAACATGTTGCAACATCAGTAATGATTGAAAACTGAGCTATGGTATATTTCACTTTACCACAGAAATGTGTCTATTCCTGAGAGAAAAGGCAGGGATGCTTCCTTTAAGATGATGTCTGTTGTGACATGGGAATTAATTATCTAAAAAAAGAGAGAACCCTTTAGAACACTTTCTCTTTATGCAAATGCATGTAGACTTAAATTAATTCATTTATTAAAACTCATTTGAACTCCCTTGATTAAGTGACAGGCATTTCTTTAATTACATAGAGGCTCTGGCAGAAACATTTTCTGGGAAAACAAAAATGACATTGTACCATAACAATTAGGAATGGAACCTAATTGTTCTTCTGGAGCCGTGTATCTTTCATTACCATATGCTGAAGAAAAACTGTAGGTAATGTCTGTTTCAGGCTCACCCTGATTATCTCACTGCCTGGCCACTAGTGGAAGCAGAATGACATTGGATGTATAGCTTGAATAATCAAACCACTTCCACATGTGTTGGTGTTTATGTTGAAATTATGAAAATTATGAGAATGTATTCAGTGGGCTAACTGAGGAATAAAATTTAGAATAGTCCTTCCTAATGTTTTGGGTTTCAGCTCCAGTGAGCCCTGGCTACCAATGGCAACCATCACGAAGGATGGAAGATATGATACAGATCTCTGGAAAAAAAGTGGAGGACAGAGAAGGCTGCATTTGAAACAAAGTGCTGTGTCACTTCCAAGCATGCAGGTCTCAGTCCCTCCAATCAAAATAGAAATCTGTTTGCATGCCAGAGTTGTGATAACTCGAGAGGCGTGACATTGCATCCAGGATCAGCTGATCTTGCATGAACCCCCTTGGAGCCTGTGTTAGATGTGTGTGTGTTGTGTGGTTACAGCTGTGACTGATACTTCGTGACCCCATGTCCATGCAGTTTTCTTGGCAGGAGTACTGGAGTGGTTTGCCACTTCCTACTCCAGGCGCCGACAGCACCTGGTATTCCCTGGTATTCTTAGGCCTAGGGCAGTGTTGGCGAACCTACGGCATGGGTGCCAACGGTGGCACTTTAAGTCCTTTCTGTAAGGACCCGACATCGCCCCTTCATGACCACCTGTATTCAGGTTAAATTGTAGTATTGGCACTTTGAGAAAATTTAGTGAGTTTTGAATCGTGGTTTGGGCACTTAGTCCCTAAAAAGGTTCGTCATCACTGGCCTAGGGCATCTAGATATAGATGTGCTAGATATAGAATAAGGAAATACAGTGGTACCTTGTATAAAGGAATTAATTTGTTCCAAATGAAATTCTGTTAAGCAAATTTTCCTTTATACAAATTTCCCATAGGAATGCATTGAAAATGGAGTCATCCCCAATCGCGACCATTTTTATGTTATACAGATTTGCCCCATAGGCGATTCTGTTAAGCAAACTTCCCCTATCTCTGGAATTTTTTATGTTGTACAGATTTTATGTTATACAAACTGTTTGTTATACGAGGGTCCACTCTTTAATCAAGTTTGATAAGACAGCTGACAACAATAATTGTGTTTGCCACAAGGGGTCTCACAGTTGCTGTTCCATCCACCTGCTAAGATTGAGAAAACAGTGAAAGGGAATAATTGAGCAAGGCTGGTAAATGAGTATTAGAAATAAACTGTGGGCTGGACAAGAAACCGAGGCGCTGACCGCACACTGCTTAGACCGCTGCAGGGACAGGCTGGTGTGCTCTTAAAGACAGTGGTCCGATGGCCCTGCTCCGTACATTTCTGGCCTCTGGGGTGGGTGGGTAGGTGTGAATAATAGAGTGATATAACTGCCGGAAGTGCTTTCTGGGTCTTCCTTCAAGGCAGCGGCTCTGAGGTCTCCTGTGCTTTAGAAGGAAGGGGATATATATTGGCAGAGGCAGGCATCTCCATATCTTCTGTTGTCCCCGCTCTGACCTCTTTATCTCTCTTTATACATTAGTTGTCCCGCTGGCTGTGTAGCTCAGTGAGTTAAGCCTCTGGCTAAGGAGCCAGAGGTTGGGAGTTCAATTCCCCGCTGTGCCTGTAGGGAGAAGAGCCAGCCAGCATGGCCTTGGGCAACAAGCAGAGTCCCAAAATAAAGAAAATGGTAAATCAGAGTAGTCTATTCGACCTAGAACACCCTGGAAAGGTCACCGGAAGTCAGAATTGTCTTGAAGGCACAAGATTATTATTACAATTGGAGGTTCAGGGTCTTCCAGATGGAAGAAGGTGGAATCG
Organism: Phrynocephalus versicolor; assembly: GCA_023846285.1. Classification (NCBI taxonomy): domain Eukaryota; kingdom Metazoa; phylum Chordata; class Lepidosauria; order Squamata; family Agamidae; genus Phrynocephalus; species Phrynocephalus versicolor. The sequence goes on along the minus strand of JAHTLZ010000268.1, from coordinate 6,951,553 downwards.
ACATCGTTATTTTTATTTTTCCAGCCCTTAAAAAATGCCTCCATGTACTACCAAGCAATCTTTTTAAGAGCTTTGAATCCACTCCAACCTGAGAAAAAATTACTGTTTATTACTCTTTTACTTGATGGCCTTAAACTGAAGACAGTGACCAATATATAATTCTTCTAGAATTCCAGAAGCTGAAGCTTTGTGTTGGATGAGATAAGAAACAGTGATTTTATTTTAGAGTATCCCATGGGGGGTATTCAAGAGCCTCTCAGGAAAGTTATTTTGACAGGACCGTCAGTTTTCACAGGCTCATTTGCCCGCAGAAGTAGCTGACAACATTTTGACAGCAGGGAGGCTGCATAAGAAAAGCATTGTCAAGGAAGCGGACTGGGAACCTTTGGTTTGCTACCACGAAGTGCTTTCCTCTGGAACTGACTGTAGCGGATGCAGCTCCTTGGACATGCAAAGCTGGTACTCAGGCTGGCAAAGAGGAGGATTACGCTGGTGGTTTGTTCCCAGTGGAGATTGCTTTAGCCAGGACATTCATTCCATTTACTCATGGTCTCTGAGCCAGACTACATAAAGAAAGCAAGAAGGCTCTCCATCATTGTCAGAGTAGGCAGATGCGATTTAAAAAAAAAATGATATTTATTATTATTAGCTTCTAGCTTTCCACCCATGCTGGTTTGGGCATTCTCTGTGTTTCTCTGTTCACATTTGAAAGGAAATACAGTCTGGAAGCCTCGTTTCCAGTCTTTCTGTTTGTTCTGGTTTTCTTTCTCTGGCTTTTTTACTTGCACCAGGAAACCGGATGCAAAAACAACAATATCTCGTTTAGTCCTTTTTCTGATGTGCCATTTTTCTACAGGCAAGGGTGATAAATTGAGAGAGGGAAAGATACATAGGGAGGGAGGCCTTCTGGAAGTTGAGTCACGGCTACTGAACTTTTTTTTTGAGAGAGAGAGAAACGTTTTGCTGTTCATCCAAACAGCTTCATTGGTCTGAATACAGCTAGTACAAATCCTCCATCTTATAGTCAGCTTTGACCTCTTGTCACCCTGGCCTGAATTAGGCTCATAAGATGAACAATGGCCTAAATAGGCTCATTAGGGAGACAATAGTATCCATAGCCTTAAGGTGAACAATGGCCTAAGGTGCTGAAACCTTTCAAGAATGGGTCGTTAGCTATGGCCTTGATGGTGAAGGCTTTTTGATTTGTCTGGGTACTTTGGAAAGCACAGCCTAATAAGTAGCAGATAGTTTAGGGGTTCATTCTGTCTTCCCTTGAAAACATAAGCACTGGGCCCTCAAAATTTATGGCAACTCTCTCTCTCCCCGTTTCCATTTCTCTGTGAACCATTTGCAAATGTCAGGAGGGGTTTCCATGAAGCATGGAAGATGATGGCCCTCTGTCCCCATCCATCGACACATGCTACAATTTGGAGCTAACTATACAGTATATGATTATTTATCTCATTTTTCTGTCTTCATAAGGAGTTGTGGGTATTTGACTTTGCTTGTCTTCTTTTCCGAGAACAGGTTTCTTCAGCTTTTTTAAAGGACTACAACTAATTCTTCCTTAGCCAAGGAAATATTAAGCAATGATTCTGCCCCTCCCCCAAATTAAAGCCATTCCAATCTTTTCTAATCTTTCAAAGAAAGAAATAACCCAATGCAATTAGTTTACCCACTCTTGTGGAATGATATTGCTTTTTGTGCCTTCATATTGTTATGTAACCTTCACTGTTAAAAACAATCAGATGCTTTAGTCAGAGAATTCAGGCATTTTTATATTAAAAAAAAGAATTTCAGTGTTTGCCTTAGATATTCATGTGAAGTTGGCATGGCATAAGGATATTGTGCTGCAATAAATTTCATTTATTCAGGGAATAGTTTTGAATCCCCTTCATCCCAACCTATCACTGTAGCTTTGAATAGCCAGATTATGAATTTTATATAGACATTTTAATTTTTAAAATTTTACTTAGGCAATGGAGCAGACGAAAAGTGTGAAAACCACCATGGAACATCACTTCAGTATAGCATATGACCCCTACACAATTCATATTATATGCTAAAAGCTTATACTGTAGACTTTGACAAAGTTATTTATTTTAAAATTATGACTCGTAGTATACAGTATAGGCACTAAAAGAAAGCTGCAAAATTATGTAGAACATGCGAGTCTTGGGAATAGAAAAACCAATGTATGCATCCCCAGAGGTTCAATGGCAAAGTCTGTACATGCCAATTTTCATTCTGATGCATATTCAGAGAATTTGAAAAACACAGAAACTGCCAGAATTATTGCTACTTCCCATGTGCAGACCTCCGTATCTGAATCTCCCCTTGGTTATGATCATATACAGTACAGTTACTTTAATTTTATTCTGTTTTATCCATTTGTTCTGTTTTCATCCTGCTTACTTTGTTCCGCAGTCCCCTGAGGCATATTACTACACAATAACCAAGCGTTATAGAATGTCTGTAATTAAATCACAGTAAAATGACAACAGATTAAAAAGAAGCAGGATTGTCAGGGTGGGAGGAAAAACTTCCAGCAACGTTCTACGGACTGGGGGAACTTTTAAAAAATATATAATAGCACAGTCAATCAAGAATCATAGAGTTGGAAGAGACCTCAAGGGCCTTCCAGTACAACCCCCTGCCATGCAGGAACCCCCATCACAGTATTTCAGAGAGATGGCCATCCAGCCTCTGCTTAAAAACCTCCAAAGAAGGAGACACCACCACCCTCCGTGGTAGCATCTTCCACTGCCGAACAGCTCTAACTGTCAGGAAGTTTTTCCTAATGTTCAAATGGAATCTCTTTTCCTGTGGTTTGAAACCATTGCCCTGAGTCCTAGTCTCTGAAACCATGGAAAACAAACCTGTTCCCTCTTCAATATGACATCCTTTCAAATATTTAAACATAGCGATCATATCCCCACTCAGTCTTCTTTTTGTAAGGCTAAACATTCCCAGCTCCCTAAGCCGCTTCTCGTAAGACATTTCTTCCAGACTTTCAACCATTGTGGTTGCCTTCCTCTGTACCCGCTCAAGGTTGTCAACATCATTTTTAATTTGAGGCGCACAGAACTAGACATAGTATTCCAGGTGGGGTCTGACCAGAGCAGAATAATCAAATCTGTGTTTAGCAATATGGGATCTAGAACCGAGGGGCCATGGCAGAGAAGGCCTTGCTGGCTTTTCTTTTCTTGGAAACGGGTGAATCGTTATTTCCAAGCCTGTAGCAGACACTGGGCATTCGGCTCATTGTGAACTCACGCTGGTTTGACCTCCAGCAGCGTGTATTTCCGATTAGGCAGACATTTCATTCAGATTGTTAATGTTTTTCTGATCGTGCTGGATTGTTTATGAAATTATTTTATTTTAAATCTTGCTAGATCTATCAGATAGATCGGACAGACAATAATAATTAAACTGTTCTTTTCTTTGTGGAAAGACAAAACACAAGCAAAACCAGAAATACTTCCAGGTCCCTTTGCAGTGTGCAAGGTATATAGACTGAGCAGCCAGGAACTTTTGTCAGGGATGTGCCAGGATTTTTATATCCTTGCAAGAGATTTATTATATGAAGACTCCTTCTTTGGTGGTTTGACTAGTCCTCACCTCTTAATCTCTAGTACATGGCTGATGCTTATACCTACTCTTCCTAACATGGACTGCTGGATAGCTCAGGAGTTTAGGTCTCTGGCTGCATAGCTGGAGGTTGCTTCAATTCCCGACAGTTGGTTGGTTCAGTTCCCTCCTTCGCAGAGGCTGGACTTGAAAACCCACAAGGTCCCTTCCAGCTTTGAAGTTCTAATATCATCATGATGCTAACGTTATCTGCGTAAATGCATTGCTGGAGCTGTGGAAACATACATTTGGACTACAGCTTAGAATTCCTCAGGAAACGTGGCAATTTTGATAGCCGGAATTCAAGAAGGCCCCCTTTTTTGCAAGTTCCACTAAGAGCAACATAAGAACATAAGAAGAGCCATGCTGGATCAGACCAAAGGCCCATCTAGTCCAGCTTCCTGTATCTCACAGCGGCTCCACCAGATGCGTTTGGGAGCGCATGATACTAGATATCTGTCTCCTGATCCCACTCCCCTGCATCTGGCCCTTGAAGTACCCCAGTTTTAAGCCTGGCGATTACACATCTCCATCATGGTTTGTAACCTGTGATGGACTGTTCCTCTAGGAACCTCTTCAATCCCCTTTTGAAGGCACTCAGGCCAGATGCCATCACCACATCCTGTGGTAGGGAGTTCCACAGACTAACAAAACGCTGGGTAAAAAAATATTATTTTCTTTTGTCTGTTCTCACTCTCCCAACCCTCAGTTTGAGTGGATGTCCCCTAGTTCTGGTATTTTGTGAGAGGGAGAAGAGTGTTCCTCTATCCACTTTACTCATGCCCTGCATTATTTTGTATGTCTCAATCATAACCCCGCCCCAGGCGCCTTTTTACCAGACTAAAGAGCCCCAAATGTTTTAGCCTTTCCTCATATGGGAGGTGCCCCAGCCCAGTAATCATTTTAGTCGCTCTCTTCTGCACCTTTTCCAGTTCCACTATGTCTTTTTTTGAGATGCGGTGACCAGAATTGTACACAATACTCCAGGTGTGGCCTTACTATCGTTTTGTATAATGGCATTATAATGTTGGCTGTTTTATTTTCAATCCCCTTTTTGATAATTCCTAGCATGTAATTGGCCTTCTTCACCGCTGCCACACATTGGGTAGACACCTTCATTGAGCTGTCCACCAACATATCAAGATCTCTTTCCTGATCCGTCACGGATAGCTCAGAGCCCATGAGTTGATAGATAAAGTTTGGATTTTTTGCCCCAATATGCATTACTTTACATTTGGCTACATTGAAATGTTCTTCTCTTGGGTGGCAATAATAAGCTAAAGGTGGGACAGTCCACAAACAAGAAGGGTACACTGTCCGGTTTGGGGGACTCTCCCAATTTGCAGATGTACCTTAAAAATATTTAACGAGGAAAGACAAAAAGGTCTGTAAAAATAGCCCATTGTGAATCTGGTAGCAGAGAAAAAAAGGAGAAACTGGATGAATAGAATGAAAGATCCCAGAGAAGGGCCAAGGTGACTCGATCCCTGGAATCCACTCCACACTGCCACACTTTGCTGCTGTGCCTGCTTTCATTTGACGGGCCGGCTCATTTCAATATTATCTTTCTTCTTCTTTCCATACAGAGTCAAGTTTTTTACTGGGCAACGCTCAGATCGTGGACTGGCCTGTAGTTTATAGTAATGACGGGTTTTGTAAACTCTCTGGATATCACCGAGCAGACGTCATGCAGAAAAGTAGCACCTGCAGGTAAGTCTCACGGATTACTCTACGTGGTGCTAGGGAGATCTTTTCAGATTTTTGAGGTTCATAATTGCCATTTAGTGTAATAAGTCACAGGCCAGAAGCTAAAAACTTTTTTGGTTAAAAGAGAAGCTGTCTCTTCATTACAGAACGGAGGCGAAAGAAAATGGGGTTCATTTACATTGTTTCTAATTCATTTTTTAAAAGTACCAGAAAGAAAGAAAAACACCTGTATTGATGCATTAGTTGAAGACTGCAGAATCCACAGGTGGATCAACCCAAAATTCACAGAGAACTACCTTAATAGAGTCAACTGTACATTCACAAAAGTTGTAAGGTTTCAAGTTCTCCAGAATCCTTCGTTAGGCTTGATTATCGTTAGGCTAGAGATTGGTGAACCATATGTGCTCAGCCTTAGACCTTGGAATGCCTTGCACACCATTCACAGGGGTGAGCCACTTAGCAGGAATTGTAAAGCTTGGCATGTCTGATAGACAAGTGATGCAGAGATGCTGGATGAATTTATGGGCTGCCATGTAAATTTGTGCACCTGTAGCTCTAGAATGTGCAAGATGAACATATCTAAATGGCACATACAATGGTACCTCTTCTTACGAGCAGCTCTACTTATGAGCAATTTGACTTAAGAGCGGAAAACCATTGACATTTTAACTGCTGCCTAACATATTTTAGATGTGGTCTGCTCTACTTAATTTTTTTTTAAATTTATTTTTTCCTTGGTTTTTTAAGATAAGGCTGCTCTACTTAGGAGTAGAGGTGGGCACGAAACAGAAAAAACATATTTTGGTTAGTTCTCTTTTGGGGGGTCCCTCAGTTTGTTTCGTTTCTTACAATTTTTTTTAAAAAAATCCATATGAACTGAAGAAAATGAACTGGTTCAGGTTACTTACTTTAGTGCATGGCAGACCTGCCTAACAGGTAGACCGTGGACTACTGGTAGCCCGTGAAGGGATCAAAAGTAGCCCGCTGGCCATCAATAAAAGAAGTGAGGAGATAAGTTCTCCACCCCTCCCTCCCCCATCCCAAGGACCCCCACTGCCCCAGCAAAGTTCTGGGTCTGCCAGCCCACTGTCTTAGCTGAGTGGGGCAGTTCAAGGGCCATGGCGCATTGAAATCTGTTCCCTCCAGAACAGATTAATTGGTTTTTGATGCATTCCTATGGGAAACTGCTGCTGTACTTACAATTTTTTTTACTTATGAGCATGTGCTCGGAACAGATAAAATTCATAAGTAGAGGTTTTAGTGCAGTAGCCCTCAGGCACTTTGGGCCGGAAAAAGTAGACCTTGGCCTGTTCAAAGTTGAAGAGCCCTGGCGTATGGTATCAATATCAATCTTCCATCAAAGAAGGGAGCTTGTCCCCTTTATTTGTTTTTAAAGGTCATGTAATTGTAAATGTTGAGGGAAATGAGCTGTAAACTATAGCGAAGCATATACAGACTGCAGTTATGTTACAGTCCAGACTATAGAAATGTCTGCAAATGTGCTGCTGTTGTTGTTTTGAAGTCAACAAGATTTCTCATTGCTTCTTCCATTTCTGTTTATTTTATGCCTTTCTCCAGTTTTATGTATGGAGAACTCACTGACAAGAAAACCATTGAAAAAGTCAGACACACGTTTGACAACTATGAATCCAACTGCTTCGAAATACTTCTGTACAAGAAAAACAGTACGTATGGAATTGTGCAAATCCTGTTGCATTTGAAACATGCAGTAATGGCAGAGTGTGGTCCTTGTGCAGCCAAAAGGGCACTACCCGTATTCAAAAGAGGGAGGTGATGAGGGAAAAAATATTCTCTGTGGTGTCCCCCTTCTTAAGGAATGTTCTTTCTAGGGAAGTCTATCTGGATGCAACTTTTAATCTTTTTGACCTCTGGTGAAGACACCTCACCTGCTTCCTACTATTTGACACAATGTAAAATCCCATTTAAAAATACCAGCTTAAAGTCAATTGATTAATCTTATAATTTTACTTTATTAATGACCTGGAGGAAGGAATAGAGAGTAGGCTGATCAGATTTGCAGATGATACCAAATTGGGTGGGGTTGCTAATTCCCTAGAGCAGGCCTGCCCAAAGTCCGGCCCTGGGGGGGGGGGACAAATCCGGCCCGTCAGGCCATTCTGAGTGGCCCGCGGCTGGCTGGCCCGCCCTTCCCTCCCCCTCCTTCACCCCATGTTTTTTTAAAAGAAAGTGGGTGGGGCTTGCAGTGGGGTGGCAGGTTTGGGGAGCAACCGGCCCCTGACACATTCTCAGCCACCAAATCTGGCCCTCCTTACAAAAAGTTTGGGCACCCCTGCCCTAGAGGATACGATGGAAATCCAAAAGGACCTTGACAGATTAGAGTGCTGGGCCAAAGCTAATGAAATGGGTTTTAACAGAGATAAATGTGGGGTGCTGAATCTAGGTAAAAAAAATATGAATTGCACAGATATAGGATGGGAGACACCTGGCTGGAAAATAGTACCCGTGAAAGGGATCTGGGAGTCTTGGTGGACCACAAATTGAACATGAGTCAGCAGTGTGAGGCGGCGGCCAGGAAAGCCAACATGATTCTTGGTTGCATCAATAGAAGCATAGTGTCTACTCTAGAGTAAGAGAAGTGATAGTACCACTCTATTCTGCACTGGTCAGACCCCATCTGGAGTACTGTGTCCAGTTCTGTGCACCTCAAATTAAAAAGGATGTTGACAATCTTGAATGGGTCCAGAGGAGAGAGACTAGGATGATTGAGGGTCTGGCAGAAATGTCTTATGAAGAGCAGCTTAGGGAGCTGGGAATGTTTAGCCTTACAAAAAGAAGGTTGAGAGGGGATATGACAGCTATGTTTAAATATTTGAAAGGATGTCACATTGAAGAAGGGACTGGTTTATTTTCCATGCCTTCAGAGACTAGGATGTGGGGCAATGGTTTCAAACTACAGGAAAAGAGATTCCATTTGAACATTAGGAAGAACTTCATGATGGTTAGAGCTGTTTGGCAATGGAATATGCTGCCACGGAGGGTGGTGGAGTATCCTTCTTTGGCGGTTTTTAAGCAGAGGCTGGATGGCCACCTGTTGGGAGCCCTGTGATGGGGGTTCCTGCATGGCAGGGGTTTGGACTGGATGGCCCTTGAGGTCTCTTCCAACTCTATGATTCTATGATTCTATGCTTTACATGGCTATAATCATTTTAAATTTAAATGTGTTTTATCTGCAAAATGCCTAGAGGAAAGGCCTTTTTTCTACCATAAAATACACAATAGATAGAAATACGAATGCTACTATTATTACTAATATCTAAATAAGTAGCTGTGTTAGTCCCTCTCCATATGCTGGCAGAATTAAAGGGGGAAATAGAAGGGAAGATGAGAGGGAAAAGATTTTGCTTTTTTAATCTCGTTCTCCTCCTTTTCACTTTAATTAATGCATTTATTATTTATTATATCCACTTCTATATCGACCCATTGGTACGAACACTCACTGGGAGGTTCACAACCTGGAATAAAATCTTACAATAAAAACCACAGTGCATAATAAATGCAGTAAAAACCCTATTGCTAGCTAAACCAATTAACCTGGCTTTAAACAGAATTGCACAAATTAAAACTAGAGATGGGCAAGAGCTGCACTGTGGTGGTTTGACCCAGTTAGGTGTGGTGCCTGCACAGGTGTTCTACAGGCACCACACGCTTCCCTGCTTCATCTCCTCCACATGATCATCCACTCACCAGCTGCAGCGTGCTTCCCTGCTCTGCCTTCTCTGGATGATTGTCTACTCGCCAACAGTGCCACGGCCTTGCCTGCCCTTCCTCTTAAATTTGTCTGAGCTGATGATTCTGTGGAAAAGACAGAGGAGGGCAATCCACTGCAGCTGGTGAGTGGATGAGCTTGCAGATGTGGCAAGAGAGAGAAGTGTGTGGTTCTGCCGGAACAACTGTATGGAAACCACACCAAACTGAACGGCCGAACCATGGTTCATGCCCATCTCTTATTTTACATGCCAGGTCCATAGCTCAACAGGATGTGGTGATGGCATCTTCAAAAGGGGATTGGACAGATTCCTGGAGGAAAAGTCCATCACAGGTTACAAACCATGATGGAGATATGTCACCTCCAGGCTAAAAACCAGGGTACTTCAAGGGAGCCAATGAAGGCATGCCAAGATATCCAGTGTTCATATCTAGTGAGACCTAAAATCAGTCTGGATTCTGGACTATTTGGCCCTTTGGTCCAATTGTTGTTGTTCAGTATTTCAATCGTGTCCGACTCTTCGTGACCCCATGGACCAGAGCTCGCCACGCCTTCCTATCTTCCACTGCCTCCCGGAGTTTTGTCAAATCCATATTGGTTGCATCGATGACACCGTCCAACCATCTCATTCTCTGCTGTCCTCTTTTCCTTTTGCCTTCAATCTTTCCCAACATCAGGGACATTTCCAAGGACTCCTCTCTCCTCATGAGGTGGCCAAAGTACTGGAGCCTCAGCTTCAAAATCTGTCCTTCCAGTGAACTGGTCTCCAGTTACACATCTTTATATCTGATGATATTTTCTAGTTGCTTCCTGGCTGCCTTTCCAAGTCTCTGCCGTCTTCTGATTTCTTGGCTGGAGTCTCCATCTGGAGTGATGATGATTGTGTGCTTAGCTTGACCAAAAGAAAAGGAGAAAGATCTGTTCAGAACCAGAGAATAGAGACAATAAAAATCATTTCCACTGTCCCAAGGTTAATTTTTTAAAAGAAAACACTTCAAACAACTCACAAATCTTGTTCAAATCTTCAAAAATATACGATCCTGAACTCAGGCAGAGCAAAGATGGTAATATTACTTGGAAGAAAGATCTGCCACTCTAGGAAACACTCATTTCTCTGAATGTCTGACTTAGCCCTCGGTGGCTGATACAAGATCACCAAAGGAATCTTAAGAGTGGATAATAGTGACTTGAAGACATTCTCCATTCTCTGTCTCCTTATTAGGTTGCCACACACTACTGAGATCTAACAATGTCCCCTGGGTATCTTCTGATATATGTTTGCTGTTATTTCAACTTCTCAGTTTAACTGAGGCAGTGCCTTCCATGGGTGGGTAAAGCACCCTTCTACCAACTTCAGTTCTATAATTTCCAGGAAGAACAAGACTGTGTTAGTAGACTCACAACGTCTTTGTGAACTCACAAAACTGTGGAAGTTAACAGTGTTGGTGGAACTCACCATGGCCTTGGTGTAGTGGACTTTGTACCTTGTGAGTGGAACTCACAAGCATTTTCGAAGCTCTGTCTGGTGTGGAAGACAAATCTCTCTTTCTCTCTCTTATAATGCTTGGGAACAAGTATGTTAAAGTAAAAGTTATTTTTCATCGAAGCTCTTCTCCACCTTTGCTCAGAGTGGAAAATGGAATTATACACCTGTGCAGAGAATGCTTCGGAATTTAATCTATTTTAAGACCAACTCCTGGACGTTAATTAGCCCACACACAGAGCCTGAAGAAAGACGCTGATTCCATTGCTGGATTCCATTTCTAAACTGAGCCAAGAGGAGTTTCCTAAAGCCCTATTAAACTGTTTGTTTAGTGATCCGTGTTAAGCGTTTTTAGATGTGAGCCCTGGATGTGAGAAGACCCATGTTGGATTCAACCACAGTTCTGTCTGGTTCAGCAATCCATTCCTACAAGTAGATAGTGAGATGCCTTTGATAAGCCTCCAGGGAGAACACAAAAGAGGCAGATCTTTGTTCTCACAGCCACACGTTTGTAAGGTTTGCAGATACTGACCCTAGCAACTAACGCCTTACACTTACGTGTACAACCAACAACCATCATACCTTCCAATAAAGGAAGAGAGGCAAAGACAAAACCCATAGCATATTTGGAAATCAACCGGTCAAGAGTTATTGGGATTATAGAGCAACAAGCACAATGGAGTGAAAGTGTCAATATCTGGTAGAATGATATCCAAAGACCTACTGCCACTGCACAGGGAGGTTCCATAAACCTCCCATGACTATTGGCAAGTGGACTGATTCGCCTTCTTGAACCTTCAGTGTCAACCGCCAGTTCTCACACCAGTGAGTTCATTTCGTGTTTCGTTTGTCCCAAACTCCATCAGCTTTGTTAGAGGACTGAGAACTATAGTTCTATGACAGTTACTTGCCAGGACAAGCTGGACCCCTTGAGGAATGGGCATGAGTCCATCCCGAGAAAAAAAGGAGGAGGAGGGAAATGTGGCCACACCTAGGCTCCAAAATGGATAAAACTATATGATGACGAAAAGAAAAACAGAATGTATGCTTTCAGAGTGCATAGAACCAAAATGATATGCCGTTTATTTTCCTAACATTCATAGGTGCACGTCTAGATGTTGATGCCCTCTAAAGGTGTGTGTGTGTGTGTGTGTTGGGGTCTCAAAGGCAAAGCCCCAGTCGCTCTGCTCCGGGTTACAACCCCGGTTACTTGCCTCTGTCTACTGTTTCTGTCCTGTGGATAATTATATAAACCACCATCACTTGGCTGCACTTTGCATGTTGTGTGGGAACGGCTCTTCGAAGAACACTCTCAGAAATGGCCTCTAGTCAAAATGCAGGCCAGAACAGTTTTCTGATTGTCTCAAGTGATCCTGAACATATGGTGTTTAATTCCGCTGGTCAGACTCCATATTCGTCATCGATCTGAGGTCAGAACGTGGAAAACAGCTTTTTTAAAACGATAGATCTATCCCAGGTTCTGAGTTTGGAATTTTTTTTTAGTATGATTATGTCCCTGCATCTTCTGATTGGGAAAATTCTTGTCATCCACAGAAGTAATTTTTCTCAACCTTAACGACTATTCTCTGAAGTGCCAACTGTTCAAAATGTCAGGCAGAGTCATGGAATCATAGAATCATAGAGCTGGAAGAGACTTCAAGGGCCATCCAGTCCAACGCCTGCCATGCAGAAACCCCCATCACAGGACTCCCGACAGATAGCCATCCAGCCTCTGCTTAAAACCCCCCAAAGAAGGAGACTCCACCATCCACCGTGGCAGCATATTCCGCTGCTGAACACCTCTAACTGTCATGAAGTTCTTCTGAATGTTCAAATGGAATCTCTTTTCCTGTAGTTTGAAACCATTGTCCTGAGTCCTAGTCTCTGAAGCCATGGAAAACAAACTTGCTCCCTCTTCAATATGACATCCTTTCAAATATTTAAACATAAGTATCATATCCCCCCTCAGCCTTCTTTTTGTAAGGCTAAACATTCCCAGCTTCCTAAGCCGTTCCTCGTAAGACATTTCTTCCAGACTTTCAACCATCCTGGTCACCCTACTCTGGACCCACTCAAGGTTGTCAACAGTACTCCATGTGGGGTCTGACCAGAGCAGAATAGAGTGCCCCCCACCCAATAATTTGTTCCCTGATTGAGGATTGAGGATTGAGCTGCGTGCAGACCAGGCCCTTGTCCATGGAGTTCTAGAGCTCTTTAAAGTGCTTCTCAATTTTAAATCGACACTTCTAGAGACCTACACAAATTCTTGAAGGACCTTCCTTCGCCCTTGATGGCAAACTCTCGTCCTCTGACTTTCTGCTTGCCTGCCCTTTTGTGTAGCTCAAGCCATGTTATTATGGATAACATCTTTCTCATAACTTTTGTCTAGTGAAGGTTTAGCGCTAGTGATGGGCCCAAACTGGTTTGGAGGTTCAGCATGGTTCATTTCCCAGCCAATCAGCTGATCCATTGTTTGACGCCCCTCCCCTCCAGGAGGCACCCATTTGGAGGTAGTGCCTGGAGAAGGCAGGGCAGGGCATTGCTGCCAAATGAGCGCCCACTAGAGGGACAGTCCACGGAACCAAGGATTAGCTGTTTGGCTGGGAAACAAACCATACCAATCTAGTGGGTCGTGCCCATCTCATTTAAGACTATTAGAATCCAATAAGTTTCAGTCCTCCTTTCTCTCATTATGTGAAGGGTACAGTACATTATATGGCTGCAAAGTGGTGGAGGCTCACTTGGTCTGTCAAATAATTAGGGGTAATTACGATGGGGAGACCACCTTTGTCATGTTATTTTGCTCCATATCAGTTTGTTTTATTCAATATCTTCTTGATTACAGGAACACCCGTTTGGTTTTACATGCAAATCGCACCCATAAGAAACGAGCACGACAAAGTGGTGTTGTTCCTGTGCACTTTTAAAGATATTACCTTATTCAAGCAACCCATTGAAGATGAATCAACCAAAGGTAATTTTCAAAGGCATGCATTTTTATCTTGTAATAAGAGGTGGATTCGTAAAGAAGCACTGCAATGAATGAATAAAGGCCAATATATCATATAACTCGCAAAAGGCAGTCAGCTTGAATACTTCATGTAATGAATACATATTGTTAAGGTGTTCTTTCAGGGTAAAACGATTGGGGATAGGGATGCAGCAAATTGGGGGGCGGGGTTATGCCTGCCAAGTATCCCACAGATAGCCACAGAGAGGTTTGTGCTGATTGCCTTTTAAGAACCAGAACAACAAATGGCTTTTTACAAATTTCTTGGAAGGACCAGAAGATATTTACTGGGACTGGCATCCCTTTTAAGGGACTTAGGAGGGCATATTTTCAGATCGATAAGAGAAGGGGAGATTTTCCCCTCAACCCTCAAATGTAATACTTCATTCCTCCCTCCCTCCCTTCTCCCCAAAACACTGAGATTGGAGAGACCTTGAAAAACCATTTGCCCTGATTAGATGTCAAAGTGGCCAGTGCCAGCCCTCTTTGGAAGTGCCAGGGATCAACAGCTGGGATCTCTTCCATGTGAAGCAGGTGCGCTGCTACTGTTGAGTTGTGGAGCTGCTGTCAACAACCCTTTTGTTAGCACTCACTGTAACGATGCCTAATTTTACCCATCGCTCATTGACCAAGCAACAATTGCAGATTGAACATTTGGAGTAGGTTTGTTGACAATTTCCTTTCCTTTCTTCTTCTTCTTCTTCTTCTTCTTCTTCTTCTTCTTCTTCTTCTTCTTCTTCTTCTTCTTCTTCTTCTTCTTCTTCTTCTTCTTCTTCTTCTTCTTCATCATCATCATCATCACACTAGAGTTTGAAAATGTTACTTTTTTGGATTATCATGTAGTTAAATGCTTCAGGGAACTGTAACCTCAAATTCTTAACATCCTTAACTGTACCATGTACTGTACTTGTCTCTCTTCCTCTACTTTCCCCTCCTTAACAGGAGTCTCGGAAGTCTCATCTTATTTCTATAGCAAGCATGGTGTACTCCTTACCTTTTACCTTGAATTTAGCTGGGTGGAAATGGGAAATTCAGGTTGATTTTGAAGGCTATATCAAAATGTACATGTTTCTTCCTTTTTAGGAGGGAAAAATATTTGTTTCAGTTGAGTTTTGAAAGATTGATTCACACATATCTTCATATTTACTATAGAAAAGACAGGGTTGATTGATTGATTAATTGGTTGGTTGGTTGGTTGGTTGGTTGGTTGGTTGATTGATTGATTGATTGATTGAAATTCTATACCACCCATCTAGCTAAAAGGCATCTCTGGTTGGTTGAAACTAGCACTCTGGGATTTCAGAGGCTTCATTGCTTTATTGGTTAATTCTAGGTCCCGTGAAATTGACAGGGAGAGAATGGAGGGGAACATCTAGGATGCAGCATGCAGTGGCCATATGTCTCCTGACCTTTTGGTTTCTTGTGTCCTGTCCAAGGAAGACTTCAACCAGCAGTGGCTGGTGGCAGTAGATACACTTTGAGTCGTTTGGATCATGATTTTTCCAGCAGTAAATGAATGCACTGTCAACATAATAATACCCTGGAGAAAAGGTTTAATTGTCCCTTGACAGTTACATCACTGGAAAAAGAGATGGCAAAAATCTAAATACCTGTACAGGAAAGACAGAAAATGACTATTTCCCACTCTGTACTGTGGAATCTCTTGTTTAAAGATCACATTACAGAAAAGAATGTTTAGAACAGTGGTTCTCCACCTGTGGGTCCTCAGATTCTCCTGGACTGCAACTCCCAGAAGTCTTCATCACTAGCTGAGGTGACCAGGATTTCTTGGAGTTGCAGTCCTGGAACATATGGAGACCCACAGGTTGAGAACTACTGGTTTAGAAGATCAAAAAAACCATGGTTGGTCAGGTGAGACCCATGATGCCTACTTCAATATACAACTGATTTCTACTGAGAAAGTAGTCTGTAGTTAATTAGCATCTAGGCAATGCAGACTAGATGAGGTAGGATGGGAATTACAACATAGAATAGGTAGAGAGCTGGTACAGGATCACCTGGAAACATTAAATGAATTTACGTCTCCTGGGCCAGATGAATTACACCCAAGGATATTAAAAGAACTGGCAGAAGTAATTTCAGAACCATTGGCAATAATATTTGAGAAGTCCTGGAGAACAGGGGAAGTCCCCATCGACTGGAGGAGGGCTAATGTTGTCCCATGATCAACAAGGGGAAAAAAAGAGGACCCAAATAATTATCGCCCAATCAGCGTGACTTCAATTCCTGGCAAGATCCTATAGATTATTAAACAGGCAGTTTGTAATTATTTAACAAACAATGCTGTCATTACAAAAAGTCAACACGGGTTTCTTAAAAACAAGCCATGCCAGACTTATTTGATCTCTTTCTTTGATAGAATTACAGGCATGGTAGACGAGGGGAATGCTGTGGATATTGTTTATCTGGACTTTAGTAAGGCCTTTGATAATGTTCCCCATGGTATTCTTGCTAAGAAG
This sequence comes from Phrynocephalus versicolor, assembly GCA_023846285.1. Classification (NCBI taxonomy): domain Eukaryota; kingdom Metazoa; phylum Chordata; class Lepidosauria; order Squamata; family Agamidae; genus Phrynocephalus; species Phrynocephalus versicolor. The sequence continues at coordinate 6,935,495 of JAHTLZ010000268.1, read as the reverse complement.
TTAGTAGAAAGTGGGATAGATAGTGCTACTGTTAGGTGGATTTGTAATTGGTTGACTAATCGCACCCAAAGGGTGACCATAAATGGTCTCTCTTCAGCTTGGAGAGACGTGACCAGTGGGGTGCCCCAGGGTTCTGTTCTGGGTCCAGTGCTGTTCAATATCTTTATTAATGACTTGGAGGAAGGAATAGAGAGTATGCTAATTAAATTTGCAGATGATACCAAATTGGGAGGGGCTGCTAATTCCCTAGAGGATAGAATGAAAATCCAAAAAGACCTTGACAGACTAGAGTGCTGGGCCAAAGCTAACGGAATGGATTTCAACAGAGGGAAATGTAGGGTGCTACATCTAGGTAGAAAGAATAAATTGCACAGATATAAGATGGGGGACACTTGGCTAGAGAATAGTACCTGTGAAAGGGATTTGGGGGTCTTGGTGGACCACAAATTGAACATGAGTCAGCAGTGTGATGCGGTGGCCAGGAAAGCCAATGCGATTCTTGGTTGTATCAACAGAACCATAGTGTCTAGATCAAGGGAAGTGATCGTACCACTCTATTCTGCTCTTGTCAGACCCCACCTGGAGTACTGTGTCCAGTTCTGTGCGCCTCAACTGAAAAAGGATGTTGACAACCTCGAGCGGGTGCAGAGGAGGGCTACCGGGATGGTTGAGGGTCTGGAGGAAATGTCTTATGAGGAATGGCTTAGGGAACTGGGAATGTTTAGCCTTTCAAAAAGAAGACCGAGAGGGGATATGATAGCTATGTTTAAATATTTGAAAGGATGTCATATTGAAGAGGGAACAGGTTTGTTTTCCATGGCTTCAGAGACTAGGACTCGGGGCAATGGTTTCAAGCTACAGGAAAAGAGATTCCATTTGAACATTAGGAAGAACTTCATGACAGTTAGAGCTATTCGGCAGTGGAATATGCTGCTGCGGAGGATGGTTGAGTCTCCTTCTTCGGAGGTTTTTAAACAGAGGCTGGATGGCCATCTGTCGGACTCGGAAATATTGTGATGGGGGTTCCTGCATGGCAGGGGGTTGGACTAGATGGCCCTTGAGGTCTCTTCCAACTCTATGATTCTATGATTCTATGATCATTTATGCTATGGCTAGAGCATTAGCATCTACATAATTCATACTCTCTCTCTTCCAAACTGCCACATCCGCGGAACATTTTCTAGCCAGGTATGGTTTGGAATTATGAACCAGAATGATACATACTTGAATATTACGAAGGACTAGGAGATGTAGTGTGTCTGTGTGTGAAGCCATGGGGTGAAGCACCATTCTGAACTGATAGCGTGTGTAACTAGGAAGCCAATTTCATTAAAAAGGTTGCTAACTTTCTTTCTTTTTTCTGGGGCATGCAAGGTTCATACATAATGCATAAGCAAAATGTCCCGATCTCACAGTAGCTGGTCAGTATATAAATACGAGGCAGCGAGTGTTCATTATTCATGGAAAAAGTAAGTTTCAGGACCAACAATTCAGTGAGACTAAAATATTGATGTTGACATACAGCAGACCTCCCTGTTTCAACCTTATGCTAGCCATGGGTGGCCCTATTCCATGAGCTTCCTAGGAAGCTGTTTGGGTTAGGAAACCGCTCAGTGGTTCAGGTATTCCGCTGCAGAGCCACAGTCTGGGTGTTCAATTCTTCACTGGGCCTCTTTAACAGAGGCTGTACCTGACAATCCATAGGTCCACATGCAGCTCTGCAATTCTAAAATGATGACGATGATTAAATGACTAAATGCTTTTTAAAGGCTTAAAATAGTCACAAGGCAGACACTGGATCATTTTGACGAGGTCCATATCTGAGTAGAAAAATCATTTCATTCCCATCCTCATCCTCATCCTCATCAGCTAAAAGATTTTTAAGTGCTTTGGGATTCATTCTAATTGCAGTTTCACAGTAGCTCTTTCATACGTAGGCTCTATGGGTAGACACTTAGGCTTCTAAGCAGAGCTCTTGCATTTTCAAAGGGAGCTCCTTGCATTACTAATTGCCTGCCATAGATAGATTGCTCTCCTGTTTATTGTTGCTCTGAGCACGTTACTGACTGTCCCATTGTCCTTACCAATCGCCAGAAGAATATTCTGGGGAAATTATCTTATGCCACCTAGTGGCCAATTTTGATATCACCGCTTAGAGATATATACAGTGGACCCTTGTATAACAAACAGTTTGTATAACACAAAATCTGTACAACATAAAAAATTCCAGAGATAGGGGAAATTTGCTTAACATAATTGTCTATGGGGCAAATCCGTACAACATAAAAATGGGATTACTCCATTTTCAATGCATTGCTATGGAAAATTTGTATAAAGGAAAATTTGCTTAACAGAATTTCATTTGGAACGAATTAATTCCTTTATACAAGGTACCACTGTATTTAAAACATACCGTAATCGAGGAATAGAATTATAAAATAATAGAGTTGGAAAGGGGCTTTTAAGGCCATCAAATTCAACCCTCTGCTCAATACAGGAATCCAGATTAAAGATGGTTGTGCGATGTTCTCTAGAACATCTCCAGTGTTAGAGTGCTCACTACCTTCCAGGGTAACTGGTTCCATTGTCATTCTTCTCACCCACTTCAGAGGTTTTTCCTAATATTCAGGACTTCTTTGCCACTTAATTTGCTGGTGGAAATCTGCCATATTTTAGCATCAATATTTGATGCAGTTATCAAAAGAGCAGATAGTAATGGAATGGAATTTTTACTGGAGAAGTAAATGGAAGATTTATTTATTTATTTATTTGTTGTATTTTTATACCACCCATCTTCCGGACGGAACTCTGGGCAGTTTACAATTGAAATAAAACCAACAATATATAACAAATAAAGAAAAAAGCGAGAGAGAACTAGTAAAATAAGGACTGAGGAGGAGGAGATGCAAGTTGTAGGCATCTAAAATCTTGAATTAGCTCTGGCCTAGCAACTTTTTCTCTGCAGACATTTTAGAGGAATGGCTGTACAACTTTTTAGTGCTACATTTTTGTAAAACCATTCTTTCTGAAACACTGTGGATTAAGTGAATATCTTAACTTCTCTCCTTTATAGTGTACATATAGGCTTTTTGTATTCATTGCTGCGGTGTTTTTAGTAGCTAAAGTTCTGCCCAGAAACATTTTTCTTTTATATTATTTTATTTGCTGCATTATTGATTTATAGTTTTCTTGAAATTGTGATAATTAATGTTTTTGTCCTGCTCATTGTCTTAAAGCTTATTGTAACCGGTTTATGCATGAAGGATGGTAATGATTAAGATAATAGAAAAAGTCATTTTTTTCTATACATGTAGGAACATTGCTAAATGAAAAAACAAGTTATCTGTTTTTATATAGAAAACCATTCCTCGTGTCTTTTGGAAGGCAAAGCTTTCTATTTCTCTGATGTTCTTTTCCCCTCACGGACAGTTTCCTATTACTGTATGTTAAAAAATAATTAGTACTTTTACCCTTTTCTTTTCTAAATTGTTTTAAAAGTGCTTCTAATTCATTCAAAAGTGCAGATCAATGGAAAAAATCAGAGAGGAGACAGGAAATCCAGGGCATTAAATGGGCATTTTCTATTTGATTAACTCATAAGTGGAGAGATGCCATTGTAAAAAAATATGTATATTAAAAAATCAATTTCCATTTAAAAATACATTTTAATACAGCAGTTTATTCTACTGAATTTCCTCTCTGGGATGTCAGGAGCAGGGAATCCAAAAACATTTTTATCTGCCTTTTGCTTTTATTTATTTTTTAACTGCATTCCCTCGACTCTCCCTCTTAATTCTGTGATCTACTCGTCACCACTGATGCCTTCCTCTTGTTGGGGGGGGGGTTATTTTTTTATTTAAAATATATTTTTAAAACCTTTTCTTCTTAAGAAAGACCCAAGGGGCTTACATAATCAAAAAATAATATTTAATGCCAAGAACGAGTATACAAATACTGTGTATCTGAAGAAGTGGACTTGATCCACGAAAGCTTACATTAAAATATAAATGTTAGTCTTTAATGTGCCACATGTTTTTGGGTTTTTGGGGGGGGGTTTTTCCCTTTCAATTTTGCCTGGCATTGTTGCACAGACTAACACACTACCTCTTCCAAAAATACTACCAAGGATCAGAGGAACTCCACCCTAGAAGATGGTAAAGAAAAGCAACTTCAAAACACATTCAAAGCACTAAAGGCACAGCAATCCATTTAAGGACCCCACTCAAGCAGGCAGTCATTAAGGGTTTTGCAGACATTTCTTCAGATTCTTACTGTGTGAACTGCCCAATCCACAGTTCCCAAGCCAATACAGTAGGACCCCCGTATCCACTGATTCATTATTTATTTATTTTATTTATTTATATTTATATTTATATCCCACCGGATTTTCCCAAAAGGAACTCAAGGCAGTTAACAGATATAAAAATTCCATAATACAGACAACAAAAGAAAAAAAAAACCAATTCCAAAGATAGATATAAACAAACCAAACAATGAACCTAAATTAAACAGAAAAACTAACAAACAATCAGAAAATATCCACTGATTCAGTTATCGATGGATGGCAGAGGAAAAAAAAATCAAATAAATAATTCAGCAGCCACAAAGCAAGCTACTGTCGTAAACAAAGCAAGCTACTGTCACAAACAGCAGCTGTAAAGCAAGCTACTGTCATAAAACAGTAGCTGTAAAGCAAGCTACTGTCACAAACAGCAGCTGTAAAACAAACCACTGTCATAAAACAGCAGCTATAAAACAAGCTACTGTCACAAAACAGCAGTTTTGGGGATTTTAGGTGTTCTCTCTTATCCACGGTTTTCATTATCCACGGGAAGGTCGGGAACCAATCCCCAGTGGACACCGGGGTCCTACTGTATATAAATTGAAAGAGGATTGGCCAAAGACGGCTTTCAATAAAACAGGGCCTTAGGGATTCCCCAGCTGTCTTCCTCTAAAACCCCACTAAGGTGAAACTAGAGTTGGCTTCGAGGAATAATTAGTTTAACTATTTCATTCCTGGGCTCATATGATTTCTGAGACATCTGATGTGGAGTCAAGGGGCATATTGGTCTCTTGCTCTAGGTTCTCAACCTCGGGTCTCTGGATTAAGACTCCCAGCAGCCTTCACTCTGCTGGCCAGGATTTCTGGGAGTTGTAGTCCAAGAATATCTGAGGACCAAAGATTAGGGGGCTACTCAGCACGGATGCACTGGTGCCGTGACTCTGCACCAAGGCGACATGATATAAGCTGAAAGGCAGAACTTCTGTGTAGCCAAAACGAAGCAATCATTTGCATTCATTATTAAATCGAGCCCTTGAAACATTGAACAGCCAAAGCCTGCTGTGCCTTAAAAAATGAAGAGGGGGACAAAGCTGAAATACACATTTTGTGCTTTTTTTAAAAAAAATGTTGGTGCTTTAGAGGATTTTCAAGCCCTGTGAAAACGGGAGTCGAAAAATGCCTCCTGCTTCTCTTCATACATAGATGATAAGACTCCAGCAGAGAACTAAGTAGCTTTTGCATCCTGCCTGCTGACAGCCCTTCTATCGTCAGCAAACATCCTGATTCTTTCCCAGAGCAGAAACTGGCTCAAGGCAAGGTATCGGTCCAAACCAGATGCACCTGCTTTGGAATCAGCAGAGGTGTGTTTTTGGATTACAGCACCCAGAATTCCTTGAGCAGCAAACACCCTGGCAGCTGTCGTCCAAAACCACCAATCTGGCAGCCAATAGCAAGGAATCCATGGCTTCTGTCTCCCACTGCTATGCAGAAGGTGTAAAATTGGGCGGTTACTTCACATCCTACCTTCTTCTGCGATTATGTTTGTACAGTGAGAGCGTTGTTTGCGGTCATATGGTTTTGTCCCTGTTCAGTCCATGTTTCTGTTTGCTCACGGTTGTGATAACTTGTCTCGTGACAAGTGTTACTTCATGGCCTTGTTTCGTGACAAGGTCTGCTTTTTAAAAATAAAAATAAAAATACAGTGGTACCTTGTATAAAGGAATTAATTCATTCCAAATGAAATTACGTTAAGCAAATTTTCCTTTATACAAATTCCATAGGAATGCATTGAAAACGGAGTGATCCCATTTTTATGTTGTACGGATTTTCCCCATAGACGATTATGTTAAGCAAATTTCCCCTATCTCTGGAATTTTTTTCTGTTGTACAAATTTTATGTTATACAAACTGTTTGTTATACAAGACTCCAGTGTAAAGGCCGCACCACAAGGCCGCACCACACCTCCTGTGCTTCGTCTATTCGAAATGTCAATCTACAGCACTCAAAAGCACGAGAGAAATGGACAGACACAAGTTTATGAGTGGAAGATTGCCTTCATTGCGTGACAGTTGTTACCTCACGGGCCCTTGTCCTGGAACAGGAACAGAGACAAAAGAATTCCTCAGCTCAGGGGCAGGTACGGCTTGTAATGCTCTGTTCTCGGTTCCAGGGGCATGGTCAAGACAACTTTTTGCTGTCACGCTCTTGATGTGAAGTAAGTTATTTTTGTACCAGTCCCAGCAAGGAGAGATGAATGGGACATGAAGTATCCACGTTGGTAGACAAGCGGCCGCAAGCAAAGCTCTGTAGTACTTCAGCCAACAAAGGGTCCCACAGGACTTGAGAGCTGCTCTGTTTGAGAGATTTCAGTGGTCGAGTAAAAACACTACCCACTCTTGCTTTCACAAAAATATATTTTAGTTGCTCTGTGTGCCACATGTTTTGTGTCTTTTGTTTTGTTTTTCTTTGATTTTTGCATGAAATTGCAAAAAAAAAAAAAAAAATCCACCATATTTTCCTTGCCTGGTTTTGCTGGTTGATCTCTTCTCCATAGTTTAACTCTCGTTGACTCGCTCCATTAAGAACAATAAAGAAATATCTCCAATTTGTTGGAGATGTAAAAAAGAAAAGGGGACATGTAAATGTGGTGGGCATGTGAGATAAGGAAAATTGAATGGAATTTGATTTTTAACGAAATGCAAGAGATATAAGGGGAAAAGATTCAAATGTCCCCCCAATTGGTATTGTTAAACATGGTTGCGGATACACAACTGAAGAAAGAGGAGGGGGAATTGGTAATTATAATGGTCACTACGGCAAGGCTGATTTTCGCCAAATATTGGAAATCTAATAATCAATTAGTAATGGGAGAATGGTATAAGGAGTTATGGAATCTAGCTATTAGACATGGGCACGACCAGAAAAAATGACATTCCGAGTTTTCGTTTGTTGGAACGGGTCCGTTTTGGGTCGTTTCTGTTTGTCGTGAAATTTTTCAAAAATTTGTCGTTTCGTTTGTCTTTTGTCGTTTGTCATTTCCACTGCGATTTAGCATGATTTGACTTCCCAGAGCATAGGGGCGTCCCGTGATCAGGGCCGGCGCTAGGTGTTTTTGCGCCCTAGGCGGGTGGGGGGGCGGGCGGTGGGGGGAGGTGCAGGCGGGCGGCGGTGGCGGGGGGCCATGGGCGGGCAGCGACAGCGGCAGGCGCGGGCGGGCGGGCGAGTGGGCAGTTAGGATATCACTTAGGATAGAGGTTCTGTTCTTGGCTTGCACCCCAAATGTGTGTGTGTACAAGCAAATTGAAGTTGGGAAAATAGAAAATAAACGGTAGCATATAATATATTTTTAAAATAAATCCACACCTCCCACTCCCAGTCGAACCTCCCCCTTTATCAGAAAAAAATCCTCACAAACTGCCAGAGAAGAAATAAAGAATAAACTGCTATTCTCTTCAGCAGACAAAGCTGCAGGGAATCAAATAAATTATTTTCTAAATTCAATTCCCTCCCTGCCTGCCTAACTTAAATCTAAAGCCTCTAGCCTCCCTCCAATCTCGATTCGAATAGCCAGAGCAGCCAGCCACACAGCCCTCCACCCTCCACATCCAAGACCCGACTGCGACTTCTGGAAGGTGCCTTGGCTTTTTATGCCCTCTGGCACATCCAGAAGTGTCAGTCAAAACCTGGCGATGCCATTGGTGGAATGGTTCAAAAAATTTGCATGGTCCCATCCCATGCCCAGCCCAAATGGGCAGGTCTAAAAAATAAAATAAAATAAAATAAAATAAAATAAAATAAAATCAATATGTTTTATTGCTATAAAAAAAACACTGCTGCTACTATTAAAATTCAAGCATTTTAAATAAATAAATTTCACATGTTTCTGTGGTGATTTGGTGTGTTTTTTGACCACGATTTCAAAAGAAAAATTGCGGTTGCTATTTTGGATCCCCCCCGACCGGATGGCATGGAGAGACGACGAGGATGACCCCCCCAGCCTGGTGCAAGCAGCCCAGGACAGGAGAAGGGGGAGAAAGGCTGGGGACCCCCAGAAACCACCCCTCTGGTAGGTGGCAAAGCCTCAGGCAGGCATATTTTCGCCTGCTTTTTTGGCCGGGAGTCGGGGGATTTTTTAAAAAAACTTTTAAAACCTTTTTCTGTGCTTTGCATTGTGCGATCGCCGTGATACCACAAACGAAAATGAAAAACCCAATCAAATTTTTCTTTTTTCGGTTCGAGCTCGAGTTCTGACGGCTTAATTATCGTTACCGTTTCCGTTACGTAACGGAAACGAAAAACGGAAGCAAAAACGAAAATTTCGCCGAGTTGTGCCCATGTCTACTAGCTATTAATGATAAACTGTCTTGTGAAATTAAAATTAGGAAAGGTTTCAGTAAATCTAACAACTTCAATGGAATACGGAATAAACTGTTGGTATATGTATTTACAAATGGTAAAGGGTACACACCCGGAAAAGACTCAATGTATTTCTGGAGGGAAATGGGCTGGTCAATATCATGAGAGTTGTAATTTTGTTAAAGTCCTGAGGCGGGTGGGTTGCACTGGGTTTTCGTCTATTATATTTGTTATATTTTTGTTATATTGGTGTGTGTCTTGATTAATTTCCTTTCCCTTATGATATTTTGCTGTTTTATCTGTTTTTTAGTATTGTAATTTTATAATATTTAATAAAAACCTAAAAAAAAACCCAGAACATTGGTTGCTTACAGCATCACAGCTACCTTGGTTGAGTGTTTGGCTTGCATTTAAACCATTGCTGGGTAGAGGTTGCCATTTTCCTGCTGGTTGTGTCCCTTACATTTGTGTGAGCAAGGGTCAGCAGGCAGATCGGCCGCAATTACCCTCCTGTGGTCCTCATACCCTGCGTATCGTTGTTTACCTAAGCATTTTTGTTACCGCTTAAGATCTCAAATGCCAGCCTGACACATTGATTGAAAGGCCTTCATTATTGCCTTTGCCTTTGAAGATGGAGGCGGCCTCCGACAACGAGGTTAATTGCAACCCAATAGAGCAACACTAATGTTTTATTAAGGAGAGAAAGAGGGAGTTGAGACAGAATGGAAACCTCTCCTGGTTGTCTTTTTGGCAGAGAAGACCTGCTGCTAATAATAAAGCAGATGGAACCTGGCTCTTGAACTAGCCTCAGATAAATTAGAATGAATTCCAGAACATTCTCTCTCTCTCTCTTTTCTCTCTCTCTCTCTCTCTCTCTCAGATTGGTTTTTCTTTCGCTTCCCCAACCCACTTTTTGATAAAATAAAAATTGCATTACCCACTTCTCTTGGTGAGGACATGTTAGAGAAAAATGGAGTGTGTCATCACTGGGAGAAGAGGGTGATACAGCCCACCAGAAGATGGCCTGCATTCTCACAGGATTTTAGGGGGAAATTGTCCCAAGGAGAATTCACAGGGTGTGCTTTCTTGACCCATAATCCCCCCACCCCCCGGAAAGGGTTGAGTTGCATCTGGCTGGTATCTCTGTGTATCTCATTACACACATGTACTCCTTTACCCACTTTCCATTGCTTAACACAATATGTACCCCTGTTATGAAGCCTTTCGATGAAGCGATCTCTCCTCTCAAGAGATACGGAGATTCAATTGCCACCATCTTTGCTGATTAGTACTTTATTTTTTTTAATTTGATTTTTATTATTGTTGAATTATAACTGCTGTAAACTGCCCAGAGTTCCTTCGGAAGACAGGTGGTATAAAAATATAAAATTAATTAATTAATTAATTAATTAATTAATATTTCTTCTTGGTCATTTTCCTATGAAAATGTCTGCAAATTTCTTCACATCCAGAATGAAGGTGGGCACTTAGGGGTGAAAAAATCTACGAGAGATAAAAACTGACAGCTACATCCATTCATGCCCAGGGCTATGTGGTTTTAATCCTTAATAGTTTTTATTTACAGTGGACCCTTGTATAACAAACAGCTTGTATAACATAAAATTTGTACAACATAAAAAATTCTGGAGATAGGGGAAATTTGCTTAACAGAATCGCCTATGGGGAAAATCCGTACAACATAAAATTTGGGATCACTCTGTTTTCAATGCATTTCTATGGGAATTTGTATAAAGGAAAATTTGCTTAACATAATTTCATTTGGAATGAATTAATTCCTTTATTCAAGGTACCACTGTATTTATTTTTATATTTCTGTACCATCAGATTGTCCCAGAAGGGAACTCAAGGAGGTTAACAAAGGTATTATACCACAATACAGAGTTCAAAGAAATAATAATCAGTTCCAGAGAATGAAGATAAAAGGAATGAACAGCAAACAGCGGAACCCAAAGTTAAAAAGAAAAGCTAACAAACAATCAGAATAATAATACTAAAGCAAGATGGCGAAAATTAAAACGGGCAGACATAAAAATCATAATCCCTACTCAAATAATAAATCAACCCCCTTGATTGCCGAAAGCACCCGTATAAAGCCAGGTTTTTAGCAACTTCTTAAATGCTGGGAGGGACTCTGCAGTCCTAACGTCACTCCGGAGACTTAATAGTGTGGGTTTGAAGCCCTGTGTTTTCACTGGTGTTAGAACTGAATCAAGATGAAAAGAAATATTCGCGAATGTTGTCAACCTTGATGAAAAGGGGTGCGTTGACACAGTGAGACACCTGTTTCTAAACGTGTCAAATGATGAGAAATTTTTCACTCCTGGGTGAGAGTTTTATTTAGAAACAGCTTTTTTTATCAAAAAGGGAGGAAAGAAAGAATAGAAAGGAAAAAGAAAGGAAAGGAAAAATAATGGGAAAAAAGAGAGAGAAAAACAGTGTGGGATTGGGCCAGTGGAAAGAAATGGAAAATTTCTTTCAGCTCTTTCTTCAAGAATCTCACAAGTTACTCCATTTTGGGAGGAGGGGGGGGAAGAGTAAAGGTTCTACAGAGCTGCATGCTCAAGGTGGGAAAACTGAATAATTTCATGGGCCTACAGGTAGTGAGCTGCCTAGATGCCCTAAGCACATCCGATCTCGCCCGATTTCGGAAGCTAAGCAGCAGCAGCCTTGGTTAGTACTTGGATGGGAGACCACCAGGGAATACCATGTGCTGTAGGTGCCTGGAGTAGGAACTGGGAAGCCACTCCAGTATTCCTGCCAAGAAAACTCCATGGACATGGGGTCACGAAGAGTCGGCCATGACTGCAACAATGCAACATACACACAGGTAGTGAGAGAGGCCTTACAATATAAAAAACGCTATCCACCTGAAAAGAAAACAAATGGAAGAGTTGACCGAAATATATGTAGTAAACCTGAATTAATAGTTTCATCCAGGGGAGATTTCTACAGGGTGACTTAATTTTGGGAGCGTTCCAAAACCTCCTGCGACTGGACAGAGTTTGCCAAAAATGCGCTAATCAGATATTCAGGACAGAAAGAACTTGAGGCTTAAAAGAATTTGGAAGTGAAATTGGCAGGCCTTCCCATTCCAGCACCCTGCATCTCCAGGCACACACCACCACCATCCTCCCGGCGATGTCCCTTGAGACCTAGTGAAGGGCATCTCGGTCCGTAGCCAACGCTGTCGTTCATCCTTTTCACAGCAATCTCCCTTGTCCTTCTCTGGGAGCTGGTTTCCCCGGCTTCCAATCTCCTTAATGCTGAACGTCGCTAGAAAGCAATTAGTTTGATTCATGTGCTGGAGGAGACAGTTTGATGTCAAAAGCAAACACGGAACCTGGTGAAGAACTCCCTGCTTTCTTCATTTATTTCTGCGCTGGCTTCCTGCCCTTCTTCCTTGGGGGCCAGGTGACACATTACCCAGGAGTTTCCAGATGGACTGTTTTTGTAAGTTTGCAACCTGTTGTAGGTCTCGTGGTACCTCCAGGACTACCGAGAGTTACTTGGCATCAGCTTTTGTGGATCATGGCCCATCTCTTTTGACATACTTGAAGATGTGCAACCCCCAAGGTCCAACTGATAAAGTGGGCTGCAGTCCACGAAAACCTGTGGTTTTCACCCATCATTAGAGTGCCTTAATATCATGTATTTTTAATTGACCAGATGTTCCAGACCCAACACCTTCCAAAGAATCAGTGCCGTCTTGCTACATATGCTCCTGCTGGTCTTGGATACGGGTTGAAATGTTTTTATCTCTGTTATTTTTCAGTCCTGTGCTTATAGTTTGCAACTAGATAGCAGTCAATGCATTCATGTCAAGAGAACATACTGAGATATCCAGGCAGTCAAGTCTTATTTCAATTTTTGTAAGCAAGTCGTATAGATCTACAGGATAGCTCAGTGGCTTAGGTATCTGGTTGTGGAGCCAGAAGTTGGGAGTTCAATTCCCTCTCCGCTGTGCCTCCTTGACAGGGTCTGGAAAAGAACATAAGAACATGAGCAGAGTCATGCTGGATCAGGCCAAAGGCCCATCTAGTCCAGCTTCCTGTATCTCACAGTGGCCCCAACAAATGGGTCCGGGAGCGCACAAGACTAGATCTCTGTCTCCTGCTACCACTTCCCTGCATCTGGCTGTTGAAGTGCTCTCTTTTTAAGCCTGGAGATTACACATCCCCATCATGGTTTGTAACCTGTGATGGACTTTGCCTCCAGGAATCTGTCCAATCCCCTTTTGAAGGCATCCAGGCTAGATGCCATCACCACATCCTGTGGCAGGGAGTTCCACAGACTAACAA
>JAHTLZ010000268.1:6912458-6922497 GCA_023846285.1 Phrynocephalus versicolor | reverse complement strand
CTTAGTGGGTCAGAGAGGCACCCAGAGGTGCAACCCAATAGCCCACCGTAACCTTACCCGTCAGTAGCCTAACCCTAGCCCTTGCAGTAACCCACCTTAGCCCATAGCCAGATCTACTTGCATTGCACTACACGCAAGTACGATTCCCTTCTTTGTGGGACATGGCAGGTGCAACACACTCGTACCAGGGTACCAGGTGCTTGAGCTGGTCTCACTGCCTGCAAATGGTATGCATATCCATATGGTTATGCATGCCATTTTGCAGCAGCAGCAGGTGAGGAGGGGAGACCCCCATGTTGAGGGGTCTCTTGGAGCCTGCTGCTGCTGTCCCTTCCTAGTGGGTGAGGATAGGAGGCACCCACGGGTGCCTCCAGGAGCCCACTTTCCCTTTATAGCGGGCCAGAGGAGGCACCCACCACACAGAGGTGCCTCCAGGAGCCTGCTACCCCCCCCAAAAAAACCAGTATAACGACAACTAAAAAACGAAAAAAATGAACCGACTAATTTTTGCGAAGTTTCGCGAAAAACGGAAATGAGCCGACATGGGCTGCCTCCGACACACGACAACTCAAAAACGTCATTTTCCCGAGTCGTGCCCATCTCTACTAATCATTTTGTACAATGGCATTATAATGTTGGCTCTTTTATTTTCAGTCCCCTTTTTGATAATTGCTAGCATGAAATTGGCCTTCTTCACCGCTGCCACACACTGAGTAGACACCATTTATTTATTTATTTATTTATTTATTTATTTATTTATTTATTTATTTATTTATTTATTTATATTTATATTTATTTATTCTGCCCTGCCTTTCTCCCCATAAGGACCCAAGGCAGCTACTGTTTATATACACTAAGTACAACAGCATATCAACAGATTGATTGTACTTCAGGGTCTGCTGCTTTTGTTCCTCAGTTGGCACCATCTGACTTTATTTTTAAAGAGTATTTTTACCCCGCCCTTCTCCTTGGAAAAATGTCTTTGTGTGATAAGAATGCCTTTGTGTGATAAGAAATACAAGTGGTGATACCTTAATGAGCTGTAATCTGCTGCTGCAGTTAACACTCTTACATTAATGCTGGTGTATATAAGCCTAAAGTGGCTTATATACACCACGTGGTGGCTCAGCAGACTAAGGCTCCGAAAACTGTTGGCTGCAAAGTCGGCAGCTCGGCGGTTCTAATCCCGGGTGCCACGCAGCGGAGCGAGCTCCCGCTGATAAACCCTAGCAGTTTGAAAGCATGTAAATACAAGGAGATAAATAGGTACTGCTGTAAAAAGTGGGAAGGTAAAAACAGTGTTTCCTTGCAGCCATGCCGGCCACGTGGCCATGGACTTGTGTTACAACACTGGCTCTTCGGCTTGAATACAGAGATGAACACCACCCCTAGAGTCGGACATGACTAGCATGCATGTGGGGGGGACCTTTACCTTTATATAAGCCATAGCATGTAAGTCATAAGGATTCTGAGATTCCAGTCAGTCAACACCTTTACACATGTTCCATTTAATTCCTTGCTTCCTTAGGTATCTGCTTTTTCCTCTGCCTGTTGGTGTGGTTTTGAGTTTAGCTTTTTTTAAAAAATGGTTCCAGTCTAATGAAAGTACAAAAAGTTGGTTTACTTGGGGGACGAAAATTGTCACATGAACGGCTGTGGATAATCCTTTGCCCACTTCCTGGTTATTTTTTTTCAAAAATGGCACAGTTTACAGAGAATGAGGCTGGTTCCTGTTTTGTCTGATGGACAGTGATGAGCCTGGAGCTTTGTAGGCGTTGTTTGTCTCTTTCTTTACAACTAATCTTAGAACTTCAGGGTTGGAAGGGACCCTATGGATTGGGGCATCTAGTCACTATCAAGGAGGCACTGTGTGCAATCAAACGCCAAACTTCTGGCTCTGAGGCCAGAGATCTAAACCACAGCTAGTCAAACTTTTCTACGCTCAATGTCTCAGTGCTTTAAAGTGGAAAAGTTCTGTGTAGTTCAGGCATGTCCAAAATTCGGCCCTCCTGATATTTTGGACCACAACTCCCAGAATTCCAAGCCTGTATTTCCAATGGCAAAGGACTGTGGGAGCTGTGGTCCAAAACATCTGGAGGGACGAAGTTTGGACAAGCCTGGTGTAGATATATTTTATGCGGATTCGAGCGGGGAGGGGTCATGAATGGGGAAGAGATCATGTGCCCTCCTGCTTGGCTGGAGGTGAGGAATCTTTAGAGGAGAATCGATGAGGCGGTTCATTGATTCTAGGCAGCCTAAAGCAAAAGGAGAAGGAACTTGGTATTTGTTACACTGGTCGGAAGGACCAACAGATGCAGCAGTTGCAAGAATCTGGCAGATAGCTCTCTACTGAGCAGAGCTTCCTCTTTTTACTGAGTGGACTTCTGAGGGTCCTCGTTAATCATAGATAGGCAGATCAGACAAAAGATTTTTTTTTTACCCAGCGTGTTGTTAGTCTGTGGAACTCCCTTCCACAGGAGGTGGTGATGACATCTAGCCTGGATGCCTTCAAAAGGGGATTGGACAGATTCCTGGAGGAAAAGTCCATCACAGGTTACAAACCATGATGATGTGTCATCTCCAGGCTTAAAACCGGGGTACTTCAACGGCCAGATGCAGGGGAGTGGTATCAGGAGACAGAGATCTAGTCTCATGTGCTCCCAAACGCATTTGATGGGGCCTTTGGCCTGATCCAGCATGGCTCTTCTTATGTTCGTGTGTTCTTAATTATCATATTTGTAATCATGGAAGAGCAGAACAAGTTTCTTCAGCACAATTTCTCGATGTCCTGTGTTTCACAGGAGGCTAGACGCGTATACTTTTGTCTATACGTTGTTTCTGCTAAGCAAGCGTAGCACTCTTCCTCCCCAGGTTTACCTTTGAAGAATTGTCTTAATGACTGAAGAGTTGTGTGTACTGTTTGATGTTATCCAACTGTGTGACTAGTGGTCACGCTAGAGGGCTTTCCGTTCTGATCTGGGTGTGCCCGATCATCAGAGTGGACAATGCCTAAGGTTCTGTTCAGACCTGGGTGTGCCCATCAGTCAGACCAGACATCTCTATTAGAGATGGGCACGAATAAAAAAAATGGTGTTTTGTTTGTCATTTAGGTGGTCCGTTTTGGTTCGTTTCCGTTTTTCGTGAATTTTTTGCAAAAAAATTGTTTTCGTTTTCATTCATTTGTTACCATTTTGTTACCATTTATTTTAATTTTTTGTGATTTTTGTGATTTTTTAAAGCAGTTCACTGTATTGCCGTAACGAAAATGAAACGAACGACAAAATTTCTGGTGTTTCTGTTCGTTTCATTTCATTTTGGAGACAAAATTCGTTTGTCGTTTCGTTGCGTAACGAAACGAAAAAACGAAAACAGAAATGAAAAATTTTCATTTCGTGCCCATCTCTAATCTCTATATATACAGTACCCTTAGTCCACTCTAACTGGGATCAAAGGTTGGCTCTAACAGCTTCAAAGCAACACCAGCCCGTGTTAGATGAGAGGTCAAGTGGTGCTGCTGAAACTGGAGCAGGAAAGAATGGGATTTATTGGTTCACTGAGATTTATTTATTAGGAATAAATGCTTTTAGGGGACAGATACACCCCACTGATTCCAGACTGGTATCCTGGAGAAGCCTCATCTAGGCACAGAGTGTGGAATAGATTTTTGCTCAAGAAGCCTTCTGCAGGAATAACTGCACTCCCCATGCCTCCACTCCACCCGTCTGGTTAGATTGCTGCCAGACGGATCAAGATTTGCTATGCAGGGCAACTTTTGATTTACTGCAGTCAAAGACATAAACCTGAATCTCATGGTGAGTTAAAGCTGGGTACATTTATAATTCTTTCAGAATATCTTATTTCCCCCTTTGAGACTATACATTACAATCCCGGCATCTTTTGGGTTATTGAATGGAATGTTAAATAAATACTGACGCAAGATGGAGAAATACCTGGGGATCAGATTGCTCTCATGAAAATTGAGGCAGTTAGGGCAAAAACACTGGGCGAGAAGGGGTGTGCGTGGAGGAGCAAGCTTAGAGGAGCTGCAGGAAAGGATGTGTGGCACACACTGGAGCGATCACGTGCTTGCCCCCGGCTGTTTCACGGGCTATTGACAAACACCGCTTCTGATTTTCCTTTATTGCTGCCACCAACGAGCTTAGCTAGTAAATTAAAGCCTTGAGACTGTTGTAAGTGAATAAAAATAAAAGAAGTTTATTGATTACAAAATAGAATCAAAATTAGAGATGGGCACAAAACGAATTTTTTTCTACCCCTTCAAAGAAAAACGAAAGGCAACGAAAGGAAAATTTTTGGTTCGTTCCGTTTTGTTTTTCGTTTTTTCCATAGGAAGGCATTGAAGCAATGCATTCCTATGGGAAACTGCTTAAAAAAACCGGCACCATTCCCCCCCCCGTGCCTGATTGGGTGGGGGAATGGCGCAGGGTCTTAAAACCTTGTCTTTTTGCCACCAAAGCCCTGCACGCCAACTGATTGTGCTTGATTCGGCAACAAAAAAAGTTTTAAAAACCATGCCATCCCCCCCCCCAACGCGCCGGATTGGGTAGGGGAAAGCGCAGGCTTTTAAAACCTTTTTTTTTAATGCCCCCAAAGCAAGCACCGACCAGCTGGTGTGCGGGGCTTGCTTAGGGGACTAAAAAAAAGTTTTAAAAGCCCCCGCTTCCCCCCTGACATGCCCGATCGGGCAGGGGAAAACGCAGGCATTTAAAACCTTTTTTAAGTCCCTGAACCAAGTGTTGACCAGCTGGCACGTGAGGCAGGCTTTTAAAACCTTTTTTAGTCCCCGAAGCAAGTGCCGATCAGCTGGTGCACAGGGCCTACTTAGGGGACTAAAAAAAGTTTTTAAAGCCTCCACTTCCTCCCCACCCCCCAAAACACATACAGTGGTACCCTGTATAAAGGAATTAATTCGTTCCAAATGAAATTCTGTTAAGCAATTTTTCCTTTATACAAATTTCCCATAGGAATGCATTAAAAGCAGAGTAATCCCTAATCACGATCATTTGTATGTTGTACGGATTTGCCCCATAGGCAATTCTGTTAAGCAGATTTCCCCTATCTCCGGAATTTTTTATGTTGTACAGATTTTATGTTATACAAACTGTTTGTTATATGAGGGTCCACTGTAAAACAAAGGTTAAAACATTTAAAAAATAAACACACATACACAGTAGTTATATAAAACACCCACACAAAACACATAAAATACATAAAAATGAAAAATGAAACAAAACGAAAAATGAATTGAATTTTTATAAACAAATCATTTCAAACGAAATAAAATGAAGATAAACAAAATAAAAAAAGAAACGAAACACCATTTTGGCGTTTTGTGCCCATCTCTAATCAAAATCATTAATGGTTACATGTTGAAGTATAAACAAAAATAAGAATATAGCTCAAAGCCACTTAAGCTTGATTACTAATAAAGCTGAATATATGTACACCCAGTTCCTAAGTTTACAATCTCTAAACACTCAGTTTTCCTCACAGACACTCTAAAAATCTTATTCCTTCTCTCTCTATCTTTTCTTCAGTAAAATAAGAGTAGATCGCTTATCTAGCCCTGTCTTTCTCTTAGATAGTGTCCTTATCTGTCCCTATCTGGACTTTTCTTCAGAAAGTGTAGGACCGTATCTGTCACCCCCTATCTGACTTAAACAATGGCTTAAATCCTCCCAGACCACTCCCCAGACTCTCTCTTTGGTCCACAGAACCATCACAGAAATCTCTCATACATAATTCACAATAACAGGTAAATGCCACACACACAACTCTATTTTCTTGGGGAAGAAGATAGCCCAAAAGGACCAGGAGACATTTCCAGCTTCTACGTTTTCTGCTCAAACAGTTGCCACCTTCTCCCTAATGGCAGGGCTGGACTTATTTCCGGACCGGCCTGAGCTTTAGATGAAACATCCATTCCTTTCCTGGACTGCAACTCCCAGAAATCCTGGCCAGTTCAGCTAGTGATGAAGGCTTCTGGGAGTTGCAGTCCAGGAACATCTGGGGACCCACCGGTTGAGCATACTAGAAGTATGCAGATCCGTGTTTTGGACTACAACACCCAGAATCTCCCAGTTCTTGTGCATTATTATACAGTAGGAAGTTACTTCTTTGGACTACGTAACCAGCAGGATCCCACAACTGGCGTAACCAGTGAGGACTGAGAAAGGGCGCCACTAGTCCTCCATTTGAAAGGTAGCTTTCCTTTTTGTTTCCTGCTTTTCTGGAAAGACCTTCCTATTTTTCTGAATCCATCCAAGGGTCCTTGAAAGAAAAAGAGCCCTTGAGAGAGAAATTGGGGACCTTGAAATTGCTCATCCACTTTGTACGGCACTTCTGAAGACACCCCAGGAATACAGACCGCCCCCCCCCGGCACTGCCCTCCCTACCCAAACAAGATGAACTGTAGTTCTTTCTAAATCGTATTCTAATTTTGTATTTGTACAAATTAATTTGTACTTGTACAAATTTTAGGAAAATTGGCATTTCTTTTTTTTTTTAAATCCTTTTTGGGGATGCAAAACTTTTTGGGGATGTGGAATTGGAGGAAAGTTATAGGCACCCCATTACATTTTCCAAACAGTGTTGTTATTTGACAGTAGAAGGCTGATGGTGTCTTTAGCGATCAAATCCACAGCAGAAGGTCAGGCTGATGTTGTTTGGATTGCATCAGGTCCTCCCTAGTTTGACATGTTCCAGAATTAGGGTGATTAGAGGAGAGTCCAAAGGAGAGGCACCCATTCCTTCAGGAGGACCTGGAACGGGGATGAAAACATTACAGCTCAGCTCCATTGATTGCTGGCAAGTGGGAGCACTGCTACCTTCATTAGACTTAATGAACAAAAAGGCTGGAAGGACAGTCTCTCCCCCCCCCCGCCCGCCTCCATGTCCTGCCAAGCGGCTGCACAAGAAGTCATTCTGACAAGGCTTCATTGGTTTGAAGGAACGGACGACTTAGCTGCACAGGAGGCAAAAGGAAAAAGAAAAAGAAAAAAGGCTTAGTTCCCCCACCCCAGGCTAGGACGATTCCGTGCTTCTGTGTTTGCTTGAACAGTCAGAGGCGTCCTGAGTTGAGGCTGCCGTTTGAGCATCTCTTTGCAAATGGTCCTGATGAATGTGTTCATGCAGCTAAAACATTAAACGGGGGTGGTGAAAAAAATGTTCCTTTCTGCATGAAGAAGTTAACTGCCTTTAACAGCTCTCCAACAGTAGGGAAGAGGAGAGCCTTGGGGCTCAGGAGAGCTGGACGTCAAAGTAAGGAATGGAGAGAAATGTCAATTAGGTACACTTCTAGTAAGTTATGAAGAAGAGAACTTACTTAGGAAGTTCTTTTTGTTATCAGTCCACAGTCTGCTGCTTCAAAAATAATGAAGACATCATCATCATCATCATCATCAATCACTGACTCCTAAATGCTTGGGAAACGTTTGACTAGTGATTGGTAAAACAAAATCCAGCATAGATAGCTGTGTGGTTAATAATAATAATAATAATAATAATAATAATAATAATAATAATAATAATAATAATAATAATAATAATAATAATAAAAGTGACTCTTTGTCACCTCTGCTATTTACTATTGCCCTGATTCCCCTCTCAATAATTTTGCAGAAGACAAATTTAGGGTACCAAACTGCAAAAAATTCAGGGAAAATTTCTCATCTATTGTATATTGATGACTTAAAGTTGTATGGAAAATCAGAAACTGAAATACACTCACTGACCAACACAGCCCGAATTTTCAGTACTGATGTTAGTATTGAGTTTGGACTAAACAAATGTGCCACAGTGTCACTGAGAAAAGAAAAAATCACTGAGAGTGAAGAAATTGAAATGCCAAATGGACAAGCTATTAAGTATCATCAGTAGAGATGGGCACGACTCAAAAAATAATTTTTCGTTTTTGTTTGTCATTTTGGGGTCCGTTTCGGTTCGTTTTCGTTTTTTGGGGGCTTTTTGCTCATTTTTCATTTTTGTTTTCGTTACAAAACAAAATGAAAAAAACAAACCGAAAACGAAAATTTTGAAAATTTTTCATTTTCGTTAGCATTCTTTTCATTGGGATGTACCTGCCATAACGAAAACGAAAAACAGGGCAAATTTTTTCGTTTCGTTTTCATTTTCGTTTTGTTTTCTGGAAAATTTTCGTTTTCGTTTTCGTTGCGTAATGGAAACGAAAAACGAAAAAGAAAACGAAAATTTCGCTGAGTCGTGCCCATCTCTAATCATCAGTCTGAAGCCTATAAATACCTTGGCATACTGCATTTAGATAATATCAAGCATGGGCAAGTGAAAAATGTGGTCAGTAAAGAATATATCCAAAGGGTCAGAAAAGTATTAAAAAGTAAGCTGAATGCTGGTAACACCATAAAGGCCATTAATAGCTGGGCCATACCAGTCATCAGGTATACATCAGCTGGCATAATAACTGGACTCAGATGGAGCTAGATAGTCTGGATAGGAAAACAAGAAAACTTCTGACCATTCACTATGCATTACATCCATGCAATGATGTTGACAGGCTGTATTTACCTAGAAAATTAGGTTTTCGAGGTCTTTTGCAAGTGAAGCAGACAGTTGAGGAAGAGAAGCATGCATTGGCAGGTTATGTAAAACATAGTACAGAGCCAGCATTATTGGAGGTTAAGAACAAGGAGGTGTTTAAAGTAAAGCAAACAAAGGGTCAATACAAGAAAACAACAATGCAAATATGAGCTGATAACTGTCATAATAAAGCACTGATTGGGAATTGCAGAGAGTATTGTGGGCTGTTCACTCCCCACCCTAGAACAAGTTTATACTACCAGGTGCCACTGTAAAGCATTAGATATATTAAGAGATCCATCACATCCTGGTCATTGCCTCTTCGAGTTGTTGCCATCGGGACGGAGATATAGAGTACTGAGGGCAAGAAACAAACCGGCTCAAAAATAGCTTCTTTTTTTAGAGCAATATTGGCCTTAAACGGAAATCCTGGACTTTGAAGTCAGCTTATTTTATATGTCATATTTTAGTCATTTTATATGTCATATTATGTGTTGTACCTGTTTTTAAATCTATGTGAAATGTTTTAAATGAGTTTTATATAGCAACCACAAAATTTCGTTGTTCCTGCAAGGGGGCAATGACAATAAGGATTCCTATTTTCCTATTTCCTATTTCCTAAGTTCCTCGAAAAAAATCAAAGGAAAATTAGATAAGGAAAAGACCTGGTTATGGCTCACCAAAGGAACACTGAAAAAAGAGACAGAAGCCCTGATTTTTGCAGCTCAAGAACAAGCTATCAGAACAAATGCAGTTAAGGCTAGAATAGAAAAAATCAGCTGAGTCCCCCACATGTAGACTCTGCAAAGAGGCAGATGAAACTATCGACCATATATTGAGTTGTTGCAAGAAAATTGCTCAGACTGATTACAAACAGCATCATAATGTCGTTGCTCAAATGGTCCACTGGAATTTGTGTCAGAACTATCATCTGCCCGTAGCAAAGAACTGGTGGGATCATAGGCCTAAAAAAGTGACTGAAAATGAGCATGCAAAATTACTTTGGGACTTCCGAATACAGACAGACAGGGTTTTTGAACATAATACCCCGGATATTGTGATTGTTGAAGTGTGGATCATTGATGTTGCTATACCAGGTGATAGTAGAGTCACCGAGAAACAACTTGAAAAAATTACCCGATATCAGGATCTGAAAATTGAACTTCAGAGATTCTGGCATAAACCGGTACAGGTGGTCCCAGTGGTAATCGGCACGCTGGGTGCGGTGCCTAAAGAGCTAAGCGAATATTTAGAAGAAATTGGAGTGGACAGAGTCACCCTCAGTCAGCTCCAGAAAGCCACCTTACTAGGATCTGCTTGCATAATTCGCCGATACACCACATAGTCCTAAATGCGCAAGAAGTTTTTGACTAGTGATTTGTAATGCAAAATCCAGCATAGTCTGCTGTGTGATTATTTAATAATAATAATAATAATAATAATAATAATAATAATAATAATAATA
>JAHTLZ010000268.1:6858249-6901244 GCA_023846285.1 Phrynocephalus versicolor | reverse complement strand
GATGATGATGATGATGATGATGATGATGATGATGATGATGATGATGATGATGATGATGACAGGAATGAATCAATTGTACAGGGAAGGAGATAGGCTTTGGGATTTTGGGGGTCTGAAGTTGCACTTCCAACAAATTATACTGGATATTCAGTGTTGTTGGTTGTTTTCCTGAATCTTTTAAGTGTTTTAACAGTGTTCTTCCTTGCATCTTTCTCAAGGGGCAGGAGTACTGCCAGATAGACAAAAAGGCCAGTATCTAAAATCTGATCAAAATAAACAAAACAAAACAAAACAAAACAAAAAGGCGCAGTTGCAGCACTCACTGGAAAAGTGACAATATTTAAATATGCCTATTGTTTAATCAATCACTATAACACTAAAGATGCTTAATTGGATGCCAGAAGGAGAAGGAAGAATAAATATGTCAAAAGACAGCATCTTCTCTTTTCAAAATGAAGATCCATGGTTCTCCCATCCTAAAAACATTAATTCATGTTTTCAAAGATAATTCTGTTTTTAATGCCAAACCAAGAGATCTTTACTACATTATTTGTGTTGTTCAGGGAACCTCCAGATTTCAAACTGGCTGAGAAGGACATTTAACCATTGTGTTCCAGTCTGGGATTTTTCCAACTTGAGGTCGTTCCCCTCCCCCACAAATACAATTAGGTGCATAGCCTTTCTGGGGACGCTTTCCCAAGAAGCTGCAATGAGGACTGGATCTGTACTATCTCCCCAGGCACAGGCATGTCACAAGATGTGCCTATGCAAAAATCATGGCACAATAGCCACCTAACACCGAAATTGGGCCTATTATTAACAAATGGTGCACAGCCACCCTCCTAGTCACTGGAAAGAGTGGTCAATGTCACACATTTCCCCCAGCAGTGAAACAAAAGCAACAGTGTAGATTACCAGTGTGTGTGGGGGGGAACCCATTGGGTTATGGTTTTGTCCACTGTTGGCACTCGGAGCCCTCTCTGTGGGCACCCGGCATCGCCCCTTCACAGCCACCTGTAACCAGGTTAAATGGCTGTATTGGCACTTTGTGGAAGAATTATTGGGTTTTGAATCATAGTTTGGGCACTTGGTTACTAAAAGGTTCGCCATCACTGGTCGAGTCCATTGAGATGTTAACTGTTAAGGAAATGTTTTGTGGTAGGTGCTGAATGGATAGATAGATCATTGAGCTGAATATCTATATTGGGAGTGCCCCCAAGTAGAAGGGGACAGTAAACAGCCTCTGGGTACTCTATAGCTAGAGTACATGGAAAGGATCGCTATAAGTTGGACAGCAAGGAAGTAGTAGTAGTAGTAGTAGTAGTAGTAGTAGTAGTAGTAGTAGTAGTAGTAGTAGTAGCAGCAGCAGCAGCAGCAGCAGCAGCAGCAGCAGCAGCAGCAGCAGCAGCATATTCCTTCAAGGGAGGTGGAAGAGAACAATCTAGGGTTATGTAGCCCTTCCTGCTGTTCACTTCACCTGCCCTTCCTTTGGCCACCCTGCTTTACTGGCCATGGTGGACAACTGTGGTGCCTGCCTGCCAACCTGCATGCAGGTGGCAAGGCTTCTTGCCCCTTCCTTGCCATCTGTCCCTGTGCTAGTTTTCTCTTAAAGCTGCAAGTACAGCTTCTTGATTGACTTCAGCTCCATTCCATGGTTGCAGTCTTTTCTGTGACCTTTGTGATCACGGGAATCCTGCCAGAAGAAGCCTATTCCTCTTCCAGCAGTTGGATGTACCTATTGGTTACAGCGCTGGAAACATTTCTATTCATATGTCCCAGTGAGAATCCCTCAACAATTCTTTGATTGGTAGATGAAGGCAGGCATGGATGGATGGATGGATAAATGGATGGATAGACGGATGGATGGGTGGATGGGAAGGAAGGAAGGATGGATGGATGGATGGATGGATGGATGGGAAAGAAGGAAGGAAGCAAGGAAGAAGGATAGATGGATGGGAAGGAAGGAAGGAAGGAAGGAAGGAAGGAAGGAAGGAAGGAAGGAAGGAAAGAGCATTTTTCTGAGCACTTCCAGTATTGCTAAGGTCATAGGGCTCAATTGATTATTCTGTTCTGTGGCTAAGGTATATAACATAGGCATACAGCTAAAATGCTGCAAGACAGTTCCCTTGAGATCAATTTGGAATATAAGAAGTGATGCTCTAGAATGCTCAGGTTCATGGTCTTGTACTAGCGCATGAATCATCAGTGCACAATCCTCAAGTGGACTGGTGTGGGGAGAGTGAATTACAAATCAAACTGCTGAGTCCTCCACTTATAACTAGCAGTTTCCATTCCATTCTCTCCACTCCAGCAGCCAAGAGAAATCCATCTCTCTCTCTCTCTCTCTCTCTCTCTCTCTCTGTGTGTGTGTGTGTGTATGTGTGTGTCTGTCTGTCTTGATAAAACCACTCCTCCATCCTATTCTCTTTCTCTGTAGGCGAGGGAAATGCTTCCCAGTTCTGCCCTCATACTGATATTTATATATGCATTTTATTTATTGCACCAGTCAATAACCCTAGATCAGCAGGTGGCTTGTGAAAATATGATAATATCTGTTTTGAAGCCATGAAAGCAGCACACCATGTGAAATTAAATATTTCCTGCCCCGCGGTGAAACATTCATTGACCGTAGGGTGCGAGTATTTTGTAAGACTAAGGGTTCTTAATTGCCCACTTGAGATTGAGACACCCAAATGTGTTCTGGCAAGGACAGCTCACAAGACATTGCCGCTGGGGAAATCCAGAAGAAATAGGAGATGGAGTGGGCAGGTGAGATTATTGCTTAATTAAAATTATTTTTGATTATCCTTCAAGTTGTAGCTTTGCTGCACACTTTGCTTCCGCAAACGAACTGCTAGCAGAACTGAAACAAAACAAAACAAAACTCTATTTTTCAGTTTCGTGCCCATCCCTAATAACTTCATCCCTACTTGCAGCCAGATAAGAACTGGGTTTAATCGCTACTGAACCATGCCTTTGCTTTGCTGTTTCTCAGATCATGAAATTGAGTTGTTTAATTTTTAGATCAAAGCTTAGGTGGGCTACATCACTCGGTCTTCAACCTCACCCAACCCTAAACTACAGAGAAGAATGTCCTCACCTGAGGGACAGCTGTCCCTGATTCCTAAATGTTTGGTGCACCAGGGATAGAAATAGCAAAGTGTTCTGCTTATATATCGCCCCATACCACTTCAAGTAGTCTCTGCGCGGGTTACAATTTTAATTACAATAATGCAGGCTACACATTGCCCCCCCCTCCCAGCAAGCTGGGTACTCATTTTACCGACCTTGAAAGGATGGAAGGCTGAGTCAACCTTGAGCCTGCTACCTTGGATTCAATCCCAGGTTGTGAGCACAGTTTTACCTGCAGTACAGGCATTTAACCACTGTGCCACGGGACTCATAATAGACTTCTAGACTTTTGTAAGTGAATTTAGACCAACGTATTTTGTTGCTGATTCACGGCCAACCAATGTTTAAATGGGATTTAGACTCACAAGTGATGTAGTAAAATTGTTTATGTTCCACCGTGGAGATTCGTCAAGGAACACCTGGGAACACAAGATTGAGAACTACTGTTTTAGACAGAAGGCAGGGCTCGGGACAAACCCTTATCCATCTGTAGAATCTAACTGGTGGATGCCAATGGTAAATCTAACCTTATACCTCCTTCTGGACCTTGAAAATACTGTTAAACATAAAGGTTCCTTCCGCACATGTGTGCTAGTCATGTCTGACTCCAGGGGCGGTGCTCATCTCTATTTCGAAACCAAAGAGACAGTGTTGTGCAAATCCGTGGCCATATGGCTGGCATTTCTGTGCATGGCACACTGTTTACCTTCCTGCTTTTTATGGCGGTACCTATTTTATCTACTTGCATTTACTTGCTTTTGAACAGCTAGGTTGTCAGGAGCTGGGGTTAACAGCGGGAGCTTGCTCTGCTGCGTGGCACCTGGGATTCGAACTGCTCAGCTGCCGACTTTGCAGCTGACACTTTCAGCGCTCCGGCCCACTGAGCCACCACACTCCTGTCAGGGTCACCCTAAATCAGAAGTGACTTGATGCCATGTTGAAACAGCAATTTAAGCAGCTGGGTTCATTGTTAACGCTATTTTGCTGTCTTGGAACATAAAGCAAAGCACGGCGTTCTGCTTATATACCACACCGAAGCACTTAAAGCAGTCTCTGGGTAGTTTACACACACACAAACACACACACACACACACACACACACACACACACGAGTTGGGTACTCATTTTACCTTGGAAGTCTGGAAGTCTGAGTGAACCTTGAGTCACCTATCTGGAACTGATCCCCAGGTCATGAGCCGAGTTATGGCTGCAGTACAGCAATTTAGCCACTGTGCCATGAGGCCCCACATAGGTGGTTACTTCACATCCGTTTTGTCTCTGTAGTTGTTGCGTTTAGGAGCGGTACAAAAAATGTTACTTCATGTCCATCTTGCAACAACTGAAATTTGTCTTGACCATGCCCCCGGAATGGGTGCTAAGTGAGATAAATCTGTACCTAGCACTGGGGTTGGGTTTTCTCTTGTTCCTCTTCTGTTCTGCTTCTTGTCCCGGTTAAGAGGACGTGAAGTAACAACTATACTGGTAACCTGGCGGGCATTGTTAGCACCGCTTTGGTGTCCATCTAGTGATTAGTGGGCGAAGCGACATATGTCATTAATTTCCCTACAGGAAACAACATGCAACTAAAACGTATAAGAAAGAAAACATTATCAATGCTGCTGCATTGGCATATGAAAACCAGAATATCAGTAAATCGAAATATCAAAAAAGAAATTTTTATACCCCCCCTCAAAAAAGGGAAAATGAAGCTAGACAAATTCAGTGTTTATCACGTTACAAGACCGTGAGGTAACACTTGTCACGAGACAAGTTATCATGACCATGGGAACACTGAAACAGGGACAAAACCACGTGATCGCGACCAACGCTGTTACGGTACAGAACTACTTGCGGAACAAAGAAGGAGATGAAGTAACTGCCATGGTGGAAAAGGAGTGAGAAACCTAAGTTTTGTAGCTAAGGAGATGAAAGGGACTTGCAGGGAAGGTTCTACAAGCCCTAAACCCAAGCCCTAAATCCATACTCTAAGTTCAAACCAAGAAGGAGTCAGTTCTGCTGAATTGATTATTTACAGTTGTATTATGTTCCATGCTTCATTTCCCCCTTCTGTAGCACACTGACCTCGGTGAACATAAACTTCCCAGGGCTTATTGAAGTAACACCTCTCAGCACATCCGAGCAAACAGTTGTACCTCAGAGTTAATTATGTTGGCTCTCTGTTTGCAAAGCTTGCCGTGGCCCCTGCAGTGAAGGTTCATGCGCTGAGTTTTGTTTTTTTCAGGCTACTGCCGAGCGAAGGAAGCCAGCTGCCTCCACCTCCATCAAAGCTGTTTGCATCCAGATGTGCACCTGCTCATTGATATGTATCAATGCCCCTTTGGAAAATGGGATGGCACTTTAAATGGCAGCACAGGGGCCCGTGTTCTGTTAGCAGTTTGCATTCCCCCTGAGGGCCAATGGCAGAAGCTCCCACGGCAGTCTGCCAGAGTGCCTGGCGATGTGTGCGAGACATTGCATGAGGCGGCTAGGGCAGCTTCTGCAGTTGGTGCTTAGCCTGAGTTTCAATATGGCACAGGAAACAGGCCAATATATCCCTCCGGAGAGGGAAAAGAGACCTTGGATTCCTGCTGTCCAGATGGCAAGCATGGATGGTCAGCAACAAGGGAAGCAACCGTGGTTTCTTTTTATGCATCATTCCACTCTCAGATAAACCAACAATTCATTTCTAGGCCGTCCACAAGCCATTGGGCACATTGCTCCAGTATCTTTCATGGTGATCTAGAAACTGGAGTCTCACCATGTGTATATCTCATTTAGCACCATTCACACCGAGAGTGGATGGGCCTAGCCAGCATAGTCAATGATCACAGCTAGAGATGGGCATGCAACGGGAAAATGGCATTTCATTTTGTTTTGTTTTTAACTATTTTTTCGAAAAAATTCATTTCGTTGGTTCGTTAATTCGTTATTTGTTTTTACCCTCTTTTTTCCCAGCGCCCACTGCATGGCCCCTGGGACCGGGTTGGAGCTCGGGGGTGCCTACAAACAGGTGTGGGAGGAATAAAGTGGGGGAGCGGCGTCGAAGCCATGCAACACTGGCCACCTAAGCGCGGCCTCCTTATATCTCCTCCCGATCGGTCATGCGATAACGGGCCATGGGAGGGAGGCACAACGGGGGTGGCCATGCTGCTCTGCCTGCCTAAATGCGGCCTGCTTCTTATCTCTCCTCCTGGGGCTGGGCTGAGGCTCGAGCCCACCATGTCCCTCGATGGCACCGACGAGGTGCGTGCTCCCTCCGTGCAGCTTGGCGTGAAAGGACCTCCGAGCCAGCACCAGGTGTTGTGGTTTTTTAGCAGAGTTTTATTTACAAAGAATAACTTGGCAAAATAACAACATAACATAAACAGCTTCCTTCAGCATTCCTTCTTACAGTCACAGAGTCCTTCAGCAGAGACGTGTAGCAGCATGGAACATCATCAGGAGGTTGGGATGAAGTGATCAAGTGTTACCCTCACTTGCTAACCACTATATACTCAGTTAATTACTCATTACAGTCAACTGATCCCTGACTGGCTTACTACAGTTACAAACTCTTAAGCAACTTACTTAAAATTGTTAGTTACTATGCTGTTATACCCTAACACCAGGTACGAGACATCTCTGCCCCCTATTAACGAAACGAACCTAACCGAACCAATTTTTCTTGGTTCGGTTCGGTTCGTGTTAAATTTGCTCCTAGGGTTGTTATTTGTTTTGTTACATAACAAATGAATAACGAATAATGAAACAAAAAAAATCATTTCGTGCCCATCTCTAATCACAGCTGATGAGAATCTTCCATTCCAGGAAGATTTGGTGGTTCACAGGTTGTCCCCCATGGTGGAGCATCGCTCTAATGTCATGGGGTGGTGCTGGGGAATCCCCTCTGGATTTTATTCTGAACTTTATGGGAGCTCTCTGAGGTGCTGAATGTCTTTATGGGAAAAGCTAGGCGAAAATAATAGGGTTCTGGCTAATGTGTGCCTTCCATTTCTATGAAGCTCTTTTGCTCTCTACCTTGCACAGGTAGGATGCGCAGTGGCTGCTTGGGGATTCTGGGAGTTGTAGTCCACAAAAGGAACATTTGTAAGCTCTTGCAGAAAGCTGTACTGGGGACTGAGATGGGGGTTTTCTTTTTCAAAAGACGTGGGCTTATGAATATTCTCTAGCACTCCGGTAGCGAAGGAAAGTTTAGTTTGTACATGGAACGCTTACATAAATCCCCAGAGACGGCCTTCGAGCCTTTAGCAGAGGTAGCCTGAGGCCAGGATGGGCCGGGCGTATTTGTTTACAATGTCCCCACTTGATGCAAGATTTATAGCTGATCATTTAGGCTATAGGATATTGAATTTTAATTACTCTTCTCAGACATCTTCCTCCCTCAGCTGTGCCTCTGTGTGTTAACAGAGAGGCAGATGTTGGGTACACATGATTGAGATTCAGTTCCTTTGTGGGAAACATCCCAACCAATGCTTCAAATGTTTCGTGTAATTGAGAGCTCTTTTCAGTTTCTGAAGCTTCACAGAAGAGCACTAGGGTTCTGCTTTCTTGTTGTTTTTTAAGTGGCATTGGGGGCAGGCTGAGTCGGAGAAGGGAGTTTTGCTGAGGAAACAGGAGGTATAAAGGGATCCTTCCCCATGCAGACTCAGAAGAATGCTAATGGCAGCTGCGTTGATTTGTGACATTATTTTGCGGCATGCAACAGGGAACTGGGGTGGGGGTGGGGGACAGCTTACTGCTTAGAGCATCTCCAGACTGATAATCACAATACTGTACGGAAAGGAGAGGAAGAATCAGAAAATATAACATTTTCCATGTATACGACTATTTTTGTCTAAAATTTTTAGGCTAAAAATCAAGGGTCATCATATACAGTAGGACCCCCGTACCCACTGATTCATTATCCACAGATTCAGTTACCCACAGTCTCTGGGCGCTTTCCAATCAAAGAATTAAAACAGTTAAAACATCAATATCAATAAATAATTAAAACAATAATAAAAACCTTACACTAAAATCATTACACTAAAATTGCCATCAGAGGACCCACAGTCTATGTTGTATCAATTAAAAAACTTCTGGAACAGGAAGGTTTTTACCTGGTGCCGAAATGTCATAAATGTTGGTGCCAGGCGGATCTCACTTGAGAGGGCATTCCATAGCTTGGGGGCAGCTGCCGAGAAGGCCCTATGTCTGCAAGCCATCCCTCTCACCTCCTTGAGAGATGGCTCTTTCAAGAGGGCCCCCTGGCTCAATCTTAATTGCTGGGTAGGTTCATATGGAAGGAGGCGGTCCTTCAGGTATCTAGGTCCTAAGCCTTATGGTCCTTATGTTCTTATGTTTTTGTGAATGTATAACCCACAAAGGCATGGGTGCGGGTGACCTTCCTTGGGGCTGTGATTGGCCGAGCAGCCCTGAGGGGAAGGAAGGGGTCCTGTGGGGCAGGCACAGTGATTCCTCCCATTTGGTGAGCTGTTGGAAAGGTCCCATCTACCTTGGGCCGACTTTCTCAGCTGTTCAGAAACCCGGGCCTAAGGAAAGTCCGAGTCAGTCAGAATGAGGCCTCAGAAGGCCTGAAGCCTTGTCTAAGCAAGGGGGTAGGATGGAATGGAGAGCAGGCAAGATGTTCCGTGTGAGGGAGCAAAAGTCCAGACCAATGGGCAGAGAAAGAATAGAATAGAATAGAATAGAATAGAATAGAATAGAATAGAATAGAATAGAGTTTTATTATCATTATGTATACGCAAGATATGCATAACGAAATTAGAGTGCTGTTCCACTACACACTCTAAACATACAAAACACATAAAACACATAAAATATATAAAACACCATACAAAATATTAAAAACTCTTAAAATTGCTTACAAAATTTAAAACATTACTTAAAAACTGATTAAGATAGTGCTAAAACTGTCGCATTTAACTTGGATACTGCTCTGTGATAAAAACTGTTCTTTAGTCTATTTGTCCTTGACCTAAGAGTCCTGTATCTCCTGCCAGACGGCAACAGTTCAAAAAATTGGTGGCCAGGATGCGAAGGGTCTCTCAAAGAACGCCACATGTAGGGTGGCCCTGTTTCCTGCATTGTAAAGGGTTCTTCTCCCCTTGAAGATATCATAGGTTTTCAGAGAGTGCCAGGCCACGTCCGGACTGTATTCCTTAAAGATTAAACCATCAGAAGAGTAATCAGGGACTAAGACGAGGCTATCACGAGACGGCACCTACACATTAGTTTGAGAACACACCCAGGTTCTCTGGCAGGGCACCACTGTCTTCCCCGTGATGCTGAGATACACTGGGTTTTCCTCAATCCACGGTAGTTATAAGTTGGCTGTAGCAGAAGCCCTTTAGAGAGAGAAACCGGCAGGCATGTCCAAACTTCGGCCCTCCAGAGGTTATGAACCACAACTCCCACAGTCCTTTGCCAATGGAAATACAGGCTTGGAATTCTGGGAGTCGTGGTCCAAAACATCAGGAGGGTCGAAGTTTGGTTGTTCATATACTGTTGTTATCCAAGCAAAAGCCCTCTTTAAGTAGCTATAGTCTTCCTTACTTGAATGTCTGTGAAGATTCTCAGTCATCCAGGTGAGTTTATCTGGAAGTTGAGTCATGGCAACTGGACTACTTTTCTTGAGAGAGTGAAACGTTTTGTGGCTCATACAAATAGCTCCGTCAGTCTGAGGAAAGCTAGTTATGAGTCCTCCATCTTATATTCTGCTTTGACCTCCTGTCACCCTGGTCTGAATAGGCTCGTTAGGTGGACAATAGTTTCAATAGGCCTTTAAGTGAACAATGGCTTAAGGTGCTGAATCCCATAAAGTATGGGTCATTAGCTATGGCCTTGGTGGTGGAGGTGTGAAGTATTTTTGATTTGTCTGGGTATTGTTGAAAGCCTGATAAGTAGACCATAGACTGTGCCTGAGCCCCCCACCTCTGTTGAGAGAGGGGTTTTCAATGCTCACATGAATGTCTTCCCTGACTCTTCTCTCAAACCAAATATCTCCTCCGTCTAATATGTGTACATCCTCATCTTTGAATGAGTGCCCTTTGTCCTTCAAGTGGAGGTGTACTGCTGATTCTGGTCCTGAGCTGTTACCCCTCCTATGTTGGGCCATCCTTCTGTTTAATAGCTCTTTAGTTTCTCCAATGTAGAAGAGGTCTACACACTCCTCACTGCATTGGGCCACATATACTATATTGCTCCTTTTGTGTTTTGCTGTCGGGTCCTTTGGTTGGATGAGTCTCCGCCTTAGTGTGTTTGTGTGTTTGGAAAGAAAAAAAAAGAGATGTGGTGTTTGCCAAAAATTACTTGAACAGCTGGAGTGAGGAAGTCTGCAGAGATATTGGCCGGACTGCTGTATGTGCTGTATTTTTCTCCAGGAGGGTTGGAAACCAACAGTGGTTTGGGTTCCTCCTTTCTTGGAGGCCAATGACCAGAGAGCAGATCAATGGAATGCTTCTTTGCTGCAAGGACACGAGTTAAACCTGTATAGGCAGGGACCTAGGCCACATATCCCCATGTCAGGGGCTACACACTGCAACCCTGCTCTTTGATCATAAGTGCAAGTACTTGGGGTTCTGCAACTCTGGATGGGGCTCAACCCTTCCAAGCTTAAGTCTGTTCTAGATGCGTGAAGCTCCTGGCTGGATCGTTGAGACTTGAAATTTGGCATTGTAAGGCAAGGAGCATCCACGTCCCACACCCTCAGTCCTTTTAGACCTGCTTAGGCTAAGTGCACTTAATCATTTACTTTCCAAAACGCCGCTCTCCCTGTCCAAGAGGGGAATCCTCAACCATGTATGCCGCCAACATTAACACCAGCAAAGAAGGATTAAAGAGCTCATCGGGTTTTTTTGGGCTAAGCTGGTTGTAAGTAGCTCAGCTGGAAATCTCTCTCTCTTTTATGTTTCAGTGGCTGGCAGAGTTTCCACCAGCTTATGATGGGCAAGGGGGGATCCACACTAGGTACCTGGCAGGCAGGCATGGAGTAGAGATGGTTCTTAGAGACAAGGGTATTGGGCTCCATGCCTCGACACCACCAATCAGCAGAAGGGTGGCCAGGAACCCAGCTTTACAGAAAACTCAATGGGAAGATGTTCTCTGTTCAAAGAGAAGACTGGGCAACAGGTGCACACAGATCACCACTGCATTGCCTCCCCTGCTCTGGCGAAATGTGTTTTTGTTTGAATTGCAACGGCCTTCATGATAGTGGGTTGCATGCCATGGCTGCTGTGGAGACAGAGTTCAGCTTTTCAGTGCCTCTCCCAGAAGAAGGGCCAGCCTGTGCAGCCCTGGGCAATCTTCCCATAATGACCCTTGAAGAAGGGAATGCCAAACCATTTCTATGGGCAGTACTTGTATTCTCTAACTAGAAATCCCTGGAAGGGTCACTATATCACAGAACTGACATGATGACTGCAGAGCTGGGGGGGCACCTTATTGGTCACTGAGTCCACAGAGGGGACCCCAACTCCCAACCACTGACTCTGCAAGCCAAAGACCCAAGCCACTGACCTTCTTCTTGCTGCTGCTGCTGTTGTTGTTGTTGTTGCTGTTGTTGCTGTTGTTGTTGTTGGATGATAACGACGATTACGATTACGACAATGATGACGATAGCAGCAACAAATCCTTTCCAGAGGTTTCTATGTAGAGTTACAACTTTCTGTCCATCCATCCATCCGTCTGTCCCTCCCTCCATCCCTCCGTCCCTCTATCTATCTATCTATCTATCTATCTATCTATCTATCTATCTATCTATCTATCTATCTATCTATCTATCTATCTATCTATCTATCTATCTTTTCCTTCCTTCCTTCCTTCCCTTCTATCTATGTATCAATCAATCAATCAATCAATCAATCAATCAATCAATCAGTCAATCAATCAATCAATCAATCAATCATTTTCCTTCCTTCCTTCCCTTCTCTCTCTCTCTCTCTCTCTCTCTCTCTCTCTCTCTCTCTCTCTATCTACTTTATTTATTTATTTGAGATATTTTTGTCCTGCCTCTCTGCCAAAAAGGACCCAAGGGAGCTACACTATGTGGGAATTTTAGCTAAATACCAACATTCTCTTTTGCCTTTCTATTTTGTCCTTCAGCAGTTCCGCTCATCACAGTAACTTTTGCCTCTACTCCTTTGGGCTTTTTTTTGTTTTTAGTGCTGAGATGAAACTGCAGATGTTTCTCATGGGATGGCATGCATCCCTATGGCCTCTAGCTGCTGACCCCTGATTTAAACAGTTTTTAGGCCAATAGCCAGTCTTAGATCTAGATCTAGATCTAGATCTATATTGCATTGAAATCTTAAATGCGTAATGTTAAAGTCTATATGAGATCTAGGGGGTGGGAGAGTTTCTGGACCTAGAAAGAAGCTCCAGTTTAGTTCTATATTGAAATAAACAGCAGTGTTTTATGGCTGGATAATATAATTACACAACATTTTGACTAGACGGATTCAATAATGATGTGTAGAAAAGGGCAATTTAAACCTGACAAAGAAAGAGCCAACACTTGCTTCATTGCATTCTGTTAAATAAAAAGTATCTGGCTGTTGAATCTTATCCTCTGGAGTAGAGATGGGCACGACTCAAAAAAATGGTGTTTCGTTTGTCGTTTAGGGGTCTGTTTCGGTTCGTTTTCGTTTTTTGTGAATTTTTGCAAAAACATTTGTTTTTGTTTCATTACGTAATGAAACGAAAAAATGAAAACAAAATGAAAAATTGCTGTTTCGTTACCATTTATTACAGTTCTGCCATAACGAAAACGAAGCGGATGACAACATTTCTGGTGTTTCGGTTCGTTTCGTTTCATTTTGGAGACAAAATTCGTTTTTTGTTTCGTTACGTGACAAAACGAAAAAACGAAAACAAAAACGAAAAATTGCTCATTTCGTGCCCATCTCTACTCTGGAGTTCTTTTGCTGCAGTGCATCTGTAGGGAGACTGGGATGGTTCCAGACATAAAAACGGCTCCTCTCTCTTCCCGGCCTCTGTTTCTACACAGAGAGATATTATATTCAATTAAGAGCTTCTGATTCCCTGTTGCTGAACATACAATTTCTAGCACGAGGCATATGGTCATTGAAAGAAGAATGAGCGCCCAGCAAAAGCTCTCGTTTACAAAGTACTTCCACAGCATATGATGCCCGTCACAGTGACTAATTAGGCAACAGGTGGGCATATGGCTCGCCCGAAGAGCTATGTGAATAGATGATGCAGATGTCGCCAGCTCTTCAGAAACACAAGGAAAGCAAGCATGTCTGAAATGACAGTGTCATAACGATGGGGATGTTTAGCCTGAAGAGGAAAAGAATGAGGAGTGATACGATAGCATTTCTCAAATATTCGAAGGGCTGTCATACAGAGGAGGGGCAGGATCCGTTCTTGACCACCCCAGAGTGCAGAACACACAACAATGGGCTCAAGTTACGAAAACCTAATTTTCAGATGAATAACGGGGGAAACTTAAGAACATAGCCACGCTGGATCAGGCCAAAGGCCCATCTAGTCCAGCTTCCTGTATCTCACAGTGGCCCCACCAGATGCGTCTGGGAGCGGATGAGACTAGATATCTGTCTCCTGATACCACTCCCCTGCATCTGTCCCTTGAAGTACCCTGGTTTTCAGCCTGGAGGTTACACATCCCCATCATGGTTTGGAATCTGTGATGGATTTCTCCTCCAAGAATCTGTCCATCACCACTACCCCTTCCCCTAATTTAAAGATTCTTCCTATACAGAAAGCATATGTGCTCTGAAATCTACATTGTCATATGGTCTTTTTATAGCATATAACTGACTACATAATAGCTGCTAATAATGTTAATCGGTAGTTTATAATATTATCTTATACAATATACAGTATAGCACAATCAATATTGAATTATATATGATTGTATAAAGGAATTGTATAAAGGAATTAATTCATTCCAAATGAAATTATGTTAAGCAAATTTTCCTTTATACAAATTTCCCATAGGAATGCATTGAAAACAGAGTAATCCCATTTTATGTTGTACGGATTCGCCCCATAGGCGATTATGTTAAGCAAATTTCCCGCATCTCTGGAAATTTTTATGTTGTACAGTTTTTATGTTATACAAACTGTTTGTTATACAAGGGTCCACTGTAGTATTATATTTATTTTGAGTATTTTTACCCCAGTTTTTCTCCAAGGCAGTTTATAGGAATGAGGGACAACAAACAATTTAGTGCAATTAAGACGTATTCAAGTTTGAGAACAGGGAATTGAGGGACATCTTATAGAATTAAAACACAACATTAGAACTACAAGAGAATGTGAGCAGTTAAAAAGAGAGTAAAATCCCATGTAATCATGCACGGTAGACCATCCAAAATGGGTGGAAACTAACATTGAAAACATAGTGTCAATGCAATCACACAAGGGGAGATATAAATGCAAGTTATGAACGCAACGTCTGCGTAATCATGTATGGGAGATTCATATAAAAGATACATAATAGGTGGTCTCTCGTTCAGGGAAAGCTTGCCTGAAGAGAAAAGTCTTTGCCTGTTTCTGGAAGGACACCGGGGATTGGGCAGTCCTGGCCTCTAGTGGGAGGGAGTTCCAAAGTCTGGGCTCAGCAGTCGAGAAGGCCCTTTCATGTGTTCCCATGAGATGTACCTGTGAGGGTAGCAGGATGGAGAGAAAGGCCTCTCCTGATGACCTTAGCACCCGAGCTGGTTCATACTGTGAGATCGGCATAAAAGAGAATAAACGAACTGGTTTGGTAAAGGCCCCACACATACAAAATCGAGGGTGTGTGTGGGGGGGGGGGAGAAAGAAGACCAAAACATAAAAAGTTCAAGTGAAAATGAGGTTTTCTCACAATTGAGCTGATAAAATCAGCAATTCTTTCGAGAATGCTAGACACCTCCACAGATAACATGAAATGGACTTTGTCCACGTCAGATTTCCCTTCTAATTTTAAGAGGACCGGTGCAACAAATTTTGTAGTAGACAGTATAAGAACATGTGAGCAAAAGTTTCCAGTGCACCCTGCTTGCATGAGCAATGACTTTCGAAGTATGGGATTCCTTTGAACCTACCGTACAGTGAGGCTGCAGCCACGGCATTGCACCTGGCTAGGGAGAATGCCCTTCGTTTTTGTGGACACTTAGGCAGGGAAAGGAAGGCAGCTGGTGTTCCAGTCTTAAAGGGGATGTGGGAAAGCAGTAGTGAACAGGTCTTATTGGCTGCACTCTACAATTCCTGGAATTCAATGTCCAGACTTCTTCTTTTGATTAATTGGAAGGCTTGCCTTTGATTTTGTGAGCCCAAAGAGTCACCATATAAGCCAATCCTTTTCAGTTGTTTTAAAAGGGCAGTAGTACCAAAGGGAGGTTTCGAGTCCAGGAATAGCGGATACAATAGATTATTGTGTATTTATTAGACTTATATACACTGTACCATCTAGCAAGTCTAATAAACAAATGTCTAATAAATTGTATATTGTAATATATTACGTTTATATTATATATAAATAGCCAGCAGAAAGCATTCAGCTCGATCCTTTGGGATTAACTAAACTAGAAAAGTTTCTCTGAGCAGTTTTTTTCCATCCATCATAACTATTATTTTGGAAATTTTCAGTGCCCCTGAAGGCACCTCTGTGATGCAGAGCATTTTCCTAAGATTTGTCTAAAACTCTACTGAGTATGGAAGTACAGTAGATGCAAACCACCACCACCCCAACTGACACACACACACACACACACACACACACACACACCTTCTGAACTTTTGAGAGTTAGTATACTGTACTATTCATATAAATACTTCGCAGACACACAAGTGGATAATTGAATCTTATTCCACATTTTAAAATAATAAATAAACCCTTAAGTGTTTAAGCACTCCTCTTGTACAATAAATGCACCCATCTGAGCTGGCTTGACCCCTTCAGAAAAGGCAGCCACCACCACCACCAGCAGCTTCAGTAGACCCGTTAAAAATCAATGGAATTTATGGAGGCGATGACTCACCAAATCCCCATTAAGTCAGTGGGCCTATTCTAGTGCAAAGCAACGGGACTTTGGGCTACCAAAAAAACGACGACGTGTCTGGTATTTGCCAAGCTTTGTCTTGTTAAATGAGGCTGCCTTGCCAGGAGATGTCCTCCTGTCTGTCAAAAATCTTACAGCCACTTCTTGGTTTTGTAGCCAGTGAGTAATATGTCATATATTAATGTTCATTAATATATGAACATTTCGATTTTCCAAACCAAGGTTCAAAGTGGGTCAGAGAGGGCACTGACGTAATCGGAGTTGAAAAAGCTGAAAAACTTAATCCCCTCTTCTGAATGCTTCCTCAGTTGTAAAGAAGAGATGAAGAAATTCATGGCGCAGTGGTTAAGTACCTGTACTGCAGGTAAAACTGTGCTCACAACCTGGGGTTCAATTCCAGGTAGCAGGCTCAAGGTTGACTCAGCCTTCCATCCTTCCGAGGTCAGTAAAATGGGTGCCCAGCTTGCATGTGTAGTCTGCTTACTGTAATTAAATTGTAAACCACCTAGAGACTTCTTGAACTGGTATGGGACAGTATGTAAGCAGAACACTTTTTGCTTTTATTATTTGACGTATTCGGAAGAAAATAACCTTCCTACTGTGCCACTCCGGGATGTATCTAACCAACTTCAAGGCAGCCTCCCAAGCCAGATTGCCGGCAGCATAAACAAAGCCTTTTTTTTTGGTGTAGGCTGTGCTTATTTAAAATAGGTTTACCTCACCTTTCTCCTTAAGAAGAACCCAGCAGCTTACATCATTGAAATACATGATTTAACAATAAAAACAGTTAGTGTATCAAACCAATGCCACACTAAAAACAAACCCGGCAGCCATTCACTCAGGGAAAGGCTGCCTGAAGAGAGAGGCCTTCACCCACTTGTCGAAGGGCAGCCAAGCTTGTGGGAGGGAGTTCCAAACCCTGGAAGGAGCGACAGAGAAGGCCCTCTCCAGAGTTCCCACCACCTTCAGTTTGTTTACATTTTTACTTCACTGCGAATGGAGCACAAGTCTATCAGGAGAGCAGGCCCTGCAGGCTCCATGCAGGCCCTTGGCCTCTTTTTTGCAGGCTCAGTTGTCTGTTACATTAAAACAACAACAACAACAACAACAACAACAACAACAACAACAACAACAACAACAACAACAACAACAACAACATTCCATTTGGATACCAAAATCAAATGGCAAAGCATTAAATCCACAAATGAGCCTCAGTAAAGTTAAATTAATTTGACAAAGAATCCTTCAGTAACCTCTCATTCCCCAGGTGTTTCCCTGACTTTCTTCAGTCTCAATGGTTTATTGCAGAGGGTTAAACCTTTTCGTTATTTAAGACCTTAAGTGTTCATTGTTATTTAAGGGGCTTAAATCTGAGGGACCATTCACCATTGTTAGCCACCATGCTTCAATACTCTGCTGCTGCTGCCTTATTTAAAAAAAAAAAGATCATTGCAGTTAGCTAACAAAATCCAATGGCAAAGCATTAAATCCACAAACGAGCCTCAATAAAGTTAACGGGAAGCCTTTTTGCCAGTATTACTGTATATACTCGAATATAAGCCTAGTTTTTCAGCCCTAATTTTGGGCTGAAAAGGGGGTTCTCGGCTTATATTCAGGTCAATACTTTTAGCCACTGAGACAAGTTTGGGTCGGTGGCTAAAAGTCATTTTAAACATTGTGTGCCGCTTCTCATGACCCCCCATGTTTAAAATGACTTGTAGCCACCAACTCAAGCACTTGCCTCGGTGGCTAAAAGTCATTTTAAACATCACACACACACCCAGCTCACAAGGGAGGAGTTGCCAGGCCCTGCTGCATTTCCCACCCTAGGCTTATACTTGAGTCAATAAATTTTCCCAGTTTTTTTGGGTTTAAATTAGGGGCCCCCATTTATACTTGGGTCAACTTATACTCGAGTATATACGGTAATTTGAGAAAGAATCCTTGAGTGACCTCCCTTTCCCCAGGTGTTGCCTTGTCTTCCTTAAATCTTGATGGTTTATTATAGAGGGTTAAACCTTTGCGTTTTTTTAAGACCTTAAGTGTTCGCTGTTATTTAAGAGGCTTAAATCTGAGGGACCATTCACCATTGTTAGCCACCTCGCTGCAATACTCTGGTGGTGCTGCTGCCTTATTAAAATAAGTATGAAGAAACGTTTAATTGTTGGGTGGATCCATTTGATGAATTAGCACCATTTGATGAATTAGTCTGAAGGAATAAATCTGGTTTTCACAGAAGGAATAATATAGTAATATTTTATGAAGAAAAATTAAGTTGTCGGTGTTAACATCAACAATTTCTTGGCGTATACCAGGAAGAAGAAAGCTCTCCCTTCCTGTTGGGCCAGTGGTAGTGTTCAAGAGCTGCAGAATGTGTGAAGTGTTTTGCAAAGCAATCAAGTTTTTTTTCTCTCTCTTTCTTTTCCAGGGGATCAGTAGCCTCTTCAGCTCCTTAAAAGTCGTGCGCCTCCTGCGACTGGGCCGGGTTGCCAGGAAACTGGACCATTACTTGGAATATGGTGCCGCCGTGCTGGTGCTCTTGGTCTGTGTCTTTGGACTAGTAGCCCACTGGCTGGCTTGTATATGGTACAGCATCGGGGACTACGAGGTTATCGATGAAATCACAAATACCCTTAAAAAGGACAGCTGGCTCTGCCAGTTGGCGGAGAGCATTGGGACCCCTTATCGCTATAACTCCACCGGATCAGGGCAGTGGGAAGGAGGACCCAGTAAAGACTCCCTTTATATCACTTCCCTCTACTTTACCATGACAAGCCTTACGACCATAGGATTCGGAAACATTGCTCCGACTACCGACGGAGAGAAGATCTTCTCCGTGGCCATGATGATGGTTGGCTGTAAGTAGAGTGTTGTTTTTTTTAAAATTTCTTTACATTTCATTCCATTGGCTTTCGTTACCGTCCCCCCCCCCCCGGGGATTAGAGGTTTTAAAAATATTTTCATACCAGGGTTCTAACTGCAGGGGAGGGGGGGAGAGAGCAACTGTACTATACATAATATGGTGTCTGGTTCCCAAGAGTGGCCAGTTCTGATAACTTCATCATGAGAAATACATATTTTGGGCATTTTTAAAAAAAGATTTTAAAAAATTTCAGACTGTGGATAAGTGAATCAGCAGATGCAGATCCCGCTGATAAGGGGACTGAGTTTATACAAGGGACCAGACCCAGGATGATTGCCACAGATGATGATGATGATGATGATGATTTTATTTTGTTATGCTGTTAGTTCGATTGTATTTTTGGTTTAAATGAGATTTTTGTTTCTGTTTATTGTTAGATATTAGTTTATATATTTTTTATTTTACAGCATTATTCTTTATTCCATTGTACT
Source organism: Phrynocephalus versicolor (assembly GCA_023846285.1). Lineage (NCBI taxonomy): Eukaryota > Metazoa > Chordata > Lepidosauria > Squamata > Agamidae > Phrynocephalus > Phrynocephalus versicolor. Next base: position 6,881,730 of record JAHTLZ010000268.1, on the reverse strand, counting down.
GGTTGTTTTATGTATGCTGCTCAGAATAGGTGTTTGCTAGATGGGCAGGATAAACGCCCAATAGATAGATAGATAGATAGATAGATAGATAGATAGATAGATATGTGAATTAACTCTCTGACAAAGTTTAGCTTCTCTGCATCTATGACTTTGCACAGTCATTGCAACCCTTTTTGAGGAACTGCAAACTGAGTGAAAATAGATTACACAAAGATTTTGCTTTACACAGAAAGACTCTCCTGATTCATCGCCAGCATTCTAGCATACAAATCCAGACCTTAATTTCATAGGGTCTTGACATAGAAGTCCCACAGGTACCTGAGGCTTTTCCCCCCATGAGATTTTCTGCCAGCCATGTGCCAGAAAGTGCTAGACTGCCTATGAAGTGGGGGTGGGGTAGCAGGAGCCCCCTTTAAGGTGAGTTTTCTCCCTCGTTTGTAGCGAGAAAGCCGAAAAAGGAAAACATTACAAATCAGAACTGTGCGGGTCTCTGGATCACCATGGTGCTCTTACGTGATATAAACTGCGCACACAGTCCCGTTCATCTGAGCATAGCTGCCTAGCAATGCCAGTACCTCTTTCAACCCATTTATGACTCTGATGAGTTTTTAAAAGGTGCACTCCGCCTGGGTTCAGGGAGGTCAGGCTGCATTCATCTTCCATATCAAAAGGTGTTGGATATGTTTTGGTTTGTTCCCCAACGTTGTGAAAACGCGGCAGCTTGAGCTGGGTTGTGCAATGTCTATTTTTATCATGGGAGCAAATTATTCCTTGGGAAATAGAGAAAACAGAGCCAGTTTCTGGATGCACTGCTGTATATTGTTTGATTCCACCACCGCCGCCACCCTTGTTGCTCTGTGGATCCTCTGGAGTGCCCTCAAGAATGACAGCACAAAGTAGATTGCTTCTCTCTTGGTGTGTGATATCAAAGCAGAAAGCCCCTTCAGACAGATGAAAATCTTCAAACCACCACAGTCTAGTGGAGTGGGTGGAAAACGCCACCAGGATGTTACAGAGTACAGTAAGATATAATGCTACCAAGGAGGAAATGCATGTAGCCGGGGAGAAAATAGTTTCGTATTTGAACATGAACTGACCTAATTTATGCTTCTGAGGCCAATGCATGATAATCATTTGGCTATTTCAGCTGCTCTGCATTTTACAGTACACGCTTCTCTCAAAGAATGCACACAAAAATGTATGCATTAGAGGGGCAGTGTGTGCAAAAGACACAAATGGGGGGGCACCTTGTGAGAGGATGCATTGCTTCAAAATTCAGCATATCAAGAAAAGTGCAGATATGTTTATTTCTGCATTAGATTGAGCGTGCGGCAAGGATGTGAGCGATCTTTTTTCTGAAAACTTTTTGCAAACCAAGGCAAAAATGGAGTGAAATAAAGGTTGGAAAACCGAGAAGGTCCATGTAGAGCTTTTTTTGCCTAGAAAAAGCATGCAGCGAAACCATAGCAAGCTCAAGGTTCACTCAGTTTCCGTCCTTTCGAGGTCAGTAAAATGAGTACCCAGCTTGCTGGGGATGGGGCAATGTGTAGCCTGAATACTGTACTTAAAACTGTAAACCGCCCAGAGACTACTTGAAGTGGTATGGGGTGGTATACATAAGCAGAACACTTTATATAAGCAGAACTTTTTTGTTGTTGGGGTGGTATATAAGCAGAACAATTTGCTTTCTTGATGAGGAAGAACGGCTTTGTTACTGGAGCAAATGGAGCCTGATATCAGGGTGGAGATGAGGGTAGAGTCCATGTTAGGAAAACCTGTAGCATCCCAAACTCTGACAGCTCAGGACAGCAAAGGAGAACTATTCCATTTTATTCTTTGTTTGCCCTCCCAGTGCTGACCATGGGCGGAAATTAATTGTGTCAACCCTAACACTGGCATAGCTTTTAGGACCTTTTGGATAACTGCTATAGGAATAAGGAGGAATGAAATCCAGAAATGTTTCAAGTTGTCTTCCAAATGTCCCAAATAATTCACAATTCTACATTGCAGAGAGTTTAGGAAATTTTTTTGAACTACAACTCCCAGAATCCCCCAGCTGCCATAGCCACTGGAAGATTCTGGAAACTGTAGTCCAACACCACAACTTTCTATTGTCTATCTTGATTTTCAGAAGGCTTTTGACACAGTCCCTCACCAAAGGCTGCTGGGAAAATTGCACAGTCAGGGGATAAGAGGGCTGGTCATCTTATGGCAGTGGTTCTCAACCGATGGGTCTTCACATGTTCCTGGACTGCAATTCTCAGAAGCCTCCACCACTCGCTATGCTGGAAGGGGTTTCTGGGAGTTGCAGTCCTGGAATATCTGGGGACCCACAGTTGGGAAGCACTGTCTTATGGATTGAGAACTGGTTGAGATCCAGGAAACAAAGAGTAGGTGTCAATGGGAAATTTTCACAATGGAGAGAGGTAAAAAGCATTGTGCCCCAGGGATCTGTCCTGGGACCAGTGCTTTTCAATCTGTTTGTAAATGACCTGGAGACAGAGATAAGCAGTGAGGTGGCCAAGTTTGTGGAGGACACGAAACTTTTCCGTGTTGTAAAAACCAGATAACATTGTGAAGAGCTCCAGAAGGATCTCTCCAAACTGGGGGAATGGGCTACGAAATGGCAAATGCATTTCAATCAGAGACATGACGGGTGTGTGTGTATGTGAGAAAGCCCTTCTGGGGTTTTTTTAATCAGGCTTGAGAAGGCCTGATTAAAAATGCAAGGCTTATAGCCCGAGGTGTCCTCAATAACAGATATGTTTTTGTTGCATTTATTTGGAACCTGCTGCAATGCTGCAGGTATCCCTGGGCCTGGGAGAAAAGAAAATATCACAGTACTGGTGAAGGGGATGCAAGTGGTGGGATGAATCATTCCTTTTGTGGGGATAGGGGTAAACAGAGGGTGCATACTACTGCTGGCTTTTTTTATCAGTTGCTTGAGCATCTGCTAAATAGCTCAGTGGTTTAAGTCTCTACCTGTAGGCCCAGAATTTGGGATTTCAGTTCCCTGCTCTGCTTCCTTGACGGGGGGATGGAGCCAATGATCTACCAGGTACCTTCCCGCTCTGCAGTACCATGATTCTAACATCAGACTTTCTCAGGTCCCAAATGCTGATTTCTCATGTCTTGAAAAAAATGTGCATGCTGTTTTCTAAAAACTGTGCCCAGGGTACGCCTGGATTTTTTTTCTGATTACTGTATTTTCCTGTGTATAAGACTATATTTTTGTCTAAAATTTTAGAGTAAAAATTGAGGGTCGCCTTATACACGGAGGTAAGCCGAGGAGAGAACTGTGTGGTTGCGAAAGTGTAATTTTGGGTTGGAAAAGTTGAGGTTGTCTTATACATGGGGGCATCTTATAGATGGAAAATACCGGCATTTGGCAACTTAATGTTTACATCATTCTTGTGTCTGTGTGCGCATGTGTGTGTGTGTGTGTTTGTGTGTGAGTGAGTGAGTGAGCGAGAGTTCCCTATTTTATTCTCTGTGTTACATGATAAAGTCAAAAAAGGTCAATCTGATAAAGTCAAAAGTAGCTCAAAAATTGGTATTGGTTGGTTGTTTATAAATTGCCAATGCACCAATATAAACTGCCAATACACCATTGGTGGTTCATCAAAATTGCCACGCTGAGTTAGTTATATAGCAAAAGGTTTATTAAAGACAGGTAGAGATGCAACACAGAACACATACAGTACAGAAGATAGGTTAGTAGACATCTTAGCTTAATGATCCAAGGCATAGCACAGGCCAGATGGCCCTGCTGTCCTGGACAAAGGACTAATGGCATCTGATGGTTTTTATAGTTTTCTGTGTGATTCTATGATCTAAGGCTGACGTATTTAGTACGCATACATGTGCCTTCATGTGCTTGCTTATGTTCTTGGCTTATAGCCATTTGGCCTTCAAAGCTAGAATGACTTGACCCTATTTCCCAGTTCAAAGCTGGTTCCTTATTCCTGGCTAACCGCCATATGTTGCTCTCAGCAAAATGACACCTCGGCACTATAATGCCTACATGGGCCATCGTGGCCTTGTCTTGCTAGCTTGGCCAACCACAAAATATTTGCTGTCCTTCATAGACTGGCACCCACGTACAGTAAGATATCATGCCAAGTCCCAGCTGTTATGCCAAGTTTTGCTGTTATGCTAAGTTTTGCTGGGTTAACCTGACCCTGTACCCTGTCAGCATATTTGGGTCTGCTTATAATATATTTTGATTTTGAGACATGCTCATCCATCCCTATCAACATATTTTCAGTCATTACAAATATTGCATCTCTGTTTTACCAAACATCCAATATACTATGAAAACCTGCATTAAGCTGACTTTTAGTTAGTTAGTTAGTTAGTTAGTTAGTTAGTTAGTTAGTTAGTTAGTTTGTTTGTTTATTTATTTATTTATTTATTTATTTATTTATTTATTTATTGGTACTGTAAAAAGGGCAATTGTATTGCAAATTGGTCCCCCTGGCAAACTTAACTCATGTCTGTCAGGTATGACATCAACCCAAAACTGGGTCTTCCCAGAGTTGGTGCCTTCTTTATGGAATGTGATGCTGCAGAGATCACGTGAGGCACCGTCCCTTTGTGCTATTAAAAAGCTTCTAAAAAGAGCCTTTTAGAGACTTTTGTGGGGCAGTTCTCCCCAATTGACTGGGACAGAGAAGGAAGAAGGAGGGATACCTATTACGGTGAGCAATATTATTTTTGCTGCCAGTCTTGTTACTTATGATGAAAATTTACGTTTTATACATTTAAAATAGGATCCTTGTATTCATGGAATAAGTATTTTCACTTATCCATGGTCTTAAACTATTAAAAATATGAAAATAAAAAATCCAGAAAAACTGTTTTCACATGCATCACCAGAACTGTCCACTAGAGACTGTGCTACAAACACGTTTTTTTAGTGTAGCATGGTCTCTGGTGACATCTAGTGGTCGGTTCTGGAAATACACATGAAAGTTTTTCTGGCAATTCTTTTACCATGCTAAACTATACAGTATATATTTACTCTATCATGATAAAATTATTTTACCATTATAAAAGAATATATGCCATTTTAAGTGCTGTGGGGGGAGTAGGTCAGGACCAGTCCCCAGAGAATATGAGGTCCTACTGTTTATCTCTTCATTTCTGTTGTATGCTGGCCAAAGTAGCAATTTGATAGATTGGCAATAAATAAATAAATAAATAAATAAATAAATAAATAAATAAATAAATATAATTCTGAGCTAGAGATGGGTATGAAATAAAAAAACTAATTGCAAAAATCTTACTTTGATATGGATTCCTACACTGAGCAGAGGGCTTGAATCAATGGCCTTACAGGCCCGTTTCCAGCTCTATGATTCTGTGATTAAAAAACAGCTAATTTTTCGATTTGTATTTGAACAGATCGATACTCCCAATGAATAGGAATTGATGCCATTTTAGCAATGTTTGATTCATCAAGTCATTGGGCTATAAAATGGCCCCTAAGTCACTTTGCTAAAAGGCACTTTCCTAGGGGGTGCCCACCTTGTGGGTGTATAACTCACAGGTATGAAATCCAATCTCATCCAAACCTGGAAGAATTGTAGAGGAGAGTCATGGCGTCCCTGAAAATGAGGTTTCTCCAGATCCCTGGGGGGGAGGGGAGCACTTTCCTGGGACTTTTTTGGGGGGTGCATAAACCAGATACCCAGAAGCCAAACTTCACCAAACCTGCAGGGGCTTGTAGGGGAGATTTGTAGGAATCTCTGTAAATATGGTGCTCTAGTTGCCATTGCCTAATGGAGACCATCATATAGGGTTTTAAACTAAAAAAAAATGGACTTATGAATAAATTCATCAAGAAAAAAACATAAATTCATTTATTTGTGATTTGTTGACCCTGATGAATCACAAATCAAAAGACACTTTTTCTGATTAGTCCCCATCTGTAATCTAAACAGTCCCCAAAACTGTTGTTGTTTTACTTTGTGCAGGGTCCAGAGTTTCCTTGAATTCCACAGTACCTATTGGTGAAATCCACCTTTGGACAGGCAGGATTGAACATTTTTCATCTTCCTCCTTTGCCCTTTAGTTCTTGTGCCCCTCTGAGGGGAGGGTCCTCCACTTTTTATGAGTCCTGAGGACTCCAGGGGAAAGGGACTCCCCCCTCCTTGTTACCTTGAAGGAAAGTGGATAGAGGGATGCTCTTCTCCTTCTCACAAAATACTAAAACTAGAGGAAATCCACTCAAACTAAGGGTTGGGAGAGTGAGAACAGACAAAAGAAAATGTTTTTTACTCAACTTGTTGTTAGTCTGTGGAACTCCCTGCCACAAGATGTGGTGATGGCATCTGGCCTGGATGCCTTCAAAAGGGCGTTGGACAGATTCCTGGAGGAAAAGTCACAGGTTACAAACCATGATGGAGATGTATAATCTCCAGGCTTAAAACTGAGGTACTTCAAGGGCCAGGTGCAGGGGAGTGGTATCAGGAGACAGATATCTAGTCTCGTGCGCTCCCAAACGCATCTGGTGGAGCCACTGTGAGATACAGGAAGCTGGACTAGATGGGCCTTTGGCCTGATCCAGCATGGCTCTTCTTATGTTCTTATGTTCTTATGACATTAACCCTGATGGTAACAAGGTAGAAATAGTTATAATTTTCATTAGGATCTCCTTTTTTGAGTAATCAGGGTTGACAAAATTGTTTCTCTCTCTCCAAGGGCTGTGTTGCTTATTTGTCATTACACTGGTTGCACGGCTGTCATTTGGCATTATTTACAATGATTAAGGAGTGTGTTCTGGCCAGTTTCCAACATATATACAGACCAGGAAGTGTGGGAAGCAGCTGTCTACACTTCCTGAAGAAGGTTAGAGCAGGCCTTCACAGTGTTAACCGGATGCTGTAAGCATGCCACGAAATGGTGGAGTGTTTCCTGAATTTTTGCGTAGCTGTTGGTGGCGACGAAAAAGACAGGCTTTCGCAGAGCTGGAGTGGTGCCGGGCCTTTATTTCTGAAGTTTAAAGAAAAGCAGAAATCACACAAACACACACGCAGTATTAATTAAACAGAATCGCTAAGCAGTAACAGAAATGTGGTTAGCCATGTAACATTAACACAAGGTGTCGATTGTGAAACAAACATAACAGTAGTGAGTAAGCAGAACCCTTTTAGCGACTAGGGGAATTATGGACCCCAAAGGGGCAGGGCTCCTCCTCCCCTAATGTTTTGGGGAGGGTATCCGTGGTGTAACAGAAGCTATCTGTGAGTAAAAACAATAGCATAGCAAAGTGTTCTACTTATATACCGCCCCATACCACTTCAAGTAGTCTCTGGGCGGTTTTACAGTTTTTAATTACAGTATGTAGGCTACACATTGCCACCCCCAGCAAGCTGGGTACTCATTTTACCGACCTCGGAAGGATGGAAGGCTGAGTGAACCTTGAGCCGGCTACCTGGGCTTGAACCGCAAGTCGTGAGCACAGTTTTACCTGCAGTACAGGCATTTAACCACTGCGCCACAGGGCTCTTAGTGACTTGCCCTTGAAATTAGTAATCAGCAACTCAGTAAATTACTTTTGGGGGAAAAGGAGTGTGAAGTAGATTGTCCCAGGCTTTGTCCATATGTGGGAGTGCTTGGCTTAATGGCCCACTTTCTCTCTTTCTGATGTTATTTGATACAACTGCATTTTAATTGCAAGGCCTTTAAGCTGCAAATGATGAGTCTGCCTTTTGTTGTTTTGGGACTCAAGCTGTTTGCAGAGACTCAGCTCTGAAGAGTTAGCCTTCCACTGGCCTGGCACCTTTCTTAGTCATAATCTTAACAATTTCTGAACTGCAGGGCAGGAAGGGACCCCATGGATCACTGAGTCCAGCTTCTTGCCAAGGAGGCGCAGTGAGGAATCGAACAGTGAGATGCAGTGGTCACCGCATCTTTAAAAAAAGCCATAGTGGAACTGGAAAAGGTGCAAAGGAGAGCAACTAAAATGATTAGTGGGCTGGGGCACCTCCCTTATGAGGAAAGGCTAAAACATTTGGGGCTCTTTAGTCTGGTAAAAAGGCGCCGGGGGGGTGTATGATTGAGACGTACAAATTAATGCAGGGCATGAGTCAAGTGGGTAGAGGGATACTCTTCTCCCTCTCACAAAATACCAGAACTAGGGGACATCCACTCAAACTGAGGGTTGGGAGAGTGAGAACAGACTAAAGAAAATATTTTTTTATCCAGTGTGTTTTTAGTCTGTGGAACGTCCTGCCACAGGATGTGGTGATGGCATCTGGCCTGGATACCTTCAAAAGGGGATTGGACAGATTCCTGGAGGAAAAGTCCATCACAGGTGACAAACCATGATGGAGATGTGTAATCTCCAGACTTAAAACTGGGGTACTTCAAGGACCAGATGCAGGGGAGTGCTATCAGGAGACAGATATTTAATCTCATGTGCTCCCAGAGGCATTTGGTGGGGCCACTGTGAGATACAGAACACTGGACTAGATGGGCCTTTGGCCTGATCCAGCATGGCTCGTCTTATGTTCTTATGAACCCCCAACCTCTAGCTCAACATCCAGAGATCTCAACCACTGAGCCGCTCAGTAGTTCTGTTTCTAATGTGTTGGACTTCAATTTCCCAGCCAACATGCCCTTTAAGGGTTGGGGAGATGGAATTAGACGGATATTTGGATTGCAGTGTATGCAACTCAGGATGAATTAGAAGGATATTTGAACTGAATTAGAAGGATGTTTGGACAGTAAAGTATGCAACTCAGGGTGATTTAATTTTCTCTTTGGATTCCAAAGAACTAATTGCTGCATTTCTCCAGTTCAAACACATTTAGTTCAATGCGGGGAACTGCACCATTATTTTAACAGCAGTCCTAATTGAAGAAATTTTGTTTAATTTCAGTTGCTTGTTTGCTTTTGCACTTTTTAAAAATTGTGACTCAGTCCTGGAGGATGCACGTAGCTGAAGTTTAATTAGCCTTCTTGAGTTAAGAGGGACATTTTCAAACCCTACCCCTTGAATGAATAAGCTTAGCACATTAACATGTTCTTTCAAATGTCTGCCCATGGTCGCAGAGGGTTATGGCAATGATTTGCTGGCCTATTGCCATTTACTTTCCCCTCATTAAGTGATATACTTGACTAGCCCTATATTGGACAGAGGAGGTTGCCTCAGGTGGCAGGTGCTGAAAGGTAGCAGCATGGATTTGAACTGTGCAGAAGAGTGTGCCACACAGCCAGCCTTGTGGCCTCTCCAAACTATCTAGTGCAGTGGTTCTCAACCTGTGGGTCCCCAGATATTCCTGGACTGCAACTCCCAGAAACCCCTTTGTTGGGGATCTTTGTTGGATCTGTGGTTGCAGATGATTTTTAGTCACTCTAATGAGACAGACACCTTTTGTGTTGCTATATAAAAAATGATTTATTTCACTAGAAGGGAAGGGTACGTGGGAGGTTTTCTAACTATAACTATTCTAACAGCCATCTTGCTAAACTAGAAACATGCTTCTCTTCTTTCTCTAAGAATACAAGACACACACACTAACTAGACTTCTACCAGAACATTCCAAGTGGTGTGATCTCAACAACCAATAGGCTTTGCTCTTCACATTAAATCCAGCCCATAATACTCTACATTCACATTAACCCTGTAATGGCTGAAATGTAAATCTTGCCAAATATTCCAACACCCTTCCAGCACAGCACGTGGTGGAGGATTCTGGGAGTTGCAGTCCAGGAACATCTGGGGACCCACCGGTTGAGAACCACTGGTCTAGTGGACGACGCTACCCCTCTGCCAGTTTTGAAAGATCTAGTGCCTACTCCTGCTTGGCATTTTGTTGAGGAAGAGAAAGGAGGCACAGTTTCTTATCTGCTTCAGGCAGCAAAATGTCTTGGGCTCTTCACAGTCATACAGGCAAGCATGGAACCAGAGGCAGTGGAGGCTAGTGACTTGAATGCAAGGATGGGGTGGAGGGGGCAGTGAATCCTCTCTGGGTTGCAGTCTGTTACAGGAGTTATCTAAGGCTATTCTAAGCAAGCTGCCTAGATGCTCTAAGCACTTCCTGATTTAGGAAGCTAATCAGGGTCGGCCCTGGTTAGTACTTGGATGGGAAACCACCAGAGAATACCAGGTGCTGTAGGCATGCCTGGAGTAGGAACTGGCAAGCCATTCCAGTATTCCTGCCAAGAAAACTCCATGGACATGGGGTCATGAAGAATCAGTCACAACTGTAACAGTGCAACACACATTCTAAACAATCATTTCAGCACCTTGGAGAGTTCTTGGAGATTTCAGGTGACCGCCTGGACTTCATGGACTGTCCCACAAGCCGGGAGTGGCCGAACTCCCCTGACTAGGGGGACTAATGTTATCCCCCCCCCACAATGCATGGAGGCTACCACAGGGTCAGGGAAAGTGGGGTGCTTCCAACCAGTGTTACATAGGAGCTTCCAGCATATTTCACGCATGGCCCTGCCAGGTAGGAAAGCTGATGGAAGTCACGCTCCGCCAACACTTGAGGGCTTCCCTTTGCCCAACAAAAGGCCTATAAACGGCTCGTGTTTTCCTCGTCCTGTTGCAAGCCACAACACTGGAACAAGAGGTTGCTGTGTCAGCTCCCAAGACATCGCACCTCCCTTGGCCGTGTTGAACATTTAAAGACCTTTGTGGACAACTGATCCCTCCATGGAACTTTAACGCTCTCTGTCATTTGGCGCCAGGCCACCCTGTTGGCACCTATCCAAGGAATAGGTGTGCCTGGCCTGGAGCTGGTGTGTGTGTGTGTGTCAAAGTTCTCCTTTTAAATAAACACAGTGTTGAGGCAGAATGATGAGAAGGCAAAATAAAATTGACTCTGTGAAACCCCATTTATTTTTAAATAAAAACCTCCAAAACAAAATTTGGCAAGGCTTGGCCTGGGGAATTTTCTGGTAGAAACTGTAGGAAAACTTCCGGAAAACCTCTGCACCTGTTTTTCTGATCTGATACTTTGGAACATATACACAATGCCTTCTTGGTGGCCATCTCCTCTTCAGAAAGCATTCTTTGCAAGTAGCAGGTGACACGAATCTGTGTGGACACACTTTTATTTTCCATGGCCTTACAATATCTGGACAGGGTTTCCGCCTCCCTGTGTTCACACTTGATTTGTTCCTGGTTGTGTGTGTTGTGTCATCACAGTTGTGACCGACTCTTCGTGACCCCGTGTCCATGGGGTTTTCTTGGCAGGAATATTACAGATCAGAGGTGTAGCACTAGCTGTATCTGGACTGAATGAAAGCATATATGATGGTATCAATCACTCAGAAGTAGGGAAAGTTACTGTATGGGACTTCAGCTCCCAGAATACTTTCCAGACATTTTGTGTAATCATGTGAAGTATTTCCTTCTCTAGGAAAAGCAAATCCGAAGGAGTGCCCCCTCCATCTATTTTTCTCCTTTCCTTTCCATTTTTTTTTCTCAACGAAAGGGTGAAAAACTAGGAGCAGTAAGGAACTGGAAAGGTTGTATGTTGTGTTTTTAGGACTGTGTGGAGATGTCCTAAGCTTCTTTTGTCTGACCTGAAGCACCATCACTCTACCTTCAGTAGATGATCCTGACTTCGTCTTAGTGCAGTGGTTCTCAACTTGGGGGTCAGGACCCCTTTGGGGGTCGAACAACCATTTCACAGGGGTCGCCATGAGCCAGTGAAGAAAAAGGCACAAACGGCTTGGGTTTGGAGGGGGGGAGGAAGAGGGGGAAAGAGTGAGTTACAGCTTGATAGGTTGGAGGGGATGTCAGTCGATGGCACTGGAGGCTGCGATTGGCTGAGGGTGCTTGTAGGTAGAGGGAAGTTCTCTGTGGCCCCTGTAGCAGTGGCCTGCCAAAGGGGGCTTGTGGCCTCTTCCAAGCAGGGCAAGGGGTCACCACCGCATGAGGAACTGTATCAAAGGGTTGCGGCATTAGGAAGGTTGGCAACCACTGTCCTAGTGGTATGAAAGTGAAGAAGGAACTCTTTACCTATTTCCCTTGTCTATATTTCCTGTGATGCCCTCCCTAGTTGCCCTCCTTTTCCAAAAACCCATGTTGTGACTCTTCTCCGTGCAAGTTACTCCAACACAGTGATAATTCTGACCGCCTGCTTCTGGACTTTTCCTGTGCAGTGATATCCAGTTTCACAAATGTCTGTAGCAGTACTAAGAGCAGTACTAACCAGAAGCCTCTACCTGAAAAAATTAATGCACTGATCTGGATGATTGGAGGCAGCTTTGGAAAACAGGCCATATTCCGTCCACACCTGGGAGGGTTAGGGGCGTGGTGGCTCAGAGGACTAAGTCTCCGAAACTGTTGACTGCAAAGTCGGCAGCTCAGCGGTTCGAATCCCGGGTGCCACACAGCGGAGTGAGCTTCCACTGATAACCCCAGCTCCTGCTAACCTAGCAGTTTGAAAGCATGTCAATGCAAGTAGATATATAGGTATAAGCGGGAAGGTAAAACAGTGTTTCCTTGCAGCCATGCTGGCCATGTGGCCATGGACTTGTACAACATTGGCTCTTTGGCTTGAATACGGAGATGAGCAGTGCCCCTAGAGTCAGACACAACTAGCACACATGTGTGTTGTAAGGTTGGTGATTACTGGGAAGATTGGTGATTCAAAGTATAGAACCCTGGCCATAAAAGGGGTTCGGCACCATGGATAAGTCCAGGGCACAGCAGGCAAAAACACAGAGTAGATTCATAGTACAGTACCCTTGAAATGGGGTACTGATTGTAAAGCATCTTCTTGTAATATTCCTGTCATTAATTTGTGCCCATTGGTGTCTTGGGGTAGGGTTTATGTGAATTAAAAAGTTGCTAGCATTTTGTGAGACTTCATCTGGTAGTGTTATCGTACAAGCTTTATTTCTTTTGGGCGTTTGATGAAGGGAATTTATGTGGAGGAAAGGGACAGGAAGATAGGGCAGAACCAAGGAAGAGAAAACTCCCATTTAGTGCTAACTGCACAAATTGGTAATGGATTAATCTGTTCTGGAGGCTAGAATAAAGACAAGAATAACTGGTCCCCCCCCCCCGGGTACATATACATCTCAGTTCTCAGTATGTGCAAGCATATTGATGAGAGAGACTTTGAGGCTACCAATTTGACTTCTATACAGAAAAGGAAATGAAATATATAGCAGTTGGCAATTCCTTATATACCCGTGTCATCAGATCTTTGTAAGCCTGGGTTTTAATTAATCCACCTAGAATACATAACTTCTTTCGGTGTTGGATTATGTGGTTAAAAAAAACTGGCGGGGGAGGAATCGACAAAGATATTAAGGCAAAATTGGTGCAGAGATTTGCTTGCTATCCTATCATTTTGCTGATTTCAACAGGCTATTAATTGTTTAACTGATCATAAAGCCAGTGGCTATCTCATGAGTCAGGAGAGGGAGACAGGCCTTCTCTGTGATTTTGTGTGTCTCTGTCTCTCTGTGTGTGACACGTACATGAGAACTGAACTTCAGGAACAGAGCCAGTGTTGGTCCGTATCGGAGGGCCTGTTAGTGGCCCCCAAAGTGGATTGGAGGTGCCATGAAAGAGCAGCTGTTTTGTAGTTGGGTGTTTTTTATTGCTTGGTTTTTTTGTTTGGTTTATACATCAAATAGTATGTTAGGGAGAAGTGGGTGAAAGAGGGGAAGGAGGCAGCCATGAGATTTTTCTGCCTCGTGTGACAGGATAGCTTCATTGTTATGTACGTACTACAGTGCAGGGATGGTGGGAAAAATCTTTGATGTTGAGTCCAAAGTCTCTGTTTCTGGGTCTGGAATCCCAGGTCTCTATTCAAAACAAGGTTCTCCCTTCCCCCCAGGAAAAAGGGAGAGGCTGAGTGGCTTCCGAGTGGTAGATCAAGTCAGGTTCAAGTTGAATCGCCAATGTGACTTAAGTTGTACTTGAGAGCAGGTCTTGCAATTCAGCTTCCCATCCCTGCTATCAGGAGAGCAGTACTGGAAGCTCTGCCTCAGGCAGCATCATGTCCTGGGATGGCCTTTCCCAACATATTTATTTATTTATTTATTTATTTATTTATTTATTTATTTATTGCATTTTTATACTGCACCGATTTCCCAGAAGGGACACTAGGGAGTTTACATAAATGCATATAAGAAAGAAACAACAATGCAAATTAAATAAACTGTACAATAAACAAGTAAAATAAGCAAATAAACACATAATACATGCAAGAATCCAGCAGGAGGCAAAAATAAAAAAATAATAAAATCCCTAAATATACTAAAAAGGGTGGGGGGACAATAAACAGGAAAAACACAACACTATAAATTACTGATCGCTGTAGGCCTTCTTAAAAAGCCAGGTCTTTAATGCTTTCTTAAAGGCTAGGAGGGACTCAATTTGGTGGATTTCACATGGAAGTTCATTCCACGCAGCGGGGCCAGGCATTGAGAAAACCTGATTCTTCCCCTTTCTTTTGATATGTCTGTGAAGACTCTCAGTCACCCAGGTGAGTTTATCTGGAAGTTGAGCCATGGCAACTGAACTTCTTTTTCTTGAGAGACTGAAACATTTCACTGCTCATCCAAACAGCTTCGTCAGTCTGAGGAACTGTCTCAGTCTGTTCTCAGACTAACAAACCTGTTTGGATGGGCAGCGAAACGTTTCAATCTCTCAAGAAAAGAAGTCCAGTTGCCATGACTGAACTTCCTTTCTTTCAGTGTTTTCTCAACATTTCTGAACTGTATTCTTTCTTAAAGGATGGGACCTTGCAATCAAGGAACCTTGATAACCTCCTAGAAAAAAACTTCTAGCTATATAGCTCAATACTGTATATCCCTTGAGCCCGGTCTGTGGAAAAAAATCTTTGCTCTAAGAGATGATTCATGCATTGCATCTAATCCTTGGATCTATCACTAATCAATGAATTGTTCCTTGATGACTCAGCTGGATGTCTGGCCAAACTCCATGGAAAACTACAGAACATGAGATGAGGTTTTAAAATAGGGGTAGAATCATAGAATAAAGTTGGAAGGAACAATGCCATCAAGTACAACCCGCCTCTCGATGCAAGAAGCAAGGTAGTGATAGTTATGTGATGGTATACTCATACACAGCACACTGAGCGAACAGCATATATATGCAAACCTAGCTCAGTGGCTTTACTTCACGTCCATCTCATCGCTGTTCGCGGTCCCACTTGGGACCGGTATGAAGTAATCTAACCGCACATCCATTGCGGGACGAGGGGAGTTCGTCCCGACCACGCCCCCAGAACTGCGATATAAGCGGGATGAGAGATTCCCCTCCCTGGCCTCGGGAATCTGTTCATCAAGCTTCTCATTCCGAGATGAGTGGCCGTGAGGTAAGGCTCCTCACGCAACGCGCCATTCTCCATCTAGTGGTAGGAGTGCAAAGTGCCATTTGCCAGTACATTCCCTATGGAGTCAGCAACGCAGTGCAGAGAGATTAAAAGACAAATACCTCAAACTTAGCTCTGTAACGCATTGAATGCAAGGCTTCGGAGAATCGAAACATTGAAAAATGGAAGGTCGGGGCCGAAAAAAAATGGAATGCCACATCTCATCACGGAACGAGGACGTGCGGTAACATTCATGCTGGTATTATCCATCACACCCGTGCGTACACGGGAGCAGGGACACAACCGGAAGAAGACCACGTGACCGTGACCGACATCAACACGCAACGAACTTCCTCCTGGGACGACAATGGACGTGAAATAACCGTCTTAGGTCTCTAGCTGCAAGAGGTTAAGCAATGGCAGGTAGATGGAGCTATAGCTAGGGTCTATAGCAGTGGTTCTCAACCATGGGTCCAGATGTTGTTGAATTAAAACTCTCAGAAGACTTCACCACCAGCTGTGCTGGATAAGATTTCTGGGGGCTGCCATCCCAAAACATCTGGTTACCCAAGATTGGGAACCTCTGCTCTATAGGGAAAACAATTTCCCCGACATAACAATGAGATGAAGCAAGTCACTTGGGCTGTCTACCCAAACAGAAAGAACCTTGGGTCGCCACAGCTAAAGCTTTGCTTCAGAGGATAACTGACTCATTTAGCTGACTCTGCTGTACAAAATAGTAACCAGCCCTTTGACTGTTAAAGACAATGCTGTGTTAATTATACAAGAAGTTGGGAGTTCAGTTGCACACTGTGCCTCCTTGAGGGCTGGACTTAATCCATAGGATCCCTTCCAGATCTGTTGCTGTTGCTGTTGCTGTTGCTGTTGCTGTTGTTGTTGTAGGAGCCCCGTGGCACAGTGGTTAAATGCCTGTACTGTAGGTAAAACTGTGCTCACGACCTGGGGTTCAATCCCAGGTAGCAGGCTCAAGGTTGACTCAGCCTTCCATCCTTCCAAGGTTGGTAAAATGAGTACCCAGCTTGATTGGGGGGGGCAATGTGTAGCCTGCATTCTGTAATTAAAACTGCAAACCACCCAGAGATTATTTGAAGTGGTATGGGGTGGTATATATAAGCAGAACACTTTATATAAGCAGAACTTTGTTGTTGTTGTTGTTGTTGTTGTTGTTGTTGTTGTTGTTGTTAACTTTGATGATTTTGGGAAATAATCCGTGTTACTTCCTGCTCTTTAAGGCTGAAGTTTTGTCCTGCAGTTTATGCAGCCTTACTTTCAGTCCAACCTCATCTCTCTTTTTCTTTTTTCTTCTTCTTTTTTTTGCTTTCTAACCAAAAAAAGAAGCTGACAACAACGCCAAAAAGGGCTTTGGGCACTGCAGCATGTGTGAAGTCACGGAACGTGCTCGTGGGCTTGGTTCTTTTAATAGCAAAGCAGTGACAGAGTTGAAAAAGAACAGCAGAGTAAGTCCAAGGAAGTGTTCTTTTTCGGGTGAAACTCTGAGGGGAGATTGCAGCCAACTTAAGTGGTGCATCTGTGCAGCAATGTCTGCTTGAGGTTGTCTGCTGACGGTCTGACAAACCACCTTTTACGACAGGATTGGTGTTTATACCATGCCTCCCCTCTGCCTCCCCCCCCCCAGGGTGTCTTTCCTGGATTAAAATTTCTCAAAGACCATTCAAAGCCTTTCCTTAACACCTCCCCCAAAAGAAAACTACAGTGTTTTACTGTATATATGATTGTATTTTTATCTAAAATTGTTAGACTTGAAATTGAGGGTTGTCTTATACATGGAAGTAAGCCGAGGACACAATCGCTCAGTTGCAAAAAGTGGGGTTTGTCTTATACATGGGGGGGCATCTTATATAGATGGAAAAATATAGGTGCTTTGGAGTATTTCCTCCATTTTCTTGCCAATTATTTAAAAAAAAATTCCAGCCTGTCCACACTGGCATATGGTTATTGTATATGATATATAGCAGTGTTTAGCATGAAAAAGAAGACCCCATCCACTAAGCCAGGCATGTCCAAAGTCAGGCCTGGGGGCCAAATGCGGCCTGTTTTCAAATTTCGAGTAGCCCGCAGCCTCTTCTCCCCCCCCCAACTCAGCCTGTCACGCATCCCTGCCAGCTGGCCCCTCCCCATACCGGATGCAGGCGTCAGCTTGCAGTTTTATGGTTTGCCTGCCCTCCCTGCCTCTGTCCGTCACCCCAGCCACTCAGCCAGCCTACCCGCCCCCCAGGCCCATTGTTGCAGTGTCCTCCCTACTTCTTTGCATGTCCTATAGCAGTGATGGCGAACCTATGGCACGGGTGCCAAAGGTGGCACTCGGAGCCCTTTCTGTGGGCATCCAACATTGCCCCTTCATAGCCACCTGTATACAGGTTAAATTACTGTACTGGCACTTTGCAAAAAAATAGTGGGTTTTGAATTGCAGTTTGGGCACTCGGTCTCTAAAAGGTTCGCCATCACTGTCCTCGAGGCTTGACCAAAGTCTGGCCCGAGGGCCAAATGTGTCTAAATATTCGCCCCCCATACATTTACACCTAACCAAATCTGGCCCTCCTTGCAAAAAGTTTGGACACCCCTGCACTAAGCGTTTCTACTTGAGAAAAGGCCATGCTTCCCCTTTAAGAGCTGGCCCACACCCACTGACCCAGGGGCAAGGCAAGCCATCTCTATGGGGTGATTTGTTGAGATTCAAAAGAGCTCTTTGTTTGGCCTTGGCAGATGCTTACCATTTCACAGTGCAGACAGGCTTCTCTGCAGAGGCGTAGCCAGGATTTGGAGCGCCTGGGGACAACATTCTTTTTTGCTCCCTTCCTGCTGCCCCGCCACATTGCACCCACCCAGCAATGGGGGGCCCGGACCCTGTGGGCGTGGGGTGTGTGAGTGTG
Organism: Phrynocephalus versicolor; assembly: GCA_023846285.1. Lineage (NCBI taxonomy): Eukaryota > Metazoa > Chordata > Lepidosauria > Squamata > Agamidae > Phrynocephalus > Phrynocephalus versicolor. The sequence continues at coordinate 6,863,495 of JAHTLZ010000268.1, read as the reverse complement.
CAGGCACACACACACACAGGTGGATGGGCGGATGGGCGGATGGGCGGTAGCATGCATACACCTTACACCTCTCCCACCAAGGCAAGGAAGAGGAGGAGGAGGAGGGTGCCACGGCCACCACGCTCCTGCCTACCTGCCTGCCTTAGGGGAAAGGAGGACTGCTGGGTGGCGGGAGGGTGCAAGGTTTCCTCCTGCTGCTCCCTCTCCACCCCCCCCCCAGATTGCTGCTCCTGGGGCAAATGCACCCTTCTGCCTCCTAGATATGCCCCTGCTTCTCTGCCCCAACTCCTCCAGCACCCAACCACTCAGATGAGGAGGTGGCATGAGGATGCTCCCTGCACAGTTGTTGAGTGGTCAGCTGGCAGAGGAGGTTGGGCAGGGAGGCTGGACAGCCACTCCAGAGGGACGATCCAGCCATTGAGCAGAAGCTTGTGAGTGGGGCAGCTGGCTGGGGGGGGGAGGGGGACACAGGGCACCAGTGGTGCTGCACATATGAACTCGGCCAAATCCCAATAAAGTGCTTCGTGCTCCTGCCTAGTATGCAACAAGGCTTCCTCCGGTACATTGTGGAGAATGCAAAATGTGGCCCAGGCTACCAGCATGGTTGCTGCAGCTGTTCATTCCAGCTGTGTCAATAAAACCAACAAACAAAAAGCTGTTCAAAGGAAAGAAAGAATTGTTGAAATTTTCTTTCTTTCTCCTGTTAAAGCAACTGAAGTGGCCCCCTCTCCTTTTGCCTGATGATAAACGGGGTGAATAATATTGAGGGTCCCAATAATGTATAGAAATTTTGTTTCCCATTCTACGAATCATATAGTCCTCTCAAAATTTAATTCCCGAGTTCACCGGGAGCTTCCCTCCCGCCTCCCCCCAAAATCTCAACAAGACATATACAAAGTTCTCTTTTTGGCATCCTCACCAGAATCCTATGAAGTAATTTAAGATACAGAGACAAGTGATGCCATGGTTTGTGACACCCTGAGCAACTCAGGATTTATGTGAATTTGTAGCAAAGTTGGCAAGATGTTTCCTCTGGAGGCCCTTGGTTTCTTTAAACAGAGAACAATTTTTGTAAGGTGCCACATGGCAGTACAGGGCAGGAAGATTTTAATGCAGTCAATCAAGACTGGCCTAGTTTTGCATTCTGTGTAAAACAGCAGGGAAACTAAAACTAAACACAAATATTTTAAGGCCAGAGCCCAAAAAAGTTACTTTTCTGAGTGACATCTCTTGCAGCATCTCAGCCAGCATAGCCATGCTGCCTGGTATATAGTATTTTGGGAACTGTCAAAACGACCAAAGTTTGTCATCATTGCAGAGAATGCACAGAACAGTGTGTGTGTTTTTTTTAAAGAAAAACCAACTGGGTGTAGTTCCCATCCCTATGGAAATGGGAATCACTAAGCCAGTGGTTCCCAACCTGGGGGTCGGGACCCCTTTGGAGTTCAAACTACCATTTTCTGCTCTCCCTGCTATGGGCTTAAGTTTTATATCTCTTGCGCTCTGTTTGCCTTTATTGCTCCCGAGTCCTGAGTTAATTAAAAAAAAGAGAGACGACGGGCTAGACAATAAAGAGCATCCAGGAGAAAGAGAGGTGTGACACCCTCAGTGAATCCTAAATACCACTGGTGGTTCATAAAGACTCTGGGAACAGGATGAGTTGGTAAATGGAGGAAGCTCTAGCAGGTGATCCAGGTTCCCTCTGAGCCAGTGGTTCCAACCTGGGGGTTGGGACCCCTTTGGGGGTCGAACAGCCATTTCACAGGGGTCACCATGAGCCAGTGAAGAAAAAGGCACAAACAGCTTGGGTCTGGAGGAGGAGGGGGAGGAAGGGGGAAAAGGGTGAGTTACAGCTTGATAGGTTGGAGGTGATGTCAATCAATGGTACTGGAGGCTGCGATTGGCTGAGGGTGCCTATAGAGGGAAGTTCTCTATGGCACCTGGGGCAGTGGCCTGCCAAAGGGGGCTTGTGGCCTCTTCCAAGCAGGGCAAGGCGTCACCACAACTTGAGGAATTGTATTAAAGGGTTGGGGCATTAGGAAGGTTGAGAACCACTGCACTAAGCCTTCCACCTTATTTATTTATTTATTTATTTGCAAGATTATTTTTAGCTGCCCCACTACCCGGTGGTCTCTTCTCCCTTCTCCCACTACCCCCAGAAAAGCTTCCAGGCTGCTTTTTCATGACATTGATTATAATTCTCACACATCCATAAAACAGGAACCATAAAACTTTTGCATGTGTGTGTTTTTTCCTGACAGGTTCCAGCTCATAAATATAAGGGGAGGTGAGACAATACTGTTCTTTTCTCCAGAGTCAGGTGACCGTGTCAGGTTGCCCATGGTAAAGGGAAGAAAAGCAGAAACACAAGTCACTGCTTTGTCTCCTATGTTATATAACATCTACATGAAACTGCTGGGAGAGGCTGCCTGGAGTTTTGGAGTTGGGTGTCACCCGTATGCCAGTGACACCCAACTCTACCTCTCCTTGTTACTAAATGTGAGGAAGCTCTAGATCATTGGTTCTCAACCTGTGGGTCCCCAGGTGTTCCTGGACTGCAACTCCCAGAAATCCCTTCCAGCACAGCAAGTGATGGAGGCTTCTGAGAGTTGCAGTCCAGGAACATCTGGGGACCCACATGTTGAGAACCACTGCTCTAGATCAATGCCTGGTATCAGTAATGGACTGGATGAGGGGGAACAAACTGTTCATCTTGTACCCTTGTAACCCAGAAGCTGAGAACAGCTCCTAAAAGGTCTGTAGTGTGTTAGGGGAAGGGGTGAGAATGGCAACTGAAGAGGTAGAATCTGAAGATGGCAAGTGAGCTGCCTACCTTCCCCTGTGCTGTGCCATAGGGTTGCTGATTCAGACTTTATTTGAAGGAAGTCAGTGCCCTCAAATTTAGAACTCCCCAAAAAACCCTTGGCAGAATTTGGCGTTTCAGTCCAAGGAAACCTGGTTAGGAACCACTGAAACAAGGTCTACTGGACCTGTTTTGGAGATAATGTCTGTCATCATAGCATGCTCTCATACAACTTGGAAGAGCAAGTCGGAAACTGATGTCACCAGTCGCCACTGGTTCCTGGTGATAAGAACTATTTAGCAGATTAGCAAGGAAGGTTATGTCTTCACCTTTATTAAAAGGTTGCAAAGCAATGGTTGGATGCCTGCCTTGTGAGGGGTGCTTTAGCAGGATCTTTCCTCAATCGGTATAGGATGGATTTAAAAAGGATTTTGGGGATCCCTTGCAGCTCTCAAATTCTGTGATTGTATGGTAAAAGTGTCCTTGGAGTATTTATTTTTAAACTGTGGAGGGCAAGGTGGGGATGGTTTCTCATTGGAAACTTCTTACGCATTAAAAATTGATACACCTTGACTCAACTCAACTTAACTCAACTGCCAGATAACGTCACCTGGATGACTGAGAATCTCCACAGACATACCTTGGCGATGAAAATAATATTGGTCATATGTCAGTCTTTTTGGGGGTGAAGGAGGAGGCATCGAAGCAGCCCATTCTTTACCTGTATCCAAAACCAGCCCAGTTCAGAGACATTTGAACCCATGGCTGCCTGTTTGTGTGACGTCCTCCTCTTAGCTCTGCCGTTCCCGCAGGAAACAACTTCATATCACGCACTGGCTGATCTTTTCAGATCTTTCCCAAGTGTGTTTGCTGTAGCGAAGGCCAAGGCGACTTCTTCTTTCCTAGCCTCGTGATAATTCATCTTAGCAGCAATTCTGCAGTCCGCATCCTTAGAAAACCGCCGTCTGCTTAGCCGCGTGCATAGGCGGAGTGCGTGCCTGGGTGGGTTAAGCCCTGGAGCTGGTTAGTGCGTATGCTGCAGTTCTAGTCAGGGTCACACGCCAATAATGATTAAAAAGCCATCCTAAAAAGAGCCTTGCTGGTGCCCCTTAACACTCCACGGCAGCCCCTCCTGCTTTGTTAAGCAGAAAAGTGCTGTCCTCTACCTCTTTCCAAAGCAGATCGGACCGCAAACATACAATTTCGCTCTCCCTCACTGAAGATGCTTGCGTTGAGTTCTAGGCCAGATTTTTATAATGCAGAATTAGAGGGGATTTCCCCCCCCCCCCCCACTCTGAGGTCCGCATTAGTCTGGCTTTTGAAATAAAATAAAGTATCTTCTTTGCTTTTAATTTTTTTTTTTTTTTTTTGGCTGTAGTCTCTCTCTCCCCCTCCCCTCCCAGATCATGACAGCAACATGTTGTTCATACTGCATTAAAAGAGTATCTTATGGGGAGCAGAATCCTCTAGGGCACATTAACATCCTAGATACAGCTCACTTCTACATACACAGTAACTACAATCTTTTTTTCGGCCCGTGCCTGACTGAAATAAGATTGAGATGAGGGAAATGTAAGGAAGAGCCACAATCACAGATGAGGAGTTGAAGGCTGAAACGGAACTCGGTGATGTTATTTTGTTTTGGACTACACCAAAATTTCATGCTGGCTAGGTGATTTTGGGATAGGTAATTTTTTTTTAAAAGGTGACTTTGAGAAGCTGTGAACTGAAACCACTAACCATCTGTTGTTACAGTAATGCCAACAATATATGGGAAAGGGTGGGGTTAATTTTTTTAAAATAAATTATGAATAAATATTTGGAGGTCTAACGGGTGAGGCGTTTCAGCTGGCTGAAGAGCTCCGTGGTTTAGATATCTGGTTGCATAGCCCGGAGTTGGGAGTTCAATTCCCCCACTGGGCATTCCAGGAAGAAGAGCCAGCCTGAGTGGCCTTGGGCAAGTCCCAGGGCTCCCCCAGCAGAAGGAAGCGGTAGACCACTTCTTCTGAGTATTGTCTATCTGGAAAACCCTGACAATCAGAATTGACTTGAGGGCACATGATTGTTAGCTGGCTGGATAGCTCCGTCATTTAAGTTTCTGGTTGTGGAGCCAGAGGTTGGGAGTTAGATTCCTCCCCCCAAAGGTCAACTGAGGCCCGACCCAGTAGAACATTGCAGGCATTCTCACTTTGGGTGGCCATGTCTGTAAAATGGTGACCCGAAACCGGGCCTTCTCTGTGGCTGCCCCTGTGCTTTGGAAAGAATTGCCAAGTGAGATCCGCCTAGTACAGTCCCTGCCAGCCTTCCAAAAAGCTCTTAAGACCCTGCTTTTTAGAGAGGCATTTTGCAACCATTATTATTATTATTATTATTATTATTATTATTATTATTATTATTATTATTATTATTATTATTATTATTATTATTATTATTATTATTATTA
>JAHTLZ010000268.1:6836349-6852511 GCA_023846285.1 Phrynocephalus versicolor | reverse complement strand
AGATAGATAGATAGATAGATAGATAGATAGATAGATAGATAGATAGACTGATTCAGGAGAGCTTGGTTCAAATCCCTGGTCAACCATGAAAATTCGCTGGGATTGTGGAACTTTTAAGGCAAGCATCCCCCAAGTGAGTTTTTTAATAGATTGTTGTGCCTTACTACTTGGAATGTGTTTTGGTGTGGCTAATTTTTTTCTCCATATAGTATTTGTTTCATCTTTTTACATGTGTATACTCAGCAGCACTGAGTCTTTTAATTATCTAAGGCAGTGGTTCTCAACCTGTGGGTCCCCAGATGTTCCTGGACTGCAACTCCCAGAAACCCCTTCCAGCACAGCGAGTGGTGGAGGCTTCTGGGAGTTGTAGTACAGGAACATCTGGGGACCCACAGGTTGAGAATCACGGATCTAAGGTGCCTTGGGTCCTTTTCAGGAGAAAGGTGGTGTAAAATAATATCTTAAATAAATAAATATTAGGCTTGCTAGAAGCCAGTTCTGATTTAAGGGTTCACATCTATGGATGTACATGCCTCAGTCTGTCAACCTGCATAATGTGTATTCTTGTGCTGAGGCCACTCATAAAGCAAGTACGTTCCCCTTGAGCAAGATGTCATAAAAATGAAAGCAGGCCAGTTATATAATTCCTAAAGTGCCACAACAATTATAAAAAGAAATTGCAGTGGTTCGTGCTAGTTTCAAAAACCCTTCTTCATTTTCTGCATCACACGTCTTCACATGTTGCAAAAATGTGTATCCACCTTCATTGTTTTGTCCTGAGTAGACCTTATTTGGATTGGTAGAAGAATTTATCTATATTTGGTCTCCACCATTTTATCATGCATTAAGTTGTAAAGCAAGGCTTCGTGGCCTCAGAGAGGCTGAGCTCCACCCTAGCGGCCTGTTAGAAACTGGAGGATACCCCAGGGCTTCCTGGGAACAACTTCCAGGCTGGCCCTTCTCAAAGGGAGTGCAATTTAGTTGTGGATCTGGCAGGAGGAGCTCTCAGGATGGAGAATTCTGAGATCTGGATTCTGAAAAAATGCAACCCATAGAACCAGTGGAAGATGTCTAGAAATCCACCACTCCTGGAGGGCTCCTGAACCACGGACAACCTTTTGTTGTTATTTATTTATTTATTTATTTATTTATTTATTTATTTATTTATTTATTTATTTATACAGCTTATATGCTGCCCATTACCCAAAGGTCTCTGGGCGGCTTTCAGTAAAAAAATTAAAACAGTTAAAACATAGAATATCAATTAAAAATTAAAACAATAATAAATCCCTTACACTAAAATCATTACACTAAAATTGCCACCAGAGGACCCACAATCTATATTGTGTCAATTAAAAAACTTCTGGAACAGGAAGGTTTTTACTTGGCGCCAAAATGTCATCAATGTTGGCGCCAGTCGGATCTCACTTGGGAGGGCATTCCACAATCTAGGGGCAGCTGCCGAGAAGGCCCTATGTCTCCCCACACATGCGTGCTACTCGTGTCTGACTCTCATCTCCGTATTCAAGCTGAAGAGCCAGTGTTGTGCAAATCCATGGCCACGTGGGTGACATGGCTGCAAGGAAACACTGTTTTACCTTCCTGCTTTTTTACGGCAATACCTATTTTATTTACATGCATTGACATGCTTTCGAACTGCTAGGTTGGCAGGAGCTGGGGTTATCAGCGGGAGCTCGCTTCGTTGCGTGGCACCCGGGATTCGAACCGCCGAGCTGCCAACCTTGCAGTCAACAGTTTTGGAGCCTTAGTCTGCTGAGCCACCACACCCCCTTGACCACCCTTAATTTAGGTCCTAAAGCTGAAGCAATGAGCTTCAGAGGACGGGGCCAAATTCCAAGCTCATCCTATAGAAAGGCGAGCTGGCCTCCCCAAAAATGGAAGCCTAAGTGCCTTCCCAATTTCCCCTTGGAACACGGCCTGCTCCACTTCTTCTTTAATACTAATGAATTCCAAATTTCTGCCTAGGTTTTCTTTTGCCTCGCTTGGCTTTTTATAGCCTGGGACGCCAGGATGTGCTAGATGAGCTTCTTTTCAATTACATTGGCTTTCAGCTTATTAGTTGCCACGTAATTATTTTCTTCCCTCTTCCTCGGCCTTATTGTTCCATTAATTTCTTTGTCCGGATGGTTTTGATTAAGGAGAGAACCACACATAGCAAAACGTTGGGAGCTCCATTCGCTGGAGAAAATCTGCTGCCGGGATTCCAGTGGAGAACCCTGTTACCCTCGCTGGGTTCTGGAGTGCAAAAGCCGGTGTGGGCAGAGGTGACCCAGGCCAGCGACAGAGACAGCGAAACATTCCTTATCCATGCCTTATCCTGAGAACCTTGCTCCCCAGAGCCAACTTGGCGAAGGTGCCAGGTATGAGAGGAAGGAGGAAGGTACACTGAAGTGTTTCCCACTTTTTCAAACAGGGAGAGGAATCTCGAGACAAGCAGAGATGTGAGAAGGGAAAAAATCTTGTTCATTTTTGTATGGTGGATTTAACACCCCGGTACACTTTCCCATTCCAGTCTCAGCCGGTACCAGGACTCCCTCTCATAAGAACATAAGAAAAGCCCTGCAGGATCAGGCCAAAGGCCCATGTAGTCTAGCTTCCTGTATCTCAAAGCTGCCCCATCAAATGCATCTGGGAGCGCACGAGATATCTGTCTCCTGATACCACTCCCCTGCATCTGGCCCTTGAAGTACCCTGGTTTTAAGCCTGGAGATTACACATCTCCATCATGGTTTGTAACCTGTGATGGACTTTCCCTCCAGGAATCTGTCCAATCCTCTTTTGAAGGCATCCAGGCCAGATGCCATCACCACCTCCTGTGGCAGGGTGTTTGACAGACTAACAACACGCTGGGTACAAATTTTTTTTCTTTTGTCTGTTCTCACTCTCCCAATCCTTCGCTTGAGTGGGTGTCCCCTAGTTCTGGTATTTTTTGTGAGAGAGAAGAGCGTCCCTCTCGCAATGTCTGGATGCGATTTAAAGCAACTTGTTCAAAGAGGTGGTGCCGAAACTCCGTCTGGTTTGTTTAGCTCTCTATCTCACACAGGCGCAATATTTTCCCATTACTCAGACAAGCTGGCCGTGTAGCTCCACGACTTAGGTCTCTGCCTGTGGCACCAGAGGTTGAGGGTTCGATTCCCCGCTGCACCTCCTGGGAGAAGAGCCAGCCGTGGTAATCTCGGGCAAGCGGCACAATCCCGGAGTGTCCCCATAAGAAGGAAATGGTGAACTACTTCGGCGAATTCTCTACCTTGAACGCTCTGGGAAAAAGGGTTGCTGTAAATCAGAGTTAGCTCGACAGCACACACGGACATGGTGGGTCCACCTCCCTGGGTTTCACAAGGACCCCTGTTGTGACATCACAAAGGGCCTTCCCTTTCATTCCAAGCTTTGGCCCTGAAATCTTAGAGAATGGGAAGGGGCCGACTTGGCAATCCTACAGGTACAGAATGTAACGGAAAATTCCATGACGTTAGAGCTAGGAATGACCTTTCCGGGCTGGTTCTTTGGCTTCCTTCCCTTTCGGTTTGGAGACGTACACTTTTTATTTCGACAAGGTTTTGAGGTTTTAAAAGTCTGCTGCTTTATCGTAATTACTGCATCCTCAGTGGGCTCTGACTTACCATTGCTTCTACAGCTTTGCTTTATTGCATGGCATTCTCGCTCCAGGTGGCCACCCCTAGACAGGCCCGTAAGGTTGCAGCACGCAATCGGGCCTTCTCGGTGGCCGGCCCGATGGCATGGAATAAGTTGCCAAACGAGATCCGTCTGGCTCAATCCCTGGCATCCTTTAAAAAGGCTGTGAAGACCTGGCTGTTCAAGGATGCCTTCGGCAATTGCTTGGAGTGTTGTGTTCCCTGTGTTGTTTTCTGTTTGTTTGATTATTAGTATTAATTTCTATTACTATTTCCTCTTGCCAGGTACTTGTTTTGTTGTTCCATTGTGGTTTGCATTATTGTTTTTTTCCCTCTCTTTAGACCATTACCATTTTTATTATGTTTTGGGTTGTTTGATAAATTATAGTTGTTAACTGCCCAGAGTTCCTGTTTGAGGAAAATCAGATTGCGGTATACAAATTTATTTATTTATTTATTTATTTATTTATTTATTTATTTATTTATTAACCACCTGAATTTCCCTTGGGAACTTTGGGTGGTGTACCACAAAATGTCCAAATAAACAATTTGCCCAAATAAACAAAACCCCACAATAAATCAAATTATAAGAAAATTAAAAGGGAAGAATAAAATAGGTAAAAACAACAATCACCAACATATGACAGGAATCTGGCAAGAGGATAAAAAGAAATGAGCAACTAAGAAAACAAACATACCATCGTGGACTCAGTGATCACTGAAGTATTCCTTAAAGAGGCAGGTTTTCAAAGCTCTCCTAAAGGCTAGCAGCGACTTGGCCAGCCTTAGCTCCGGTGGCAGTCTGTTCCAAAGTGCCAGGGCAGCCACTGATAAGGCCAGGCTCTGGGTAGAAACCCTGCAAGCCTTCCTCGGAGTGGCCACCCAGAAAGGGAGAGCGAAGCTCTGGTCGGTCGGACGAAGCTGACCTCTGGGTGATCCACTCCGACAGCCTGTTTGTACTTTTTAAAAAATCCTTTACTAACTGACTATTTTACTTAGCTTCGAGTCCAGGAAGCAGGAAAATTGCGAGATGCCCTAAGCACATCCGATCTCGCCTGATTTTGGAAGCTAAGCAGGGTTGGCCCTGGTTAGTACTTGGATGGGAGACCACCAGGGAATACCAGGTGCTGTAGGCGCCTGGAGCAGGAACTGGCAAACCACTCCAGTATTCCTGCCAAGGAAACTCCATGGACATGGGGTCACGACTGTAACGACACAACACACACACACACACACACACACACACACACACACACACACAGTCATTATTTCTTTCCCTTTCCCAGTTATTATGATGAATACCATTATCGGTTTAGCTCCTTGGCTTTTGCCACTTCTCACATGAGCAAGGAGTCGGATCTTAGATGGATGGATCCAAGTAGGAGCAGCCTTGTGAAGGAACCAGATGGACGCTGTGAGGAACATTAAATTTGGAAAGGGTTTCGCATTTATGTAGCCAGCCGGCCCTCTGGTTGTAATTCTCCCCTCCCCAACGGCTCCTTTTCTGTTACCCTCTTTCTTTTCATTGACGGTGCCCTTTCTCATTCATCCAGATGACCTGCATGCGTACATATCCCTACCCTTGCCATTTCATGGTAAGCTGCAATAAATGGGACTGCCTTGCGCTCTAAGGTTTGCTTCTGCATGCAATAACCACCAACTTCTTTCCTGCGGGGATCAAAGTGACTCTGTTCTGCATTCCACAGAGTAGTGAGGAGAGGACAAACTTTTTCCTGATTTTTTTTTTAGAAATCCAACAACAATCTATTATAACGTCCTATGAGAGAATGAACAAACTGAAAATCCTCCTTCCCGGTTTTATTTAAGCAATTCTTGTAATTCTGCATTTGTAGCTCCCTAGGTGCAATAGGACTGCAGTGTTTGCATGGAATTGGCTCCAAGCCCCTCCCCCATGGATGCTGAAAAACGAGAAAAAGCAAATATGCCACCCCATACCACGTCAAGTAGTCTCTGGGCGGTTTACAGTTTTTAATTACAGTCTGCAGGCTACACATTGCCCTCCCCCCCCCCCATTTTACCAACCTCGGAAGGATGGAAGGCTGAGTGAAACTTGAGCCTGCTAACTGGGATTAAACCCCAGGTCATGAGCACAGTTTTACCTGCAGTACAGGCATTTAACCATTGTACCATGAGGCTCCTAGTATCAAACACTTCCTCTGGTTGCTGGCTCTGGTAAATACACCCTGGAAATACATATAAAAACCTATTTCTTGGGGGTTTTAAATCGTATTTTCAGGCAGCAGCTAACTGAAGCAGTGGCTACCGATTGTGTGAATAATATGCGTGTGGGAGCGTTCTACTGTGTCACTTCCCTTGCCGTTTTCAATTGCTTTGATAAACGGTCACTCAAGTTGGCTTTATCATTAGAAATCTAGGAATTCCCTCTTGACAACAGGAGTGGGGGAACCTTTGGTCCTCCAGATGTTTTAGACTGCAACTCCCACCGTCCTTTCTCATTGGCAGGATAGGCGCAGAATTATGGGAGTTGCAGTTCCCCACCCCTGTTTGGCAAAAAAAGAGAGGGAGTTGCAGTTTGAGTCGCCAGTGTGGTTTAGTGGATTCAGTGGCTGACTATGGCCCAGGGCTGGAATCCCTTCTAAGCTATGAAAAAAGTCATGGGTGTAAAACCACCCCTGTTCTCCTCCACTTCCTTCATCATCCTCCTCCTCCTCCTCATGTACCATCAAATTAATTCTGACTTACGGTGATTCTTTTTAGAGTTTCCTAGGTAGAGAAGCAGTCTCACCTTCCCTTCCTCTGGGAGAACTGGGACCGTGCAGATCACCCAAGGTCACACAGGCTGTCTCTTCTTCCTAGAGGCACAGTGGGATATCAAACTGCCAACCTGAGCTATCCAACCAGCGATAACCTTAAGAGGTTACTTCATGTCCTTCTTTGTTCTATGACTAGTTTTGTACCATAACAGTGTTGGTCACGATCACGTAGTTTTGTCCCTGTTCCGGTGTTCCCATGGTCATGATAGCTTGTCTCGTGACAAGTGTTACCTCACGGTCTTGTACCGTGACAAACACTGAATTTTTCTAGCTCCCTTTTCCCTTTTTGTTTTGGGGGAGGTGTGTTAATAAATTCTTTTTTGATATTTTGCTTCTGAAAAGTCAAAAAACAAACAAACAAAAACCCCAGACACAGTTTTCTGAGAGAAACAAATGTTTTGCTGTGTGACAATCGTCACTACATGGTGTCTCACCTTGGAACAGAAAGCGGGAATAAAGAGTGACAAGGGAAAACCCCACCACAGCACCAGGTACAGTATTGTCACACTTAGCACCCATTCTGGGGGTGTGGTCGAGACAAATTTCAGTAGTTGCGCGACAGACGTGAAGTAACATTTTTTGGACCGCTCCTAAGCACAACACTAACAGAGACAAAACGGACGTAAAGCAACCACCTTAGTAGGTGAGCTAAATGTTGGTTCTAACTCGATGGTATATAAATATCACATAACCTTCAGTTTGGATGGTGGCAGGAGCAGTTTCAGACAGGATGTTCCTTCTAGTTTGAAGAGCACCCCTTCACAAAGTGAAACCGCACAAGGAAAATTCCCAGAAGTTGACTCCTTTCCCCCCCATCACTTCTCACACAAACACAAAGCGATTCCCGGGGCTGAGTTTCAACAAGTGTGAATGGTCTTGAGCACAAGAGGACATCCTGTAAACCATCTGGACAGCTGCCGCTGGTGTTGTCAACATACAGGCTGCCCTTCAGGCTTGGCATCTTTTTTTTCCTGCTGGCAATGTGAACACGATATAGTGCAGCAGTATCAGGACATTTCCTGCCTTCTTGAATTTGTGGTTAGAGAACCAAAATATCCCACATTCATAAACTAGAGGGTATTTTTTTTTAAAAAAAAAGAATTTAATTTTAATTCATCCAAAGTGGATCGAGAGTGGCTCTATGCCTCCCTAACATTTTTGCGTTAACAGCTGAATATGAATCAGCTGTACTTTTCTTTTATCCAACTTAATATTTGCTAGCCCCAAGCAAGCCTATTATAGATTTTTTTTTATATTTTGCTTCCTTCTGCTTATTAGGTAGGAAGATCAATTTATATGGTGCTCTCTCCCCAGCTGCCTCAGCTAATGCACATATTAAAGGCAACCCAGAAGTTAATAATATGCGTGCATTTTTAATCTATCCTTAGAAGAATCCAAAGGCAGCTAAAATATTGTTTATTGTAAAGATGGGGGGTAATTCCCCTGCTGTAGTGTTATATAGGATTTTTACACTAATGCTATGAAGAGAAGAGTCTTATTTATTAATACAGTATCTGGTGGCGGTTCCTACAGGCAGCTTTAAACTTAAGGACATGGGCAAATCAGGGAAGAATATGGAACTCAGTTTCACATCGTCAATTAAGAGTTTAGCATCTCTAAGTGGAGGATGGATTTGCAGGGATATCTGTGTGCTTTATGAGAGGATCGTAATCCCACTTTGCTAACTGCAAAGTCAAACATGGGACATATTGTTTTACTTATGCTTCTGTAATAGGCAGTTATTTCTAAAGCTGCCATGCCCGATACTTCCTGGTGTTTAATTAAGTGTGTATTGGTATACTAAGACAATGGTCCCCAGCCTTGGACAATCCAGGGGTTTCAGGATTGCCACTCCCAGAAGCCTCCACCACTAGTTAAACTGCAATACTGCACTGAAGACTCACAATCTGAGTTCAGTGTTGACAGCCTCAAGTAGCAGGCTCCATACTGACAGCCTTCCACCCTTTTGAGATTGGCAAACTGGGTACCCAGCTACCTGTTGGGGTAGTGAATGGTGGGACAGACAATATGTACCCAGTAGAGATGGGCACGAAACAAAAAAATGGTGTTTTGGTTTTTCGTTTGTCGTTGAGAGGTCTGTTTTGGTTCATTTCTGTTTGTCGTGAATTTTTGGAAAATTTTTACCGTTTTTCGTTTTTCGTTTTTCGTTTCTACCCACTTTTGGCGCAATTTTTAAAGCATTTTCGTGTGCAGGCATCCCTCAACACCCCAGACCAGAGGGAAAACACTAAAAAAAATGGATGCTGGCAGAGACACAGTATAGACTAGGTATGCAGGGAGGCTGCAAAGGCAGCGGTGGGCGTTGCCCAGGGTGCAAGGCAGCCACAGAGTGACTGCACTGTGGGGCAGGGGAGGGTACTCACCGAGAGGCACACGTGCACGCACACAGGGAGGCTGCAGGACTGAAGCTAGAGTCGCAGAGATAGCAATCCCACCCTAACCCCCACTGGAGACTGCAAGGAGGACGGGGGCTGCCAGAGCTTTTTATGCCCTCTGTGGCTGCCAGACCTGCCCGCCCAGTCTGCAACCTGGGCATGCTATTGATTGAACATGATCCCAGCACATTGCTTGCCTCCATTTTGTGGCTGGTAGCGACATCCATTTTAAAGGGAAAAGAAAAATATATCACGATGGGAGAAGACAAAAACAAATGTTTTAAGGACCCCAACCCCCCGGTAGGTATTATCAGACAATATAAATAATTATCGCTGCATTTTTACGGATGTCCAGGGTGTTTTTTAACATTTAAAACAGCTCATTTCATTGCGCATCGCCATTAACAGAAACAAAACGTAACGACCACAATTTTTGTGGTTCTGTTCATTTCATTTCATTTTCATCACAATTTTCGTTTGTCGTTTCGTTACGTAACGGAAACGACAAACGGTAACAGAAACGAAAAAATGTTCGTTCCGTGCCCATCTCTAGTACCCAGCATAATTCAACTTTAAACTGCCCAGGGAGAGCTTCAAGCATGATGCAGTATATAAGCAGCACTTGCAGTTCCAGAACTCTTGGGTTACCGTAGTTTGGGAAGCACTGTTATAAGACATAATTTGAGAGAAGAAATGTAGCCAGGTTGTAGCTATTTATTGTGAGGATGGTAGTAGATTGATAAAGCTTTCCCTACAAATCATGGAGGTGTCTCAGAAGGATAGGATAGTAATCATGGGGGACTTCAATTATCCCCACATCGACTGGGCCAATGCGAGCTCCGGGCAAGAAAGAGAAACTGGGTTTCTCGACTTGCTGAATGACTGTGCCTTAGAGCAACTTGTCATGGAGCCCACCCGAGAACAGGCAGCTCTGGATCTAATACTGTCTGATACTCAGGACCTGGTCGGGAATGTGAATGTCACTGAGCCTCTGGGGAACAGTGACCATGCTGCAATCTCCTTTGCCATGCATGTTGGAGGAAGAGTGTCAACCAAATCAGACATAAAAACCCTTGATTTTTGAAGGGCAAACTTCCCTCAGATGAGGAAACTAGTTAGAAAGAAATTGAAGGGGAAGGTTGGAAGAATCCAATCTCTTCAGAGTGCATGGAACCTGTTTAAAACAATGGTAACAGAGGCCCAGCACAAGTGCATACCACAAAGAAAGAAGAGCTCATTTAAGTCCAAGAGGGCACCGGCATGCATATATACATGGTTTAAAGGCCTCTGACTACAATAAAGATGTGCAGCACTAGAGCACCAAGATTTGTACCAGATGCCAGAAGTATAGGAGGGAGTAACTGAAGGGGCACATCTCAGAAAAGACATAGGTGGAACTGGAAAAGGTGCAGAAGAGAGCGACTAAAATGATTACTGGGCTGGGGCACCTCCCTTATGAGGAAAGGCTAAAACATTTGGGGCTCTTTAGTCTGGAAAAAAGGTGTCTGAGAGGGGATATGATTGAGACGTACAAAATAATGCAGGGCCTGAGTAAAGTGGATAGAGGGATGCTCTTCTCCCTCTCACAAAACTAGGGGACATCCACTCAAACTGTGGGTTGGGAGAGTGAGAACAGACACAAGAAAAAAAAATTACCCACTGCATTGTTAGTGTGTGGAACTCCCTGCCACAAGATGTGGTGATGAAAAGTCAATCACAGGTTACAAACCATAATGGAGATGTGTAATCTCCAAGCTTAAAACTGGGGTAATTCAAGGGCCAGATGCAGGGGAGTGGTAGGAGACAGATATCTAGTCTCGTGCACTCCCAGACACATCTGGTGGGGCCACTGTGAGATACAGGAAGCTGGACTAGATGGGCCTTTGGCCTGATCCAGCATGGCTCTTCTTATGTTCTTATGTTCTTATGTTAACCCCTGTGCTACAAGCCTCGGATACTAGTCAGTAGATTCCATAAAACTGGGGGTATTTTCCATTTACTTCTCTGTAAGAACTGCCTTACACCTTGACTTAGGGAAAAATACAGCACCTCTAGTTACACACACACACACACACACACACACACACACACACACACACACACACAAAGAGAGAGAGAGAGAGAGAATCAGAAGCACACATAAAAATACTTTTGAGTGTATATGCAGATGTGTGCATGATCATTTGACATCACAGTCACATAAGGTGTTTTATGCTCCCCCTCCCTCCTACACAGATGCTTTAGCTAATTAGGGGAAAGGGAAGGTACAAGATAGCCTTAATTGGCAGGCCAGGGAGGAAGAATGTTTTCATGCTCAGCTTATAAAGAGAAACCTTTGAATAGGAAAAGGAATAGGAATCTTTATTGTCATTGCCCCCTTGCAGGAACAACGAAATTTTGTGGTTGCTATATAAAACTCATTTAAAGCATTTCACATAGATTTAAAAACAGGTATAACACATAATATGACATATAAAATGACTAAAATATGACATATAAAATAAGCTGACTTTAAAGTCCAGGATTTCCGTTTAAGGCCAATATTGCTCTAAAAAAGAAGCTATTTTTGAGACGGTTTGTTCTTGCCCTCAGTACTCTATATCTCCGTCCCGATGGCAGCAACTCGAAGAGGCGATGACCAGGATGTGATGGATCTCTTAATATATCTAATGCTTTACAGTGGCGCCTGGTAGTATAAAATTGTTCTAGGGTGGGGAGTGAAGGCTTTATACAGGTGATACAGCTGTGTGATACAGGTGGCTAAAATACAAGGCATAATTTATGGCTGTGAACTACCAATGACACCGTAGTCCTTGACAGGCCATGCTTATTTCCCTGTTTTCTTTACTGTTATTTTCTATTTAGTAATGCTCCAGTAACTCAAAATCATGTGTCAGCTGATAATGTGTCTGCTGACACCTAGGTAACTACCATGCCTGGGTGGAGTGGGGGGGAATAAAGAAAACACTAGTCAAAGAACCAAAAACTCGGGAATCCTGGGTCATTTATAAAATCATTATATAATCTCTAGCCTTAGGGTGATTGATCCAATTTTACAAGCCACTTTGAACCTGGACTACACCACTAGCATTATGAAGCAGAACTTGAACAAGGTTGTTGTTGTTGTTGTTGTTGTTGTTGTTGTTATCTGTGAAGATTCTCAGTCATCCAGGTGAGTTTATCTGGAAGTTCAGTAATGGCAACTGGACGTCTTTTCTTGAGAGATTGAAATGTTTCACTGCTCATCCAGACAGCTTTGCCAGTCTGAGGAAAGCTAGTTGCGAATCCTCCATTTTATAGTTCCCTTTGACTTCATGTCACCCTGGTCTGAAATAGGCTCACAAGATGAACAATGGCCTGAATAGTCTCGTTACATGGACAATAGTCTCAATAAGCCATTAGGTAAACAATGGCCTAAGGTGCTGAAACCCATAAAGAATGGGTCATTAGCTGTGGCCTTGGTGGTGGAGGTGTGAAATATTTTTGATTTGTCTTGGTATTGTTGAAAGCACAACCTGATAAGCAGCAGATATACTGTGCCCGAGCCCCCCCCCCTCTGTTGAGAGAGGGGTTTTCAATACTCACATGAATGGCTTCCCTGACCCCTCTCTCAAACCAACTACTGTATCTTCTCTGTCTAATATGTGTGTACATCCTCATCTTTGAATGAGTGCCCTTTGTCCTTCAAATGGAGGTGTACTGCTTACTGATTCTGGTCCTGAGCTGTTGCCCCTCCTATGTTGGGCCATCCTTATGTTTAATAGCTGTTTAGTTTCTCCATTGTAGAGGTCTGCACACTCTTCGCTGCAATTGGACTGCATATACTCTTTTGCTCCTTTTGTGTTTTGGTGTAGGGTCCTTTGGATGGACAAATTTCTGCCTTAGTGTGTTTGTGGGTTTGAATTAAACAGGAATGTGGTGCTTGCCAAAAATCCTTTTAAGCTTCTCAGACACTGCAGCCATGTAGGGAATGACCAGGTTCTTCCCTCGGCTCTGGGTCTCAGGCTGGGTAGCTTACAATAATGAGGGACAATATACAGCCTAGAACATTTACCTGTAATGTATATTCAAGTTATATTCAACTCCCATCCTTAGATGTCATGGTCATATGTAAACTGGACCTCCAATTAGGACACAAGGTCTACAGAAAACCCACCCACACAGATTGGTACCTACATAAAAATTCCAACCACCACCCACAACAAAAAGAGGCATAATCAAAACATTTGTACACCGAGTAAAGCGAAACAATGAAGCTGAATTCCTCAACACTGAACTCAGCCACTTGAATTGGGCCCTACAGGCAAATGGCTATTCCAAGAATGAAATCAAAAGAGCCATCAAAACGGATAAAAAACCCAAAACAAAACACAAAACTGAAGAAGAAAAACAGCCTCCAACAAGCAAAGTATTTCTGCCATACATAAAAGGAGTCATGGACTGCATGGACAAAGTGTTGAAAAAACACAACCTACAAACAGTATTTAGACCCACCACAAAAATACAACAGATGCTACAGTTGCACAAGGACAAAAAGAACCCACTCACCACTGCAGAAGTATACCGGATACCTTTTGGTTGTGGCCAGGGTTACCCATAAAGTGCAGCATCCAGATTAGAATCAAAGAACATGAAAGACACTGCAAACTAAAACAACCAGAAAAATCAGCAGTGGCTGAACACACCCTGAAACAAACTGAACATGAAATACTCTTCCAGGACACAGAGGTACTGGATAACACTGCCAAATCCAATCACTATGTCAGACTACACAGGGAAGCCATTGAAATCCACAAACATAAGCACAGTTATAACAAAAAAGAAGAAAGCCTAAAAATCAACAAAGCCTGGCTTCCAGTACTGAAAACTACAGCCTGCAAAAGGTCAAAGCTCAATGATTCCCACCCAGCCAGAAGCAACAGTGGTCAGTTCACACAATAGAACAGCTAATGACAGCCATCAACCACAGACAAGGCTTGCTGCCACTGCTAATTGTAGTGAAACTTCTTAATCCTGTCATCACAGTACAATTACAAACAACTATTCTCCTGCATAGGACAAATTTCCTCTTTCCCACAACTTAAAAAACAAAACAAAACACAGACTCACTCACTCTATATACCCCAGAGCACAGAGAGAACTCCTAGTTCCCTGAGCTCCTTGCCCTCTAAAGATGCCAGCCACAGAGTCTGGCGAAACGTCAGGAAGAAAAACTTCCAGAACACGGCCAAACAGCCCAAAAAACTCACAACAACTATTACCTTAATTACTTTAAATTGCACAATAAATTGTTTGTGCTCTCATTCTGCTGTCTCGTTGGGAGTATCTGGAGGAGAATACTTTTGCAGTTACTTATCCTCAGATACAAGGGAAGGCAGGACAAATGAGATTTTATACGTTTGCTTCCAGGCAATGATTAATCCAGCCGTTAGACATAATGGGGATATTAAAGCTTCAGCTGCATTCATTTCCTTTGTTAACTACATATTAGGCCACTACCCCTGTGTAAAACTTAGCAATACATGTGAAGTATGAGTTTATCCTAGAGGTCCCTGCAGACACACTCACCTAGATGTCTACAGGTCATTTTTGTAATTATATCACAGTTGGGTATTAATTGCACGATGTGCTGTATCTTGAAAACTACTTTCCCCAATAGAACTGATCATTTCTTTTTATACTGGTATGCATTCTTTAGTTTTTGCAGATTTCCTTTCATCTTAAGAGAAGGTTGGTTGAGTTCTACAGCTTCCTGAGCTGTGGTTGTGAGCTGTTCCAGTTATTACGGCGAGTTTCTAGAAAGCCATTCAAATATTGAATGAACGATTGATTTCTGACTCAATAGCTTTATTAGAGGTCTACTCCTGGTGGAGGTGGAGGGGTTTGTTGATCTGAGATCAATATGTCTTTTCTGGATAGTAAGGCCGCACCTGGAGTATTGTGTACAATTCTGGTCACCGCATCTCAAGAAAGACATAGTGGAACTGGAAAAGGTGCAGAAGAGAGCAACTAAAATGATTACTGGGCTGGGGCACCTCCCTTATGAGGAAAGGCTAAAACATTTGGGGTTCTTTAGTCTGGAAAAAAGGCGCCTGAGGGGCAATATGATTGAGACATACAAAATAATGCTGGGCATGAGTAAAGTGGATAGAGGGACATTCTTCTCCCTCTCAAAACATACCAGAACTAGGGGACATCCACTCAAATTGAGGCCTGGGAGAGTAAGAACAGACAAAAGAATTTTTTTTTTACCTAGCACATTGTTAGTCTGTGGAACTCCCTGCCACAGGAGGAAAAGTCCATCACAGGTTAGAAACCATAATGGAGATGTGCCATCTCCAGGCTTAAAACCAGGGTCCTTCAAGGGCCAGATGCAGGGGAGTGATATCAGGAGACAGAGATCTAGTCTTGTGCCCTCCCAGATGCATCTGGTGGGGCCACTGTGAGATACAGGAAACTGGACTAGATGGGCCTTTGGCCTGATCCAGCAGGGATCTTCTTATGTTCTTATCTTCTTATGATGTGCAGCTGCCCTTTCATTGCCTTACTGCAGACTAAACTTACTGCAGGGTGCAGGCCAACTGGAAAGGAAGTCCTATGAAGACAGACTGAAAGAACTGGGCATGTTTAGCCTGGGAATAAGAAGACTGAGGGGAGATAAGGCAGCACTTTTCAAGAACTTCAAAGCTATACAGAGGAAGGGCAGGATCTGTTCTTGATCATCTCAGAGTGTAGGACACATCATAATAGGTTCCAGCTTCAGGAGACCAGATTTTGTCTTGAATATCAGAAGAAATTTCCTGACAGAGCAGTATGGCAGTGGAACTGATTACCTCAGGAGGTCGTGAGTGCTCCAACGTTGAAGACATTCAAGAGAAAATCGAACAACCACCTTCAGATCTGCTTTGACTTGGAGTCCTGCACTGAGCAGGGGGATTGGTTTGGACTCTATGGTTTTATAAGCCCCTTCCCACTCAATTAGTCTACAAGTTTACGATTCTAATTTTGTTTATAATCATCTATATTCATCTCTATGGAATGCCCTCCTGAGTGAGATCTGTGTGGCGCCGACACTAATGACATTTCGGCGCCAGGTAAAAACCTTCATGTTCCAGAAGTGTTTTAATTGATATAGCATAGATTGTGGGTCCTGACGGCAATTTTTAGTGTATTGTTTTTAAAGGTTTAATTGTTTTTAATTGTTCTAATTGTTCATTTTAACTGTTGTAAGCCCCCAAGAGACCTTTGGGTAGTGGGTGGCATACAAATAAATAAATAAATAAATAAATAAATAAATAAATAAATAAATAAATAAATA
>JAHTLZ010000268.1:6822274-6836339 GCA_023846285.1 Phrynocephalus versicolor | reverse complement strand
ATAAATAAATAAATAAATAAATAAATAAATAAATAAATAAATAAATATTCCATGAAATACACACACGCGCACACACACACACACACACACACACACACACACACACACACACACACACACACACACACACACTGGCTCAATATATATTTTTATCTGTATTGTATCAGCTAGTCTATATTTAGAGATTGCATTTTTGTGTGATGTTTTATCAGGATTATTTATATAGTTCCATTAAGGCAGGTGATAGATAGATAGATAGATAGATAGATAGATAAATAGATAGATAGATAGATAGATAGATAGATAGATAGATAGATAGATAGATAGATAGAGTGCCTTTTTATTTTCTGATTTGTTTTTTTAATTTAATTTAATTTATTATAGATAAAGGGTAAATAGGGAAGAATAATTTGGGATACAGAAAAAAGGGGGGATACAGTTTGGGCAGAACACTTAATAATATCAGTCATCTTACAATTATAAACAGTTCAATTCAGGCATATATGTACATATAAATAACCAAAGCAATTTTGGCTTTTGTCATATTTTCAATTTAACTTTGTCTTTTTTTGTAACCACATATAAAACTTCTCCCAACATTCCTGGTGTTTCACCTTCCGGTGTACCTCTAACCATTCTGACAATTTGTCCATTTCTGCAGTGCTTTCTTGACAGGGGCTTGGTCCATTGGGTCTCTTCCAACTCTGAGACTCTAAGATATCAGAGATGAGCAAACCGTAAAAGGGCAGTAACACAGTCATCAGTTACAGGGCGAAATTATATAGTTCATAGACGACTAATATAGTTGTCTTCCATACTCAGGAGACAAAAGAAAGTATGGCTTTCTGTGTTCCTCTGTCAGGTGTCCAGCTGTTTCCAGTTTGCTGTCAGGCAGTCTTGAACCACCATCTCCACCCTGAAGAGTATTCCTTTGTGTTGACTTTTGCTTCTTTTTTTTTTGGACAAATATCCTGGGGTCCATTCACTTCAGTGGGACTTCTAAAAAAGCACAAAATACAGCGTGCAGGTGCTGAGCCCAGACGGGGCACACAAGAGGGGCCTCCCTGCTCCCCCTTTCGATCCATGATAGTCCCTTCCTGGGTCTATTGAGAACATGGTGTATTTAAACTGGAACAGGTTCAGAGGAGGGCGACCAGGATGATTTTTGTCTGAGACTCAAGATGGTCAGGGGACTAGAAAAGCAAGCCTTGAAGAAGACTGAGGGGAGATATGATAGCCCTCTTTAAAGACTTGAACTATTGGTGTACAGAGGAAGGCTAGGATCTGTTCTCAGCCATTCTAGAGTGCAGGATTGATGGACTCTGATTCAGACAGCTGGGATGGGGCCTAGAGAGCATTCATTTGGGTCCAGAGTCCTCATTCCACGAGACGGAACGCACTCCTGATGAGGCTCTGCTGAATCCACATGTTTGCAGACCTTGTTATCTCCCCAAACCAGCTTGGATAAATTTCGTTCACCTATTACTTACTATTTAGCTAAAGCATTAGTTACTTTTCATTACTCAGCTTGTGTACCCTACTCTGCTCATCTCTGTTATTTCCTCTTGGTTACTGGGATAATAGAGATGGGCACGAATAAAAAAAATGTTGTTTCGTTTGTCATTTTTTATTTAGGGGATCAGTTTTGGTTCGTTTCCGTTTTTCGTGAATTTTTTTGCAAAAAATTCGTTTTCATTTTCGTTCATTTCATTACCATTTAGTTACCATTTATTTTAATTTTTTGTGATTTTTGTGATTTTTTTAAAAGCAGTTCACTCTGTTGCTGTAACGAAAACGAAACGCACGACCAAATTTCCAGTGTTTCTGTTCGTTTCGTTTCATTTTGGAGACAAAATTTGTTTGTCGTTTCATTGTGTAACAAAACGAAAAAAACAGAAACGGAAACGAAAAATTGTTCGTTTCGTGCCCATCTCTATGGGATAATTCTGCTTGCCTTCCGTTTCCCTTTACCTATTCTTGTCTACTTTTCATTAATTCACCTTCGTTTCCCTTGTAACCAATCACTGATTCTGTGCATACTGCGAGATGTAAATGATATGTAATAAAACGTGCCAATGGCACAGGGGCAAGGGATCGCTCCACTGGCCGGACAACTGGACTTGAGACTTCATTGTTTCATCCGGATCCCCCCACGCAGGATATGCAATAAAGGGCACAAGTTACATGAAGTCAGATTTCAGTTGACTGTCAGGAAAAACTTCCTAACTGTTAGAGCTGTATGACAATGGAATCAATTGGCTTTGGGAGGTGGGGAGCATGCAATTGCTGGAGGCATTCAAGAGAAAATTAATACAAAAGTGGGACAGGTGATACCTTTGGGCTGCTATAAAAATAACAAAGCATTGCTAATATTTCGGGGGCAAACCCCCTTCATCGGAGCAGTACCAATAGGTTTTAGCATGGCAAAAGATGGATTTGCCAGGAGTTATTTCTTAGATGTATAGTCCTTGGCAAGATGGAAAAAAAGCCGGGCAGTTTACTAGAGATACAGAGTTTGAATGTTCTTAGACTGCATCTGAATTGCAGGGAGGGAGGTGTTTTAATTGTCCCACTCCTTCCAAAGACATATCACGGCTCTCACGCTCTCATGTACACACATTCACACCTCTCCTCAATGTGACTTGCTTTGTTATTTTTATAGTGGCAATGCAGGGGGTTGGACTAGATGGTCCTTGAGGACCCTTCCGGCTCTATGATTCTTCTATACTAAAAAGAGAGAGAAAAGGACAGGACGTTGGCTTTTTGACCCATCTTAAAATCTTCAGTGTGCCACCATGTTACAGTCTGTAGCACAAAGGATGGTTCTGGTGTTGAATGCTCCTCCAGTGAGGCTTAAATCAACGTGTAAGAAAGGTGTTTACTGTCTGAGGAAATGCTGGCCGCCTTCCCAGAGAGAAGCCAAAGTGGGCTGACCCCATCCTTCTAGACAGATTCGTGGCAAATAACAAATGAATCAAGGAAGTCTTATAAATCCAGGGCAATCAATAAGAACTTTACCAAGGAATGCAATGAGTAATGGCTTTCAGGTCTGCTTTATTTATTCATGGCACAGTCCAGCCAAAGTTAAAAATTAATTTTCAGTGGACAATACATATATAAATGTATGTATGTTATGTTCATTTTTCTCCTTGAGTTATAGAAAGCTCTTTTTTTAAAAAAAAATGTGGTTGGAGTGCATCTTCATTATTGGTTAACAGGAACAATTGTATCCTTTAAAAAAAAACTTCTTTTCTTAAATTGTCTCAAGTGGTTTGGTGGTTATTTTTTATAAGTAAGTAACCACAGATCTACCAAGAAGGCTAGCTTTATTTCTTTGTTATTTTTTCTTATCAGAGGTTGAATATCATTATGGGTATCCTGACCCCAGTGTGGTGTGGTGGGTGGAATGATGTATTAGAACTCAGAGAACCTGAGTTTGAGTCTCTGCAGGGCCAGTCATTTGGTGTGGGAAGTGGAACTGGTAAAACCCATTTCCTAAATATCTCCTCCAGAAGCAGAGTCGCAGCAATGTCAAGGATTAGAGGCAACGATACAACAGACTTTGTTGCTGGTTTTCTATTGCTATTTACAACATATATACAGGTTCCATTTGTTGGAATATGGCAAGATCTATATTCAGACATTATGGGGTTAAAGTCAGCTGAACCTCATTTGGAACTCTAAGGCTGTGAGTTATATCTCTTTAATTAGTATGGCTCCTACAAAAGGAATAGCTTCACCTTGCCCAGAAGCCTGCATGGTGCTTTAGCTTTTAGCTCTTGCTAGCTGCTGCAGCCTGTTGCTGACTCCATCCCTCTCTCCATGGCGATTGTTAGAGCGAGGCAGACTATAATGCGTGTTTGCCTAAGGATCCTAGGCGTTGCCTGAGCTGCCGTCGCCTTATCTTATGTTACTTCATTTGGTATGTTTTTGTATGTACTGCTAGTGTTTTGTTATTTCATTAGGAATATCCCATTTACCCTTTTCCCAGAGAGAAATAGATAAAGTTTATTTTTTTATATAATTCACTTTAGTCTCAGAGTCTTCAGTCTACAGTTTTTAACCACAACACCATTAGCTTCCAGAGACTTACGTCCAGTAGCATAAATAATCCAGCTACCGTTCTTGATCACAGCCAACACATCAGGCTTACTGGCTAAACAGCCCTGGCTAAACAGCAAGATCATATTGTAATACATATAGTATATATAACAGTGATGGTGAACCTATGGCACGGGTGCCAAAGGTGGCACTCGGAGCCCTTTCTGTGGGCACCCGACATCGACCCTTTATAGCCACCTGTATACAGGTTAAATTACTGCATTGGCACTTTGCAAAACAATTCGTGGGTTTTGAATTGCAGTTTCGGCACTCGGTCTCTAAAAGGTTCGCCATCACTGATATATAACATCTCTTTCCAGTCATTTCTTTACATTCACATCACATGTCACAGTGTTTCTCTCATCCATGCTTCTGAGCTACGCTCCACTGTCCTTGGAGACTTGCCTTCTTGTCAAGGCCACTTTACCGAGATTGCTTCAGTCCACAGCTGGACTCCGTATCTCTAATTGCAAGTTGAAAAACTCATTCACATTATAAATATTCTTGACATCCCTTACCTTGAAAGCTGTACTATGGTCACTATAAGTTGAAGTGCAGCAGCACTTCAAGGTCCTTCAGCCACCAAAGTTTTTATTCTTCCTATCCATCCTGTCCAGTTTATTTTAGCTTGTGCTGTAACAACCTGTCCATTTGTGTTTCCCAAACAATCCACGAACTTTTGGTGAGTGGAGGCTTCTCTGAATCTTATCACCAAGTTCTTAAACTTGAGCAAAATATGTAGACCAGAGGAAAGTGGGCTCGACACACTTTTGCTGATGAGCAAAATGAGCAAAACACATGTTAGTAAAGAGTAGCTTAGAAAAATGCATGGATTATGACAAATGTAGAACCAAAAAAGTGTGTAAACTTCACCAAGATAAAAAGAGAGAGTCGCACAGACTGATGAGAAAGTAGAGCAGAATGAATTTAATTTTTTTTTAAAAAAATCTGAAATTGACCATTTGGTCACTTTGTCCAGAGTAAAAACTGAGGCGTTTAGCTCTGTGCTCACTGTAATGGACCTATTCTGATTGTGACTTACTATGCTCACAAAATACCAGAACTAGGGGACATCCACTCCAATTGAGGGCTGGGAGAGTGAGAACAGACTAAAGAAAATATTTTTTTATCCAGTGGGTTGTTAGTCTGTGGAACGTCCTGCAACAGGATGTGGTGCTGGCATCTGGCCTGGATGCCTTCAAAAGGGGATTGGACAGATGGAGGAAAAGTCCATCACAGGTTACATACCATGATGGAGATGTCATCTCCATGCTTAAAACCGGGGTACTTCAAGGGCCAGATGCAGGGCAGTGGTATCAGGAGACAGATGTCTAGTCTCATGCGCTCCCAAACGCATTTGGTGGGACCACTGTGAGATACAGAAGTTGGACTAGATGGGCCGTTGGCCTGATCCAGCATGGCTCTTCTTATGTTCTTATGTTCTAATTAGAGTATGCCCACTGGGATCAATCAGACTGACAGAACAGTTGGCTAACCAAGGCCTCATTGTGCCTACTTAGCAGTTTACAGGATTTGGAGCATTAATAGCAAACAGTTTGATAGTTTGGCTCTCAGTTTAATGCAGACTGACTTTGATGTTGTTGTTGTTGTTGCTGCTGCTGCTGCCGCCACTGCTGCTGCTGCTGCTGTTGTTACTGTTGTTGCTGTTGTTATTATTATTGCTGTTGTTGTTGCTGCTATTATTATTATTATTATTGTAGTAGTAGTAGTAGTAGTAGTAGTATAGTAGAAGTAGTAGTAGAACAAAGCTACAAACAGCATCCTATTCTTTATTTCAAAATTCCTCCTTGCATTTCAGTTGAGGTCTCAAAATGGAAGGGGGGAAATAATCTTTTAACCTAGCCTTTTCCAAAATACAGTTCTGCATCCAGGAATTGGCCTGCTTAAAATTAATTCAAGGGCTTTGGATGAAAACTCTTGCATTCTCCTGATTTCCTCTATTGGTGACATAATAAAGATGGGCCCAGCCTGGCTTCCTGTGGGGAGGGAGTTCCTCCAAAGTCTAGGAGCAGCAATAGAGGCAGCCAGCCAAACTTTATTTAAACGTTTCCAGTGAAAGAGGGACCGTTACCTTCCAGTTTGAGGTAATATGTTCCACTGCCAAAACTCTAACCGCTAGGAAGTTCTTCCTGGTGTTTTCATTCTAATGCCACATCGTTATGATCCCTGCAGGGCTTGAGATCAGGGGAAAAGGCACCAAATATGTACATGGGAAGGAAAATGCAAGTGAAACGGAGGGGGGTGCAAACAAAATTAAGATGCTACTAAAGTGAAGCAAAGTGTTCTGCTTATATACCACCCCATATCACTTCAAGTAGTCTCTGGGTGGTTTACAATTTTAATTACAGTATACAGGCTAAACATTGCCCCCCCTCGAAGGCTGGGTACTCATTTTACCGACCTCAGAAGGGTGGAAGGCTGAGTGAACCTTTAACTGGCTACCTGGGATTGAACCCCAGGTTGTGAGCACAGTTTTACCTGCAGTGCGGGCCTTTAACCACTGCACCACGGGGCTCCCGATTGGCTGGCTATCTCTTCCCACTTGCCAGCGAGCCATGCTGAAGTGAATCGGTCAACCAGTCATGGTTCCCTGGCATTGACCTGAGAGTTGCTCCCTGCTTCTGCGTCCCGAAGGTTTTCTGCCTGTTGGTGGCCGACTGGTGGCCACCTCAGTGGTCTAAGAACCAGTATGCATCTCAGTTTCTGTCAAAACTGCTGCGATGTTACCTGTGGACCTCAGCTCTCTGCTCAGGGAACAGAATGTGCTGCTGCTGCTTTTTTTAAAAAAAGTTCTATAAATATGTACTGGTACTTGCTTATTTGAAACCTGTGCTCCCTGGAACAGCTTTATAAGCATCAGCATATTGTTACCTGGTTTTGTTATGTTTTGGGGTTTTTTTTGTTTTTTCAGCTAGAGGCAGCTGCCATATGTTCACCCTGATGGTCAATCAAAAGCAAAAGCCAATTACAACCACAACGTTGCAGATATTAAATGTGAAATCTGTGGTGAAAAGCCAAAAGGGACTGCCGGGGTTCTGTGATCACACAACTCTGCCGTCATATTTTTTTTCCTGGCAGAGGCCTCTTTTGATCTCCGTGAAACTCATCAGAGCTGTAATTAACTACATTGACATCTGACGGGCATAATTGTTTTGCTCTTGCAGAATTATCTGCTTTTTTGACTTGATGAAGATGCCTCATTATCAGGACAGGCTGTACTCTCTGAACAAACATTTAAAAAAAAAATAGATTTGCCCCTGGCAAGCCGCCCCCCCTTTTTTTTGCTCAGGATCTACTATGAACTATCCAAATAATGCTTATTTATCAGGACTGAACCCAAGAAGTCCCTGTTTTCTATTTTATTTTATTTTATTTTATTATTTTTGGATCAGGGGTGGTGGTAATCTTTTTGGCCCAATGAAAATGCTTCCAAACGTTGATTTTTTTTTGGCATTTGTTTGGTTAGTTGTTACTGTTGGGTAAAACCAATCTATCATGCTGATTTTCAGTTGCATGTTGCATGTGGGAGGGGTTATGCATAGCACTTCCTGGCCTGGTTTAGTTTACCAATCAAGGGAGTTGAATTTCCTCCCGGCTTGCAAATGCCACACCTTTCCTCTTCCTGTTCTGGCCGCATGGTCTTTGTAGTGTAGAGCCATTTGGGCCTCAGTCCGGCTTTTTTTCCCACCTGAGAGAAGGATGTAGTCTCCCCTCTCTCCGTTCTCCCCTCACCACGTGGGTAGAGAACAAGGGGCCATATTTTTCTGGACTCTTCTTTTATATTTTATCTACTTTGTTATGAAAACTCAGATAGCCTGCTGACACAAACTGAGTTTGTGAGTAAACTTGTTTCTTTATACCTTTCTGAAGAAACAACTCTCTTGTCTTTTATGAGAAAGGGCTAGCTTTGCTGGGGAAGGATTTGGGAACTTCTAAGAAACTATAAGGCCTAACAGACTGATCTCATGCACTGCTGAACAAAACCAAAACTAGTTTTTAGCTTTGTCCAACAATTACCACTTCTCTGATTTCCTGTAGTCTTAGGGATGCCATCAGCAGCCAAGCCCATCCTGTTCACTGCATGCATTCAGACCGCCAAGTGATTCAAAAAATGGTCCCTTCATTCACAGTTGCACCATTATTATGAGGACGTAGTAGGCAAATGCAGCTGGCTGAATTGCACTGTGCTATGATGCTATACAGTGGACCCTTGTATAACAAACAGCTTGTATAACATAAAATTTGTACAACATAAAAAATCCGGAGATAGGGGAAATTTGCTTAACATAATCACCTATGGGGAAAATCCGTGCAACATAAAAATGGGATCACTCCATTTTCAATGCATTCCTATGGGAATTTGTATAAAGGAAATTTTGCTTAACATAATTTCATTTGGAACGAATTAATTCCTTTATACAAGGTACCACTGTACATTCTAACAGGCTGGTATCTTAATATGTCAATTTCCTTTGCTCACAGACCCTGTTGGGGATCTTTGTTGGATTGGTTGTTGCAGATGATTTTTAGTTCCTTTAATGAGAGACACACCTCTTGTGTTACTATATGAAAAAGACAATTTATTTAACTAGAAGGGAAGAGTACAAGGGAGGTTTCTAACTACTGTATAACTATTCTAACAGCCATCTTGCTGAGCCAGGAACATGTTTCTCTTCTCTAAGAATACAAGGCACACACACACACCAACTAGATTTCTACCAGAACATTCCAAGTGGTGTGATCTCAACAACCAATCGGCTTCGCTCTTCACATTAAAACCAGCCCATAATACTCTACATTCACATTAATCCTGTAATGGATGAAATGTAAACCTTGCCAAATATTCCAACACATCCTCATGCTATTTTTTTTTCTCAAGTGACAAGTTATATTCCCATGTCAAAATTTTAAGCAGCAAGTGGAGGTTGGTTGAATGCTGTAATTATTAATTTTATATACCATATTTTTTTCATCTATAAAATGCCCCCATATCTATGTGGGCCCCCATATCTAAGACAACCCCCACTTTTCCAACCCAAAATTATAGTTTTGCAACTATGCAGTTCTCTCCTCAGCTTACTTCTGTGTATAAGATGACCCTCAATTTTTAGTCTAACAATTTTAAAAGCAAAGTGTTCTGCTTATATACTGTCCCGTAGCACTTCAATCACTTTCTGGGCAGTTTACAATTTAAATTATTTAAATTATAATTTAAATTATACAATTAATTATGCAAGGTACACATTGCCACCCCGCAGCAAGCTGGGTACTCATTTTACCGATCTTGGAAGAATAGAAGGCTGAGTCAGCCATGAACTGGCTACCTGGGATCGAGCTGCAGTACAGGCATTTAACCACTGTGCTACGAGGCTCCTTAGACTATAGTTTTAGACAAAAATATAGTCTTATACATGGGAAAATGCTGTATTATAATATGTGTTTTACATGTGTCACGTGCCTTGTGGCCCAGTGTTTAGAACTGCAGCACTGCAAATACTCTGCTCACATCCTGTGGTGCGCATGTGTGCACCGCAGCAGTGGAAACAATGGACAACTAAAACAACAGGCGGTGGCTCCACAGATACTGGGGTCCTATTGTACTTCACAATCTCCACAGGAGCAACAATGAAAAATACTCCAGATCAAGCTAAGCAGTTTTTACAAAATCCCCATAACTAAGATATAATAGGCTTGTGGACCATGAATTTGGTACATTTTCATCCTTACCTGGGAAGGAAAAAAGGGGGAAGGGATGATGACACCAATTCAGTATCGCTCTATCCTTCGATCTGTTAGCAACTTTACGAGCCTTAGAAAATGTCCCTCTGTAAAGCACCGTCATGATAGATAGAGAGGTGTGTTTATTTGTTTATAGCATTTTTATTACTTCTTCTTTATAAATCCTGGAGCAGTTTCTACCATTGTGTAAAACGGATGGCAGGAAACATTCAAGCAGTAAGAAGCAGAAAAATCCATCAAAACAGTTTGGTTAAAAGCAAAGCAAAGCAAAGCAAAGTGTTCTGCTTATATACCGCCCCATACCACTTCAAGTAGTTTCTGGGCGGCTTACAGTTTAATTACAGTAATGCAGGCTACACATTGCCCCCCCATCAGCAAGCTGGGTACTCATTTTACCGACCTTGGAAGGATGGAAGGCTGAGTGAACCTTGAACCGGCTACCTGGGATTGAACCTCAGGTTGTGAGCACAGTTTTACCTGCAGTACAGGCATTTAAACTCTGCGCCACGAAGCAAGTCTAACAGGTGACGTTAACAACTTAGCAAAACGCCTGAGTGGAAACTGATGTTGGAAACACTCACCAGTGGAGACGAGCAATTCCATTTTCATGGGGCAGTGAATCCGTTCGGGGTTTTACTTCAGACTGGACAAGGGCTGCCCAGGATTCTAAACATGCATGCCCAAATGCGTTCAGCACCTTGGACAGTGCTTTTAAAAATCAGGCTAAAATGTGATGCAGAGTCAGTGCCTCCGTCAACAGCCTCTATTGATGGAGTCCACCCTAATTTCATTGGGGGGGGGAAACATAGTTCCATATAATGGGTGCCACCCCAGAGAAGATCCTTCTCCACAAAGCATCCGAACCTCTCTATAGCTAGATAGAGAGATGTATCGAATTGAAATACAAATGCCCAGGTATGTTTCACTACCTTTCACTGTGTTTTAATAGACGAAAAGATTTGTTTGCCGTTGCGGGTGTTGTGCTTCTAGAGAGTGCCTGGTGTAACTGTCATGTTGCCCAGTTTTCCTCTAAATTTGACAGAAGCTCTGTCTCTGTGTCAAAAAATTTGCTGGGAATAAATTAAAAGAACAGCACAAGGAGCCGCCTTGGCACGGCGACAAGCTGTTCACTTCTCCTGCATTGCCTTGGTGACATCTGCCAACATGACTCTCCGAGATCTTTGATGGAACCTGTCAACGCTGACCTCGTCGGCTTTCGGGCTGCCTTATGATAACGGGGCCGTGTAGGTCTTTGTGTCTTGCGCTGATTACCTGCGACGTTCCTGACATAGCAAGGCAGGGGTTGTAAAAATATGATGTGGGTTTAATCCGCGGATGTCAGCAATGGCTCGGTAATTATATCCGAGACGAGAGACTTCTGCGGAGAGCTGCCTTGCCAGCCTGTTTGACAGGAAACCAAGTCCCCAGTTGTCTTGTGTGGCAGCTGATGCTACAGACAGCTTGACAGGTACCCTTTGAATGGGCCCTGTCGATCAGTGCCAAACAAATGAGACCAGAGAAACGTGCATGCGCGCACATGTGTGGATGTCAGGGAGGCCATTAGAAAAGCAAGGGAACACAGGGCTTTTCTGCTTGTTCCTGTAAGCTCTTACTAGCTCTTGAGCATTTTGCAAAACCAATTGCTCATTACCTGCTGGTCTGAATTTCTCAAGGCGAAGGAGCCAGCATTTCTCTGCACACTCCATGGCATATAAAGATTGTTATTAATATGGAGAAGATATCAGGAAAAAATTAAGAAACGCTGCTTGTCGGATCACCTTCTGCCAGGTTGGACCGTCTTCCTAACTTGATCCTCTAGGGTTAACACAATGAGAGATGCAGAAAACACCAGCTCAAAGTCAGGCCTTCTTAGCTGTGGCACCCTCCTTACGGAATGCATTTATGCCTTTATGCCTTTAAAATTCATCTCAAAACCCAGATTTTTAGAGAAGCTGCCAGGGAGGAGGAAACAGGAGGGATATACATCATATTGAGTAATGTTTATTCTTCTTCTGCTGCTTCAAGTGCCATGTCCTTGTAAAACATTGACGATCACTAGCACACAAACTGTTTTTTTTTAAAATCTAAATAAAGAAGCTGTGCCCACTGCGAACCATTGGCTTAAATTCGTATGCCAGAATTCTGCTGCTGATCTTGTTATTTCCATGAGGGAATTAGTTTATGGTAGTTAAATTTATAATAGTTATTTTTTGTATAATGTAGGTTTTGCACAACTTTTGTTTCCATTTTTGTTGTATATCATCCAATATAGTAATTTTACTACATGGATGGTGTATAAATGAAATGAAATAAAATAAAACAGGAAGGAAGGAAGGAAGGAAGGAAGGAAGGACGGACAGACAGACAGACGGATCATGCTGGGGAAGAAAGTCTTCTTGAATGTGTGTCTGCATTTTATAGTGGCAGTTGTACGTTGCTATGTTACATCTTTTGCTGGGGTACATAATAAGGAGAAAGTGGGAAAGAAAATATCAGAGCTTTAGATATGAGTGGTGAATATGTCTCAAGAAATGAAGGGATCCTTCCCTTGGTGAAAGCTGTGAAGTAATTCCTTAAGAAGGGTACTGGGTACGGCTTCTGAGGTCAGAAGCCTTTGTGGTGTAGCAGTTACTTGGAATAAGTCACAGAAGACCCAGGTTCAGTCACTAAGACATGACCTTAGCTGAATCAGGGTGCAACCAGAGCGGAGTCAGATGGCTGAAAAAGCATGTGCCTGATCACGCCAGAAACACTCACTTTAACAGGAGCTGTCTTTCTTAAAGTGACTCCTCCATTTGCTGAGGAATTGCCCCAGCTTGTTCCCAAAAAGTAGAAACCCTACAGCTCGATCAAAAAGATGCAGCGTGGACACGGATCTCAGTCTGGCTGGTGCTCATTTTTCCCCTGTGCGGTGTGATTGCTGGAAAGTAGATTGCACCAGACTGGCTCCACACAAGGTCTAAGCTGCAATCTGTTCCCTTTTGTGATCACACTTTCATGTTCTCTCGGCCTGAGGTACCTTAAAGGGTTGTTGAGAAAAGGAGGAGGAGAAGGAGGAGCAGGAGAATCATGGGTGCTGTTGTGAGCTCATTAGAAGTTGATATATATGTACCAAATAAACAAACAATAACCTGTGCTTGGATATAGCCATCTCTGTCTCTCATGAGTATGGAAGATCGTCCAGAAATCTGATGAAGAAACTCGCTAGGTAGTCTGCATTGCTGATAAGGCCAAATAATGCCATCAAATTATGCCTGAATCAAAATGCAAAGACAGATCTATAAGTCAAAGTTCATTTGGCGTGGTCCATAAATTATGGAGTGTTAGAAAGTGTCTCTGGAGTCCTGCTCTGATCCTACTCAGATATGACTCACAGTTAGCGGTCTTCAGTGGACATGTGAACCTCTCCATCAAGGAAGGAAGGAAGGAAGGAAGGAAGGAAGGAAGGAAGGAAGGAAGGAAGGAAGGAGAAGTGACAGCTTTAAGAAAGGATTAGACAAGTTCATGGAGAACAAGGGTATCAATGGCTATCATTATGGATGCCTAAGGACAACCTCCGGGTTGGAGAGAGAGGCAGGATATCTCTCAATGCCATTTGCAGGGAATCGTAAGCAGGTGAAGACATCTGCTTGGGAATACCCTGAAGCAAATGGTGAGCCGCTGTGTGAGACAGAATGCTTGCCTGGCTGGGCTGTGGCCTGTTCCAGCAAGGCTGTTCTTATGTTCTTATGGAAGGAAGGAAGGAAGGAAGGAAGGAAGGAAGGAAGGAAGGAAGGAAGGAAGGAAGGAAGGAAATTACCTTTTGTCTTTGCAGCAAGATTTCTCAGTGCAAATTTTTTATTCCTAAGAAATCTTTTGAGAAATATAGAGAGGTTTCTCAAATGTTTCATGGTCTCTCTCTCTCTCTCTCTCCCCCTCCCTCCCCCCACAAGGAAACACCGGTCTGTGCAGAGGCTTTGCCAGGGGTAGTCTCCTTGTTGAAGAAAGTGAAGAAATCTCGCTGGTGTAGGGGGGAAATCAAAGCAGGGTGTCTCTATATGCTAGTGTTTGGAAACTTGCCAAGAGTATTTGAAAGCAAACATGGAAACAGGGGCAGCATAAACTTAACAATAAGGTGGGGGATGAGAAGTCAGGTGAAACTGAGCTTGGCTTATTCTATTGAGATCACTGCCTTAATGATGCCATCCGTATGACAGGTTCCAAA
>JAHTLZ010000268.1:6808089-6821774 GCA_023846285.1 Phrynocephalus versicolor | reverse complement strand
GTCCCTCTATGCACTTTACTCATGCCCTGCATTGTATTGTACGTCTCAATCCCCACTCAGGTTCCTTTTTTCCAGATTAAAGAGCCCCAAATGTTTTAGCCTTCCCTCATAAGGAAGGTCCCCCAGCCCTGTAATCACTTTAGTTGCTCTCTTCTGCACCTTTTCCAGTTCCACTATGTCTTTCTTGAGATGTGGTGACCAGAATTGTACACAATACTGCAGGTGCGGCCTTACTCTCGTTTTGTATAATGGCATTATAATGTTAGCTGTTTTATTTTCAATCCCCTTTTTGATAATCCCTAACATGGAATTGGCCTTCTTCACTGCTGCCACACATTGGGTAGACACCTTCTTTGAGCTGTCCACCAACACACCAAGATCTCTTTTCTGATCCATCACGGATAGCTCAGAACCCATAAATTGATAGATAAAGTTTTGATTTTTCACCCCAAATGCATTACTTTACATTTTCTACATTGCAATGTGTTTGCCATTTCGCAGCCCATTCCCCCAGTTTGGAGAGATCCTTCTGGAGCTGTTCACAATCTTCTGTGGTTTTTACCACATGGAAAAGTTTTGTGTCGTCTGCAAACTTCGCCACCTCACTGCTTATCCCTGTCTCCAGGTCATTTATGAACAGATTGAAAAGCACCGGTCCCAGGACAGATCCCTGGGCACACCGCTTTTCACCTCTCTTCATTGTGAAAATTGTCCATTGACACCTGGATCTCAACCAGTTTTCAATCCATAAGAGGACTTGCCTTCTTATCCCCTGACTGTGCAATTTTCTCAGCAACCTTTGGTGAGGGACTGTGCCAAAAGCCTTCTGAAAATCAAGATTTATTGCATCCTCCCATGGATGCAATAAAATAAAATAACATAACACTTAGATAGCAGCAAACCCATGAAAGAGAGTGAGAGGTGGGGTGAAAGGTGAGAAGAGGAGGTAAGTACATACGTACACTGTGTTGTGTATGTCTGCACTGCAGGCTGGTTTGGAGCAACAGTGACTGAAGGCAGTTGAAACCACAGATAATGGATCTGTAGATATGGTAGTCTTACTGTAGAGTCTGTTCCAATGAGTCTTGTCTCCTCGTGGTATCTCCAAAAGTATGATAGCCTTGGCTTTTTCCCTTTTAGTTTCTAATAAGAGTTCCAACTTCATTTTACTGAGGACTTACTATTTCCCTTTCTGTTGATAAAGCTGTCATCCAGACTTATATTTCAAACAAATCTGTTTTTTCCATATCATCTTGTCATCCAACACAGCAGTTGGGAGCACCATTGTATTATGGATGACCTTGGCCATAATTTCCATTGATACGTTCTTACTGCTAAGGATGTTTTTAGTTCCTTCTTTTAGACCAGTGGTTCTCAACCTGTGGGTCCCCAGATAATCCTGGACTGCAACTCCCAGAAATCCTGGCCTACTCAGTTAGTGATGAAGTCTTCTGGGAGTTGCAGTCCTGGAACATTTGGGGACCCACAGGTTGAGAACCACTGTTTTAGACCAAAACAGGTACAACATCTGGACATCCCTATTGTCTCTACATGAGTTGGGACCTTGGAAAAGGTCCATCAGGAATAGCAGAGTAGTCTGTCTCCAGACTTACAGTATTTTTCCTTTTATAAGACTATATTTTTTTCTAAAATTGTTGAACTAAAAATTAAGAGTAGTCTTATACACGGAAGTAAGCTGAAGAGAGAGTCACGTAGTTGTGAAACTGTAATTGTGGGTTGGAAAAGTGGGGGTTGTTTTATAGATGGAAAATACAGCATATAGCAGAGTAACAAGAAGGGCCATGGTTCTATGCATGTACTGTATATTCAATACAGGCTGTAATATCCAGCACTGAGCTTTTTTGAGTATGTGTGTACATTTACTTCAATCCTCATGTGTAAATCTCTATTAAAAATACTTTTGCAGAATAATTTTCACATTTGAGGGGATTAAACTTTGTACTGTTTTGCTTAGCTTAATAAGGAGCCATTTAGAGAATGAATTAAAAAAAACTTAAAATTTACAATCAAGGACTCTTTTTAGAAGAAGAAAATAATAATGCACTTGTAGTTAACTAAAACCGGTGAGTTTTCTGTAAGCATGCCTAAATTTGAATTCAGTCTTCTCCAATAATCCCATACCCGCTTCCGCTCATTTGGGAAATGAAGATTGTGTGTCTTAATTGGTGTTCATGTAAAAAAAGAAAGAAAGAAAAAATATCCAGCCATTATGACATGTGTAGGAGGGTTAAGGAAAGGCACAGATGCAAATGAAATATTTATACTTTCACACCAAACTTCACTGATTGACCGAATGAGTAAGCAAGAAGGAAGAGTTGTGAAGAGTATTTTCCCCCCTCACATTCTGGTTGCCATGATTCCCCCCACCCCACCCCCACCCTGCTGTTCTCATATTGAACAGAGGCCCTCAGACATTATTTATTTATTTATTTATTTAGCTTGTATGCCGCCCACTACCCAAAGGTCTCTGGGCGGCTCACAATCAGAATGAACAGTTAAAACATCAAAATACAATAAAATTAGAACAATAAAACATGTAAATGCAATAAATACAATACATTAAAAACACACCACTAAAATTGCCATCAGGGCCCACAATCATTAGTTAAAAAACTTTTGGAATAGGAAGGTTTTTACCTGGCGCCGAAATGTTAGCAACGTCGGTGCCAGGCGAGTCTCATTTGGAAGGGCATTCCATAGTCTGGGGGCAGTTGCTGAAAAAGCCCTATTCCTGCAAGCCATCCCCTTCACCTCCTTAAGGGATGGCTCTTTCAGGAGGGCTCCCTGACTAGATCTTAATTGCCGGGTAGGTTCATATGGAAGGAGGCGGTCCTTCAGGTATCTAGGTCCTAAGCCGTTTAGGGCTTTATATGTCAAAACAAGCACTTTGAATTGGGCTCGGGCAGCAACTGGTAACCAGTGAAGGTTATACAGAATTGGCGTGATATGTTCCTTGGTGGCCCTACCACTCACCAGCCGTGCCGCACGATTCTGAACCAGTTGCAATCGCCGAACCGTCTTCAGAGGCAGCCCCACGTAAAGCGCATTACAGTAATCAATACGGGATGTTACCAGTGCATGTGTAACTGTCATGAGGCTCCGTTCATCTAGGTAGGATACTTGATGCTCTTGGGATGTTTATTACAGCAAAATGAGCCCAAGATATTTTTTTCTGCTTGAAGCCAAGGCTGTAAAGTTATTCAGGTGCTTCAGGCAGATAGTTCTGCTGTGCACTTCTCCCTCTGAATCAAAATACAATAATAAATTAAATAAGAATCGGGTGTCTTTTTACGGCCTGCAAAATGGGCAGCCTGAGGTGTCTGTTTGAGCAAGAAGAACATTAATGACAAGCAGTTTTTTTCAGATTTAATAGGCTACAATGTTGTGTGGATGAACCCTAACATGAGGATTAAAGTAGAACAGCCAGGATGTACCTACAGGGGTATCAACAAGGGCCTATACACCAAACTGTAATGGCGGCACTGGCTACCCTGTTCTTGTTTTTGGGTGCAATGGTGTATGTCAATTTGGAGAAATTTTAGGCTGTAAAGAGGGGACTAAACCTGCCAGATTTGAGGAGTTAGCTTTGGAGCCTTCCATAACAGGTGTCTTTGAATGTTGCTTTTTAAGAACAGCAAACAAACTCGTAGGTTGAAGTAATTTGTGCCCATCCAATTCTGCCTCAGAAGCACTTCAGATTAATCTCCCCTCAAGACTTCAGCTGGCATGCATGCTGAGACTTGGTTGACAGGGCACGGTCACTGTTGTGTGGTGAACTACATTTCCTTTGTTGAATATACAACATATAGAGCAATCTCACCTAAGTGTGTGCATCTGTGCATATAATGAACATATGCAAATTTTATGAAGGTATGAACCTGTAGGAATGACTGACAGACACCGTGGTTGCAAGAATCTGGCGGATAGCTCTCTCTACTGAGAAGAGCTTCCTCTTTTTATTGTGTGGGACTTCTGAGGGTCCTCGTTAATCAAAGATAGGTAGAACAATTATGATACTTGTAATCACAGAATAGAACAGATTTCTCGACGTTCTGTCTATTCCAGAAGAATTAGACACGTTACAATTTGTCTATACAGTGGTACCCCGACTTAAGAGCAGCTCAATTTAAGAGCAATTTGACTTAAGAGCAGAAAACTGTTGGCATTTTAACAGCCGCTTTACAAATTTTAGATATGTCTGCTCGACTTAGAAATAATCTTTTTTCATTTTTTAACTTATTTTTTTTTCAAATTTTTTGGATAGGTACCCTGACTTAAGAGTAGTTCGACTTAAGAGCATGCATTCGGAACGGATTAAATTCGTAAATTGAAGTACCACTGTACATTGTTTCTGCTAAGCAAGTGCAACCCCATTCTTCCTCAAGGCTACCTTCCAAGATTCTTAATGATTGATGCATTATTTGATGTTATCCAACCCTGTGACTAGTGGTCACACTAGAAGGCTTTCCGCTTCTGATCTGGGTGTGCCCAACAATCAGAGTAGAAAATGCCTGAGAGTCTGTTCTGACCTGGGTGTGCCCATCAGTCAGACCAGACATCTCTAAATGAACCATCTTTGGTCCTTCTCTTGGTGACACACTTCCTCTTATTTGACTCACCTGCCCACCTTAATTAGGTCTTTTGGTTGCAGCACGGCTCTTAATAGTCTTATGAAAGATTGGGATGGTGCAGCTGTTTCGTCTGATAGATTGACCAAACAACTCCCAAACAGGAAAGAGCAGACAGCAACGTATGCAACCAACACCCCTCCTAATAGTTGTATACAGGATTTTAAATAAAGATAAATTCCATCATATGGCAAACTCATTCCTAGGTATAGAGCACTCAGAAGAGGTTTGCCATTCCTTTCTTCTGGGGGGCCTTGGGACTATGCAGGTGCTCAAGGTTACATAGGCTGACTCTTCCTTCTTTAAGGAGACACAGTAGAGAATTCAAATCCTGGCTGTTGGCTCCACTCCACATGACTAGCTCACTGGCTGAAAATATGTTTTGGAAAGGGACCGGCACTTATGGCAGAGGCCCTCATTTTATGCCTGCCATCTTTAATTAAAAAAAATCACAGGGGAGGTCAAGGAAAAGGCCTCAATTAGGGAAAATACTGGCTGGTGGGACTTCAAGAAGTTCCTTGGCTGGACCACAGACCCAAGAATCCCTTAACCACTAAAGCAATGGTTCCCAACCTGGGGGTCAGGACCCCTTGGGGGGGTGTGTCAAACAACCATTTCACAGGGTTCACCATGAGCTAGTGAAGAAAAAGGCACAAACGGCTTGGGTCTGGAGGAGGAGGAGGGGGAGGAAGGGGGAAAGAGCGAGTTACAGCTTGATAGGTTGGAGGGGATGTCAGTCGGTGGCACCGGAGGCTGCGATTGGCTGAGGGTGCCTGTAGAGGGAAGTTCTCTAGGGCACCTGCGGTCGTGGCCTGCCAAAGGGGGCTTGTGGCCTCTTCCAAGCAGGGCAAGGGGGTCACCACAACATGAGGAACTGTATTAAAGAGTTGTGGCATTAGGAAGGTTGACCACCACTCTATGGCCATCTGGGAGATGTCACTGCCTCAAGCTCTGCTTGTTATTTAGGACTGACAATCCTAGATGGAACAGTCTGACCCCACAATGTCAATCTGGGCATATTTTAGTTAGTTGTTTTACCAGCAGTGTTTGTCCCAGTGGAATTCCTGCTTTTCTTAAGGACAGGGCTGTGGAAGGGAAATAAATTTACTACTGTCATTTTAAAAGTACATCACATTCGGGTTTTCAGAAAATCTGATTTACACTCAGAGTTGGTAAAATAGCGCAGCTCTTGTAACAGGTAGGCGGTATGTTAATAAACAGAACTTCACACACAGCAGTGTGTTCAAATGTGTGCCCACTGCCTTGGAACACTGCTTTAAAAATAACTCAGATTCAGTAGATGCAATGTCTTTTTTCACCACTTCCAGATAAAATAATATTTTGTTACCAAGGTGCTGGTAAATAGTATTAGACAATGGTCAGAATGCTATGGAGGATATAGACTGGGGTAAATGTAGTTATGTAAATCTTGGTGGGAAATTGCTGCTAATATTAATTTCTCTCCACATTATCCTTTGCCTGCCACTTGATTCTATTCAGGTTGATCAACGGTGAGGTGGTTAAGTTAATACCCTGAGTTATGTCTGTTAATTGTTCCTTGTTATCCTGGATAAAAGTGAGATGCCACAGAGATGTGTCTTTGGCCTGGTGCTGTTCAACATTTTTGTAAATCCGTTGATGACAAATTTGGAAACAATGTTAAACTGGGAGGCTAAGAAAATGGAATCAGGATTCAAGAAGATCCAATGTGATTGAGGAACTTGGCGTAAACTTACAAGGAAAATGGTGAACTTCTGAATTTAGGCAGGAGACATCAGATACAGAAATATAAGATGGGTGACACCTGACATGGCAGTAGAACCTTTGAAAGGCACCCCAAGTTTATAATGCCCTCATCTGGCTTGGGATGGCTTGTAGGAACAGGGCCTTTTCGCCAGCTGCCCCCAGATTATGTAATGCCCTCCCAAGTGAGATCCGCCTGGCTCCAACGTTGATAACATTCTGGCACCAGATAAAAACATTCCTGTTCCAGAAATCTATTAACTGATTATTGTGGGCTCCGATGGTGATTTTAGTGTAGTATTTTAATATATTGTGTTTATTGTATTTAAATGTTTGGTTGTTTTAATGTTATTGCAATTTTGATGTTTTAATTGTCTGAATTGTTTATTTTGATTGTGAGCCGCCCAGAGACCTTTGGGTAGTGGGCGGCATACAAGCTATATAAAACAAATAAATCTGAAAAGGGGACTTAATTCAAATACTGTACTCTTTCAATGTCCCATTAAAACCTATTTATTCAGCCAGGCATTTTAAATTTAGATGAGTCACTTTTCCTTTAGCTTGTTGAAGTAATTTGTATGTCTTTCAGCAATCTGACGTTGCTGCTTAGATTTAATGCTGATGTTATTGGAGCAGATATGTATAACATCAATGTAATCCTTTTCTGGATGAAAACAGTACCAAGAATCTTGTGACTTCTTAAGACCAATAGGTCTCATTTGGCATAATCAGTTTTCATCAGATGACTCCTCTGGCTTTGACTTTTTTCTATAGCTCTAATACCCTTACTGAGCTCTGTTGGAAAAGGAGCAAAACATCAGGAATCCAGTGAGAATCTGGAGAGTTTCAGCTTGAGAGACTTTATTTTGCAAAATGGTACTTCTGAGAAACTAGGCATTGCAATTTTCTTTGGAGGAACATAAGAACATAAGAAGAGCCATGCTGGATCAGGCCAAAGGCCCATTTAGTCCAGCTCCCTGTATCTCACAGTGGCCCCACCAGATGCGTCTGGGAGCGCACAAGACTAAATATCTGTCTACTGATACCACTCCCCTGCATCTGGTCCTTGAAGTACCCTGGTTTTAAGCCTGGAGATGACACATCTCCATCATGGTTTGTAACCTGTGATGAACTTTTCCTCCAGGAATCTGTCCAATCCCCTTTTGAAGGCATCCAGGCCAGATGCCATCAACACATCCTATGGCAGGGAGTTCCACAGACTAACAACGCGCTGGGTGAAAAAATATTTTCTTTTGTCTGTTCTTACTCTCCCAGCCCACAATTTGAGTGTATGCCCCCTAGTTTTGGTATTTTGTGAGAGGGAGAAGAGTGTCCCTCTATCCACTTGTGCCCTGCATTATTTTGTACGTCTCAATCATATCCCCCTTCAGGCACCTTTTTTCCAGACTAAAGAGCCCCAAATGTTTAGCCTTTCCTCATAAAGGAAGTCCCCCCACCCCAGTAATCATTTTAGTCGCTCTCTTCTGCACCTTTTCCAGTGGTAGTTGGCAAAATGAGAGAAGAGACTGTTGTCTGGCTGTACTGTCCCATGCTTGGCCTTCATCTGAGAATATGCACTCGTTCATCTGAGAAGATATACTCTTTGATATGTGCATTCTGCTTCATGTGCCCCAAGTTGTGAGCTCCATAAGACTTGGAAACACTTGCAAGGACTGGTTGTGTTTTTTTTTTTTTTTGTCTTGTGATTTGTACCTATTATTAGTTGTCCTATGCCTCTTGCCAATTATTTTTTTTTATTTTTTATTTTTTTTTATTGTTGTTGGGTATTTTCCCCTTTATTTTATTATTATTGTCTTCTCAATTATTATTATTATCTTGTGGATTTCTTGTGTTTTCATGTGAACCGCCCAGAGTTCCCTCTGGGAAATTGGCGCGGTATATAAATATAAAAATAAATAAATAAATAAATTATTCACTGTAAATAACTTGTCTTGCATGTATTTCATTAACCTCTACCAGATGCTTTTCCTTCAGGTGCTGAATTCATTCAACACAACCAGGAGTAATGTGACACTATTTGTTTGTTAGTTGATTGGTTGGTTGGTTGGTTGGTTCATTTGTTTGGTTGTTCATTATGTTTTTATACCACCCCTCTGGCAGCCATGACCACTCTATAAATAAAATGACAACTGTGACAAACTCTGCCGACAGGAGTGATGAATATGCAAATCATCAGCCAATCCCAGCAGGAGGGCGGGGAATGGTATGATATAAAAGGG
The DNA here is from genome assembly GCA_023846285.1 of Phrynocephalus versicolor. Lineage (NCBI taxonomy): Eukaryota > Metazoa > Chordata > Lepidosauria > Squamata > Agamidae > Phrynocephalus > Phrynocephalus versicolor. The sequence continues at coordinate 6,813,142 of JAHTLZ010000268.1, read as the reverse complement.
TGGAGCCTAGGCAGTTAGGGCAGTTGAGTGAAGTGCAGTTAAGTTGAGAGTGAGTGCTGGGAGAGCACTGCTCTCTGAGAGTTCTGTCAGGCAGGGAGGGCTACACTGTTTACTAGCTATTTAAGGCAGGGAGGCTTGTGGAGCTGATTAGATCTGTTACAGTATATGTTAAAGGCAACGCATACCAACCTCAGATACTGTTATAGTTATTATCTTCTCAATAAACTTCCTCTTTGTTTTATTATGTATCTCTGAGTCAGTCCCAATTCATGAGGCGACGAGTTTTAAAAGGTGGCAGCATTACTAAGTAAATAAAAGGTGGCAGCATTACCATTCCCATCACAGAATTCAGTGTGTAAAAGGAAGGTGTTGACACAATTTGAGGCACAGCGGTGGGATGTTGAAATAAACCTGGTTGTGCCTCTGAAAACACAGTCTCTGGAAAGGGGGATCGTCACAACAACCCAGACTGTCTGAGGCAACATGGATGTAGCGATACATGTAAAGGCTCTCTGGTTTTGATTGTATGCTTGTTCTCTTTCCTAGCTCTTCTTTATGCAACTATTTTTGGAAACGTCACCACCATTTTCCAACAAATGTATGCCAACACCAACCGTTACCATGAGATGCTGAATAACGTGAGAGATTTCCTGAAGTTGTACCAAGTACCCAAAGGCCTTAGCGAACGAGTCATGGATTATATTGTCTCCACGTGGTCAATGTCCAAAGGGATCGATACAGAGAAGGTATGAGTATGTATGTGGGCATATGTGGATGTGGAATGTCTCTGAAACCCAAGCTGTCAAACAGTTCAACCCAGAGTACGTCATTTACCCACAAAGAAGCCAACAAAGGGAATGGAATAAATACAGTATGCCAAATTCCATTGTTATTTCTTATTATTTTTAATTTTGACGTATACATGAAAGATATTTTTGATAGGAAAATCTAAAGTTCTACATTTAAGCAGGAAAAACCAGATGCACAAATATGAGGTGGGTGACAATTGTCTTCACAGATGTACAGTGGTACCTTGTATAAAGGAAGTAATTCGTTCCAAATGAAATTATGTTAAGCAAATTTTCCTTTATACAAATTCCCTTAGGAATGCATTGAAAATGGAGTAATCCCATTTTTATGTTGTACGGATTCTCCCCATAGGCAATTATGTTAAGCAAATTTCCCCTATCTCCGGAATTTTTTATGTTGTACAGATTTTATGTTATGCAAGATGTTTGTTATACAAGGGTCCACTGTACATTTGAAAATGATTTAGGAATCTTAGTAGAAAGAGATGTACAGGGTCCAGAGCAAATGGATTAATAGTAGTACTCTTGTACTGCTTTCATCAGAAATTACCTGGATGACTGCATCCGATTGCAGACACCACAGTCTAAAATTGATATTGACAATCTGGGTTGTATCTAGTTACAATGATTATAAAATGTCTGGGAAAACAAGCTGCATGAGGAGAGGTTGAGAGATATGCCTCTTCGTTAGTCTGTAGAAGAGGTGATTGAGAGATGTTATGATAGATAGCTTCAAATATTTCAAGGGCTTGTCATATGGATGATGGCGCAAACTGTGGGTGTGATCATATGAATGCATTTTGGACTGCTTGTGGAATGCAATCTATTCCCAAGCTGAACCTTTGTGATCCAGCTGTAGAGTTACTTCTTTTGGGAGCCGGGCTGGAGCCATTCCCTACAACCTGAAGGGTCACTTTAAGTAAGGGAGAACACTCCTTGCAGAACGACCTTTTCTGTTGTAGTTGGAAATGTCTATTTCCTGCTGGCTCACCCCACCCTTGTTTTCTGTCAATTCAGTGAAGACAATCCAAAATCAAATGTTAAGCAAGGAGATTTTTAAATATTAGGAGAAAAATTTTGACAGTAGAAGCTGTTTGATAATGGAGTGGGCTGCCTAGGATAACAGCTGACTCCCTTCCACTGCAATTTTTAAAACAAGCCGTTAGAAGCTAGCTTTGTTTAGGGCTTCAGTGAAAGGGTTACTCTTGATCCATGAGGAAAGGAGACAGGAATGTCACCGTCATTCCTGGACTTGCATCAGGAGAGCGCCACACTTAGGCCGCGGTCTCACCAGCGTTTTCTGCGCATTTTTGTTGCGGTGAACTGCGTAGTAAAAGATTGCATCCTAACCGCGAATGAAAGTTATTTGGTGCCCCGACCAACCACGCCCCCGGAAGTGCACTTTCACTGAAGTTTTTTAAACCACTGCTAGGGTTGGTTTTAAAAACTTCCCTTAATGATACACAGTTCTTTGCTACTCTAGCGAGGTGCGACCCCACAAAATACGCAGTAATTAGCTTCCTACCCCTTTTCCTGCCATTTCCTATGGGTCCGGCTTGTCAGTTCGACCCAGGAAAAAGGGAAAAGATGCACAGTAAGCAAGTAGAGATGGGCACAGAGCAGTAAAATACTACCCTGTCGACAGGACACTAACTCCACATCAAACACCACGTGACCGCCCGAAAAAAACTATGCATCAAATTAAGATGTGCAGAAAACTTTAGTGAGACTGTGGTCTTATAGAACGATTGTTGGGACTCTCTGTACTACCAGAAGCCCTGAAAAATCGGGTTTCTCTATCATTTTGAAATATTCCACACACAATCTGTGCTCTTAAGATTTAACTCTCCACATTCAAAAAGGTAGGACGGAAAGGAAAGGGTAGCCTCTTTCCTCTGCTTACAAGTTAGGATTAACACTTTTATTGAATGTCTAACTAGGGCTTAAGCGTTCTGAACATCGAGAACAGAATCGCACAATTGCTGGCCTTGTTGCTGGGGAGCAATTTGATCAGCCTAAAGGTCACCCTGCTTACTTGCTTTAAAAAAAACCAACCTTCCGGCCCACAAAGGGATGGGGAGTGCTTGATAATAATCAGGCAATGTTGAGCAGAATCATAAAAGGTTTTAGATTGCCCAGCCATTTATTATGGCTGGGAGCTGCCTAATTTCCCTCCCTGATTCATGATGGCGAAATAAATTGTGCAAAATAAATATGTACTGATTATTTTTAGGTGAAAACATTTGTTCACTTGTTCTTAGTGGCACGTCATCTTAACTAAATCGGTGGCTTGGATGATCAGTTTTTCACCATGCTGTTTACAACTCCACCATAGGGGCTAGACTCAATATGCTAGTTAGCCAAGGGAAGTATTGTACATGTGTCGAACAAGATCTTCTCAATATGTATCCTTAGTTTAGTGAGCACAGGAACTGGTGTTGCAGGCCCAGTTTTTTCCTGACCAAAAATTGGGACTGCATAGGGAAAGTCCTGTCAAAGAGTTTTATCCAGCCAATGCTGTATTTGAGGGACAGGATCTGTCCTCAGTCATCTCCGAGGGCAGAATATTCAATAAAGGGCTTCAGTTACAGCAAGCTGAGGGTGGTGGAGTCTCCTTCTTTGGAGGGTTTTAAGCAGAGGCTGGATGGCCATCTGTCAGGAGCACTGTGATGGGGGTTCCTGCATGGCAGGGGGTTGGACTGGATGGCCCTGGAGGTCTCTTCCAACTCTATGATTCTATGATTCTTAATTGTATGAGAATGGAATGATGAGTGCTCCAGCGCTGGAGGCACTCAAGAGAAATTTAGATAACCTGGCAGGTATCCTTTGATTTGTATTCCTGCTTTGAGCAGGGGACTGCCCCATTCAAACTTCACAATTCTATGATTCAATAATAAAGGGACAAAGGGTATGCATTCAGTCCCCATCCTACACTGGTTATGGTAGTAGGATTCTCTTGAAAGAATTCTTCAGGTTTCTGGTTTTGTGGTTGGACCGGAGCATCAGGTCAAACTTCACATAATTAGGGGGCTGTAAAGACAGCCCTAGTTCTCTCTGCCCCTTGTTTTTATTTTGTATTGGACAGTATATTTCCCCTCATTACTGTAAGCCACCTTGGGTCCTTTTCCAAGGAGAAAGGCTGGGTTAAAATTATTCTAAAATAAAAATAAATAGGTAATTTGAACCTACTGTATTGTTTTATTTCTGTGCTCACTCAGACTATGTAGTGGTTGAAAGTGTTATTACAGATTATTCCACTCCTATAGTTCCTGTTTGAGGAAAATTGCTTTGTGGTATACAAATATAATAACTAACTAACTAACTAACTAACTAACTAACTAACTAACTAACTAAATAAATAAATAATGCAGAGGTCTAACTTCCGCCCTCTTTTTAAAAGTATCTATACCTATTGCTTCAGATTCTGCCTTTCTCACTACTCGCTGTTCCTTCCAAGCCCGTCACATTTAAACAAACACATTTAAAGGTTCATTCTTTCTCAGCACTAGAGAGAAATAATTGCAGCACCGTTTTTTAAGCTGGGATTTCTTTCATCATCGTGCAATTGGCATTTGCTGGGTTACAGAAAAAAACGATTTAGGAAAGAACCCCACCATGTTCTGTGCAGTAGGACTGATTACATTGCCGTGTTATTCACCTCCCACCTCATCTGTTATATTTCAGGCAGCAAAGCGCTCCATTATGAGAAGTATAATTCCTTTCTTTACAGTTCGGCTAATAAAAGGAGAGAGGGTAGGATTGCATAGGCTTGCAAAAAAAAAAGAAAAAGAAAAAGAAAAGACAAGGAAAAAAACCCCACAAAAACAATAAAATTAGATTCTATATTTAAACCTTTACACCAAGGGTTCCTATGGTGACGATAACTGTATGGGAATCCAAGGATATAAAAATAACTGCTGGCCAATTCGCCTTGGAGGGGGGTGATAGCAGGCAAAAGCTCTTAAAATAGTCTGTGTGTACGTGTCCACGAGGAGAAGAGACAGTGAGTGGAAAGTTGTGACTGGATCTGAAGCAGGGCTTAGGGCAAAAGACGTAAGAATGTGTCGCTCCCGTTTCCATTGGATTCTTCAACATCTCATCGGTGTTCTAATCCCACCCCAGTTGCAGTCACTACATTGTTGAAAACCAATTTACATTTTAAAAACCATTTCTTTGTTGGAGCATCAATGGAGAAGGACTTCATGATCCTTAGGTCCCTTCCAACTCTTCAGTTCTGAGATGAT
>JAHTLZ010000268.1:6793836-6805589 GCA_023846285.1 Phrynocephalus versicolor | reverse complement strand
AACGGAAACGGAAACGGGAATACCGCTAAGTCGTGCCCATCTCTATTCACGACCTGGGGTTCAATCCCAGGTAGCAGGCTCATGGCTGACTCATCCTTCCATCCTTCCGAGGTCAGTAAAATGAGTACCCAGCATGCGGGGGGCAGGGGGGCAATGTGTAGCCTGCATAATTAGAAAAGATTATAAACCACCCGGAGAGTGCTTGAAGTGCTATGGAGCAGTATATAAGCAAAACACTCTGCTTTTGCTTTGGATTCTATCCTTTGGTTTGAACTAAACCATACCAACAGGGATCCATATAAGAACATAAAAACATAAGAACAGCCTTGCTGCAACAGGCCATCACAGCCCATCCAGTCCAGCATTCTGTCTCACACAGTGGCTCACCATTTGCTTCAAGGTATTCCCAAGCAGATGTCTTCCCCTGCCTACGATTCCCTGCAAATGGCATTGAGAGATGCCCTGCCTATCTCTTCAACCTGGAGGTTGTCCTTAGGCATCCATAGTGATAGCCATTGATACCCTTGCTCTCCATGAACTTGTCTAATCCTTTCTTAAAGCTGTCAAGGCCACTGTTTCAGACCCTTTGACTGACCAATTCTGATATTGCATCTTGGAAAGTACTAAAGATAAAACCCAGTACTACTTAGTTTGCAGCTTAGGCTTAATAAGACAATGATATTCATTCCTTCATTCAAAACTTTTACCGGCATTAAACTAAACTTATAGGTTGCTGATAATATAAAATAAATATAAACTAATTATTGGGGCGTGGTGGTTCAGCAGGCTAGATCACTGAAAACTGTCGGCTACAAAGTCAGCAGCTCAGTGGTTCGAATCCCAGGAGCCACGCAGCGGAGTGAGCTCCTGCTGTTAACCCCAGCTCCTGCCAACCTAGCAGTTCTTAAGCATGTAAATGCAAGTAGATCAATAGGTGCTGCCATAAAAAGCAGGAAGGTAAAACAGTATTTCCTTGCAGCCAATGCCGGCCACATGGCCATGGACTTGCACAAGACTGGCTCTTCGGCTTGAATACGGAGATGAGCACCGCCCCTAGAGTCGGACACGACTAGCACGCATGAGCGGGGGGGGGGGATCTTTACCTTTTTATAAACAAATTACATTAAGGTTCTTTGAGAAGAATCATCTTTACACGTCACAATAGCTAGGTATTTAGCTGCACCAAAAATTACCAAAAAAATTCCAGTAAAATGCCCTTTTAAAGTTATTTTTAAGAATAGCTAGATGTCACCCATTAAGTATTATTCATTGCATCTAAAAAGTAAATTGGAAACATAATTACTCATTGCCCCTAAAAATAAGGAGTTACACGTAACCGACTTCCAAATTCCAGCCCTGTGATAATCCAGAGTGTTTTTGGTGACTTGGGGGGTTTCCTTTGTATTTTAATTTCCTGCATATTTTTTTCGGGAGCAGTCATGTGGTTTTTAATGAGCAGTTGGTGTCCTCTCCTCTGCATCGTACCTTCCTATTCTAGAGGTTCTGTCCCAACCTGTGTACTACACATTTTGTCCTACTTTCCAGCTCCAGTTCCCAAGGGCTCCGTCTTTTAAGCTGGGGAGAAAGGGGAGAAACTGGATTTACTGTGTATTTTCAGTGTTCTGTCGTTGCAACAGAAGCAAACAAGTAAGCATTTTTGAGCGAAGTTTCTAAATCCAGCCCCTGGCGGTGGTTTAGGAAACTTTGCTGAAACTGCTGTTTGAGGGGCGTGGTCGGCTAGGACCAGAATTTGCTTCTCTTCCTGGTTAGCACGCAATCTTTTACTGCGTAGTTTGCCAATGGGAAACTATGCAGAAAATACAGGTATGACCGCCGTCTTGGTCTTTTAAGGGGGAATTAGAACCTATTAGATGCCCTAGGAACCATCTTCCGGGTGGAGACAAAAGCACTATAACTTCCTTGTTGAAAAGGATCTCCCTTTGGGACTCTCCTGTGGGGACGGACATGATGAAAGCTTGCTCTGAACCATCTACTCCCACATCATTGTACATTGCCTGTGTGAGTATGGGCATTCCATTTGCTGCTCAGTGTAATAGCTGCTGGCCAGCCTGTCCTCTCTGAACTAATCTAATCTTGTTCTAAAGCTGCTTTGACAAGCAATTCCTTTGTGGCCTTTCAAGTTTAGGAGAGCAGGTTTAATGACAGGAGTGTGACCACTCAGAGCTGGAGAAAAATAGCAGGGATAAAAAAAGTCACCTGATTGCCTCTAAATTGGATGCCTAATGGCTAGGAGATTAACATAATTTTCTAGCCTCAAGAATATTACCTGTCAGTGACATTAAAATATCAACAAAGTGAAATGGAAGAAAGGGGTCCTATTTTTCCTGCCTCCGTTGGCTTAAATCTAGCAATGGGCTTGAAATGCAGAATAATTGCCTATTGTAACAGATTGCTGGTGCATGAAATTTTGGGACACGGTAGCCCAGTCTAAAAGATTGTTTGTACCAAATTCCAGAAAAGTAGATTGTGGGTTTTTTGTGGTAGTTCCTTTTACTTTTCCTGGAAAAACAGCCACATTATTTGTGCTTTTCACGTCGCCTGCAGTTCAGTGGAGCATACCTTCTGAGCTGATGCTTCCTCACAATATTCCATACAGATAGTGTTGGATCATTTGTCCTGTCCATTGTCCATGTTTCCTTTAATATGCTTAATGCTTACTTACACGAGAGCTGCTTTGCGCCGTGATATTATCTGTGATATATGTGTGGTGTACTAAGACTTTATCTGCAAAAACAGAACAAACACTCTGAGAAACATAGTCTGGAATCAAAGCTAAATACAACCTTTAAAACCAAAGTCAAAAAATGTGGGGATTAGGAAGATAAGGACAGAACTTTCCCATTGATCAGAATGGCTACAAATATGCCAAGTTTGGTTTCAGATAAAGCCAGATTGTGTAAATCATACCCTATACAGACAGACCAACAGATATCATCTGCACCGAAACATTACACCGTACATATTTTAATGGACAAATACAGGATGACTCCTTGGGAGTTTACAATCTAGAATACTCAATGGGAACCAAAGGGAGGATATACCGTATATACTCGAGTATAAGTCAACCCGAGTATAAGTTGAGGCCCCTAATTTAACCCCCCCCCAAACTGAGCAAACATATTGACTCGAGTATAAGTCTAGGGTGGGAAATGCAGCAGGGCCTGGCAGCTCCTCCTTTGTGAGCTGGGGGAGTGGTGTGTGATGTTTAAAATGACTTTTAGCCACTGATGCAAGTGCTTGGGTCAGTGGCTAAAAGTCATTTTAAACATTGCGCGCCACTCCCCTGTGATGCAGAGGGGGGTCATGAGAAGCGGCACACAAAGTTTAAAATGACTTTTAGCCACCGACCCAAGCACTTGCCTCAGTGGCTAAAATTATTGACCCGCATATAAGTCGAGGGCCCCTTTTTTCAGCCCAAAATTAGGGCTGAAAAACTAGGCTTATATTCTACTTTAAGCTTCTAAGGAGTTTGTTTAGAGACCAGAGGGAATCGGATGTCATGGCTATTCATAGAGAATGTTCTAGAATCAGCTTGCTGGTTCAAAACTCTGACAGTTACTTCACGTCCTTCCTCGTTCCGAGATCACGTTTGTTTCGTGATAACGTTGTTTGCGATCACGTGGTCTTGTTCCGGTTCTGTCCCTGTTTCCGTTTACCCACGGGCGTGATTAATGGTATCGTGACAACTGTTATTTCACGTCCTTGTTTCGTGACAATTACTGAATTTTCCTGGCTTCGTTTATGCTTTTTTTTTTTTTGGCCCGACTTTCTGTTTTTCGATATTTTGAATCTCTGCAACTTTGCCTTTCATGTGTTAAATGGCAAAACTTCCGGTTTCATGCCTTCTTCCCTCTCTGCGATGCATTGTTTATGCCATTGGGATTGTACTGGAGAATGCAACTTCACACTCCAGCCACTAGATGGAGAATGTGTGCGTTGCCTGACAAGCGTTACTTCACGGGCACTTGTCTCGAAACAAGAACTGAGACAAGACAATTCCCGAGGCCAGGGAGAGGTATGTCCTGCTGTCACGCAATGGACGTGGAGTAATCTTTTTTGTACTGGTCCCAAGCGGGACAGCGAACCGCGATGAGAGGGACGTGAAGTAACCGTTTTTCTCTGGACAGGTTAATTGTAATGGTAATGTGTTTTCCCTGTTGCTAACCTGCATTTCCTCCTGAGGTGGGATTGCTTTAAAGATGTGTTGCCTTAGCAATCAGTCTTGCAAATTAATTATCCTGGGTGTGGTCACTTTCCTGCCCTTTAGTCTTCACAGAGAGTTCCTCTTGAAGAACATATGCCGATTTTTGGGAGGAATCTTCTGTAAAGCCAAAAAGGCAGTGAGAGTATCATTCCTAGAAAGCTTTGGAGCAGCATCCTCCTAGACTCCTGAAAGGTGAGTCATCGCAACTGGAGTTCTTTTCTTGAGATATTGAAACGTTTTGCTACTCATCCAAACAAATCAGAAGCACTTCATACCTCTACCAGCAAGGCCACAGCTACTTAATGGGTGTTGGGAAAGGTTGCATGGGTAGGACTTTCATGCATCCCAGGCCATTGTCCACCTAATAAGCTTATTCAGGCCATTGTCCAACTATTCAGACCAGGGTTATGTGAAATCAAGGTGAACTATAAATTTGGGGTCTCGCCATTAACTTTCCTTAGACTGATGAAGCTGTTTGGATGAGTGGTGAAATGTTTTGCTCTCTCAAGAAAAGAAGCCCAGTTGCCATGACTCAACGGAGAATCTTCACAGATTTCTTCCTAGGCAGCACAGCAGCAGGAAATCAAGGCCTAGAATCCGATGGAGCCTTGGAGTTCTAGGTCTTTTCCCAAGTCTCCGCAGATGTGGGTCTGAGATCTGAAACTTCCAGAATTCTGCCTGGGGAATGGTAAGGTAAAGGTAAAGGTTCCCCTCGCACATGCGTGCTAGTCGTGTCTGACTCTAGGGGCAGTGCTCATCTCTGTTTTCAAGCCAAAGAGCCAGTGTTGTGCAAGTCCATGGCCATGTGGCCAGCATAGTTGAACACATTTCTGCACACGGAACTGTTTTACCTGTCCTCTCCGAACTACCTGTCCTTCCTTCCCGCTTTTTACGATGGTACCTATTTCTCTACTTGCATTTACCGGTACATGGTTTCGAACTGCTAGGTTGGCAGGAGCTGGTACATCCTTAATAGCCACCCCATGAGCAAAGGAAGATCAGCATAATCTTAGTACTGCAGAGCTGGAAGAGATCCGATGGATCACTGGGTCCAGCCCTTGTGAAGAAGGCACAGTGGGGATTTGAACTCCCAACCTTTGGCTTCACAGATAGAGACCTCAACCACTGAGTTATCCAGTAGAGGTTTCAGAAAAGGCTTTTAGTCTTTTAAAGCTCTTTTGCTGGTTAGTGGCTAGTGTGTGCACCGACGACACTGATGCAATTACATTTGAGCTGCCGAAGCACCTTAATCATGGTATAGTTAACAGGGGATCTCGAACAAGAGTGACACCTTCTTTTGAAGTATGGAGTGACTTAACATTTTATCAGTATCAGCATTATCATGCATCATTGAAAGATAAGTAAAGCCAGTCTTCTTTCTGAAACGCAAAGCTGAATAGCTAGAATACTGTTAACATCTGCAACAAAAGCTCTGTTCAGTAAACTGCGACAACCGAAGGATGTGCAGGCAAGTGTGACTTGACTATAGAATGGTTAAGTTGGCTTTTTGGTTGCGTAGAGAATCCACGAGAGTCATGTTTGGCAGAACGAGTGACATTTTAGCCCATGAGCAAGGTCTCTGGAGTAGCAAATGTTCCATGTCTACACCTTCTTGTTTTTTTTATCTTTCGGCATTCATTGGTCAAGGTTCAGCCACCTCCAAGCAGTACAGAATGATTCCTAAGGCAGTTACTTCACATCCATATTATCTCTGTTAATGTTGTGCTTAGGAGCTGTACAAAAAAATGTTACTTCACATCCATTGTGCAACCACTGAAATTTGTCTCGACCATGCCCCCAGAACAGGTGCTAAGCGCGACAATACCGTACCTGGTGCTGGGGTAGGTTTTTCCCTTGTCACTCTTTGTTCCTGCTTTCTGTTCCAAGATAAGACACCGTGCAGTAACAACTGTCACGCAACAAAACATTTATTTCTCTCAGAAAACTGTGTCTGGTTTTTGTTTTTTTATTTTGACTTTTCAGAAGCGAAATATTGAAAAAGAATTTTAAGCCCCCCCCCCCAAAAGGAATAAGGAAGCTGGACAAATTCAGTGTTTGTCACGGTACAAGACAGTGAGGTAACTCTTGTCACGAGACAAGTTATCATGATGATCATGGGAACACTGAAACAGGGACAAAACCACGTGATTGCAACCAATGCTATCATGGTACAAAACTAGTCACTAGAGATGGGCACGAATCAAAAAAATGATGTTTCATTTGTCGTTTGTCATTTGGAGGGTCCATTTCGGTTCGGTTCCTTTTTTCGCGAATTTTTGCAAAAAAATCGTTTTCGTTCGTTTTGTTACCATTTCGTTACCATTTATTTCAATTTTTTTGTGATTTTTTTAGCATTTAAAGCAGTTCACTGTATTGCAGTAACAAAAACAAAATGCACAACAAAATTTCTGGTGTTTCTGTTTGTTTCATTTCATTTTGGAGACAAAATTTGTTTGTCGTTTTGTTGCGTAACGAAACGAAAAAACGGAAATGGAAACGAAAAATTGTTCGTTTCATGCCCATCTCTACTAGTCACGGAACAAAAAAGGACGTGAAGTAACCACCTAAGACTGTAAAAGTTCCTGTTTCAGCTTCAGTTTGGTGCCTGGGATGAGATGGAGAGGTACGGGGAATGTTAGTCTTATGGGAGCAGTGATGGCTTTGCTTTGAGTGCTGGTTATTTCATTGACTTGTTCCTCTTTTTTGACTATAACAATGCTCTAAATAGAGGCCTAGAAAGTCCAATGGTGTTCATACATTAGAACCGTAGTTCCCAACCTCAGGTAACCCAGGTGTTTATCGGTTGCAACACCTAGACCAGTGGTTCTCAACCTGCGGGTCCTCAGATGTTCCTGGACTACAACTCCCAAATATCCTGGCCAGCTCAGCTAGTGATGAAGACTTCTGGGAGTTGCAGTCCAGGAACATCTGGGGACCCACAGGTTGAGAACCACTGACCTAGACATTTTCACCACTAGCTGTGTCGACCAGAGTTCCTGGGAGAACTTAACATGGTTTGGGAGTCATTGATCTAGAACAGTGGTGGCAAACCTTCGGCGCTCCAGATGTTTTGGACCACAACTCCCAGAATTCCAACCCTAGATTGCCAATGACAAAGGACTGTGGGAGTTGTGGTCCAAAACATCTGGAGTGCCAAAGTTTTGCCACCACTGATCTAGAAGAACATTCTTCTCTGTAGGATCAAATCCCCTCTCCTTCTACACCCCTTCCCACAAATCCAGAACTATTTTGGATGGAGCATTGACTCCAGATATCTCTGGAGATTGCTATGGTTTCTCTGAGTCTCCCTGTGGGTAACAAATCTCAGGCTGAAAGGTACAGGCAAAGCAGAAAGTTGGATGTTTGTGAGATAGCCTTAAAACCTGGGCATCCATCTCCTTCCATCTCCAGCTGTCTCCAAGGCTCGTTGGAACAACACAAATGCTCTAGTGTGTGGATTGTGCTTGCATCATGCTTGGCATCCTAAATAAACAGCCCAGAGTGAGAGACTGGGGGTGGGGGTGGGGGTGGTGGGAAAGTTGGGAAGCACGTGCACTCAAGTCCACCATATCATTGGGAACAAGTCAGGAAAAGCTAGCACTTATTTCCTAGTCCATGACTGATTGGCAGCTTGGGTTCGAGGCCTTGTGGGGGCGGGGAGGGGACCTCCCAGGGAAGAGTGGTGTGCATTCCACATATACCAGAAGAACTATAGGATCTGGAAAAACACTATAGTTTCCCCCCCCTCAGAACCTATTAATTATAATTACACGATAGGTGAGTACACACAGGAAGCAAACCCTAGACGAAATGGGGCAGCTGCTATGGTGATGGCTGCATTTTGCTACCGTGCTCTTCTGGCTTTCCATATTAACTAGCTGGCCAGGTTTCGCTGAGATGGGTGCAGAAGTCGTTCCAGCCTCCTTGCCAATCCTTATCAGCTCAGCATCTGGGACATCATAATGGCACAGCCTTCTGACACCATAAGAGCCTGCGCTGTGACCCTGCAAGGACCCTTCCTTGGCTTTTCAGTCTGAAAAATCCCAACCCTTAGTTGTCTGATCCCCCTGGACCTGTGGGGAATTTATTTATTTATATACAGTGGACCCTTGTATAACAAACAGTTTGTATAACATAAAATCTGTACAACATAAAAAATCCCAGAGATAGGGGAAATTTGCTTAACATAATCGCCTATGGGGAGAATCCATACAACATAAAAATGGGATTACTCCGTTTTCAATGCATTCCTATGGGAATTTGTATAAAGGAAAATTTGCTTAACATAATTTCATTTGGAAGGAATTAATTCCTTTATACAAGGTACCACTGTATTTGGAATATTTTTATTCCACCTTTCTCCTTGGAAAAGGACCCAAGGTGGCTTACAGTAATGAGGGACAATATACAGATATATTCAGAGGAAGAAGGCTGACAGGGACATTCCCATATCAAGAACAGAAGTCTATAATATCATCGCCCAGGGTTAACATGATTCATTTGTACATCAAAAGTATGGAAATCTGACATGATCACAAAGCGCCACCGGATGAGAGCAAAAGGTCCAGCTAGGTCACAGTGGAAGAACAGTGGCCTGCGGAAAACCCACGAGCAGGATGGAAAAACAGATGGAAGCTTCTGTGGTTGCCCCTAAGCAACTGGTTCTCGGAGAGATCTAAGTATGATGATGCATCATAACAGACGAGTTTTTATAGAAGAAGAAATGATGATGATGATGATGATGATGATGATGATGATGATGATGATGATGATGATGATGATGGAGGAGGAGGAGAAGGTGGTGGTGGTGGTGGTGGTCTCCAGTATTATTGTGGCTTTGGGAACAATATCAAGAAATTTCTCACATTAGAGTACTGTATTATAAGCACTTGCATATTTCAGAAATAACACTAACAGAGCTCCAAAAAAGAAAAAAAAATGGCAGTATTAGGAACAGCATATACACTACACTGATATTTAACATATCCTGTACTTTTTTTTGTTAAAGCTTGTCTTGGTTTTGTAATGCCTGGCAATGTTTTTTATAATTTTGATTCACTGTGTGTGGTATTTTGGATAATAGTGTACCATCAAGTGAATTCTGACTTGTGATGAACCTTTCCAGGGTCTTTACAGTAGAGAACACTCAGGAAGGGTTTCCCATTCCCCTCTTTGGGGAGAGCCCCGGGACTGTGCAGTTTTCCCAAGGCCACATAGGCTGGCTTTACTTGCCGGAAGCACTGTGAATTCCTAGTCTCTCTGCAACCAGCTAGCTAAGCCGCTGAGGTATCCAGCCATTTATAGAGTTATCCTCCATGAATAATGCCATTAAAGCTAGTGGGTATCATCATGTGTAAGATGGCAGCTAAGTTCACAGATCATGTGCAGAATCTGTAGAGTCTATGGCTCCTCAGTTTCACGGTTGACCTCGACAGTGTCATGGTTGACTTCGGCAGTGGAATATGCTGCCACAGAGGGTGGTGGAGTCTCCTTCTTTGGAGGTTTTTAAGCAGAGGCTGGATAGCCACCTGTCAGAAATACTGTGATGGGTGTTCCTGCATGGTAGGGGTTTGGACTGGATGGCCCTTGAGGTCTCTTCCAACTCTATGATTCTATGACACCTAGCACTATGGGAGATGTTCAGAAGAACATCTTTCCACCTATATCTGTGGAGATTCTCAGTCATCCAGGTGAGGTTATCCGGAAATTGAGTCATTGCAACCGGACTTCTTTTCTTGAGAGACTGAAATGTTTTGCTTCTCAACCAAGTAGCTTCTTCAGACTGAGAAAAGTTGTTGGGAGGCTTCCAATTTATAGTTCACCTTGGTTTCACCCCACCCTGGCCTGAATAGGCTTGTTAGATGGACAATGGCCTGGGGTCTGTGAAAGTCACACCTATGCAACCCTTCCCAACACCTATTAAGTATAGATCAATAGCCGTGGCCTTCATGGTGGAGGTGTGAAGTGTTTCTGGTTTGTCTGGGGATTGTCGAAAACTGCTTGGATGACAGTGGAATGTTTCAGTCCCACAAGAAAAGCAGTCCAGTTACCGTGACTCAGGTCTTTCTGCCTACATTTACACCCTGTGCAGCATTGTATAAGCCTCTCTCTCTCTCTTGAGCTTTGCACCCAGGACAATGCTATAACTCTTTACAGATTGGCCCTGGCATACTGATCCAAAGGGGACTCACGTCATTCTTACCACTGATGTTACTGGACTGTAGATTGTCCACTCTTTCTGTGACATCAGAAATAGATGAACTAATGGCAAAGTTCTTATCCGTGCCTCAGGGCACAGTGTGTTTAGTGATGCCGATGCAGGACAAAGGGAAATGGCAAAAGAGGTCAAGGAGATGAACGACAGATCAAGGGTTTGTTTAAGAAAACAGTTGTTCACCAATATGGCATCTGAACAACCCTGGGTATGACCCATGATGGGGCTTTTAGGGCAAAATGAGTGTACCACCTAGGACTCTTGGAAGCACTGAGTTAAAAAGTTTTCTGCTTAAATGGACTAAAAAGTGTTATGGGTTAAATGTGCAATAGGACCATATTAATTGAATACGAGTGGTGGTTGCTGTTGTTGTTTCCCCCCCCCCCCCCTTAAAAATGTGATTGTGGTCGAAGCTTTTTATTTTACTTCCTTAAATTTTCGGAAATTCAGTATTCATGTCATGCAATGACTGGCTTGCTGGGATTACAGTTGGCCTCAAGTTCAAGGGAAGCAGCATTAATTACCGGAGTGCCCTTCATTCTCCGCCTCGTCGTCGTGGGCATCCTGTTGGGTGAATTTGTTGCGTTTATTTCGCAACCTGGGAGCTGATCAAAAGGATGTAAATCTGGTCAGGAGTGAATTATACGGGAAGGGGTTGACTCAGGCCTTTTGCTCATGTTCCTTGGCAGACACTTTGGGGAAGGCGAGTTGTGATTGATGGTGCTGGTTTATTTTATTTTATATATTTTTAAGAGGTGGTGGAGGTTGGAAGTCATTGCAAGGATGGGGGAGAATCAATGCCAAATGGATATACAAACTCCCTCCCGCCCTGCAACTGCTACAGCATACGAAATGGCCAAGGAATGATCAGAAGAGTTGAGAGGCTCATTTTT
Source organism: Phrynocephalus versicolor (assembly GCA_023846285.1). Taxonomy (NCBI): domain Eukaryota; kingdom Metazoa; phylum Chordata; class Lepidosauria; order Squamata; family Agamidae; genus Phrynocephalus; species Phrynocephalus versicolor. The sequence goes on along the minus strand of JAHTLZ010000268.1, from coordinate 6,794,257 downwards.
CTAAATTTGCCCTACATAGAGGAGTTCGGTTAAAAAGGAAGTTGATGGCTGTTGTGAATTTTTCAGGCCGATTGGCCATGCTCGGGAAGTTTTTCTTCCTGACGTTTCGCCAGACTCTGTGGCCGGCATCTTCAGAGGGCAAGTTGCTCAGGGAACTAGGAGTTCTCTCTGGATCCCCCCCCCTCTCTGTGTGTGTTGTATCATTATAGTCATGACCGACTCTTCGTGACTCCATGTCCATGGAGTTTTTTTGGCAAGAATGCTGGAGTGGTTTGCTGGGTCCTACTCCAGGCCAGCCTACAGCACCTGATATTTCCTGGTGGTCTCCCATCCAAGTACTAACCAGGGCCAACCCTGCTTAGCTTCCAAAATCTCACACACACACACACACACACACACACACACACACACACACACACAC
>JAHTLZ010000268.1:6773031-6793826 GCA_023846285.1 Phrynocephalus versicolor | reverse complement strand
ACACACACACACACACACACACACACACACACACACACACACACACAAGCTGTACAGTGTTGGGATTTGCTTTAAGAGTAATAAGTAATGTTCAGTAATTACTTTCAAAAGTTCATTTTAAAGGGATTTCTAAAGCATTTATATTGTGTTTGTCACAGGAATTGTTGAGTTTTATGCCATTCTTTTATCAGTCTTTAAGTGGCAAAGATATATGCTTCAGTTTTCTCTTTTTGCAAATTATGTGCAATGTGCAATATCAAAACTGGCCTCTAGGGAGAAGTGTGTGTGTGTTGTGTTATTACAGTCGTGACCGACTCTTCGTGACTCATGTCCATGGAGTTTTCTTGGCAGGAAAACTGGAGTGGTTTGCCAGTTCCTACTCCAGCCATGCCTACAGCACCTGGTATTCCCTGGTGGTCTCCCATCCAAGTACTAACCAGGGCCAACTCACTTAGCTTCTGAAATCAGGCGTGATCAGATCTGCTTAGGAGAAGTAGAGAGAGAGAGAGAGAAATCTATCTTTTTCTAGGCTACTGGTGGTGATAATGCAACAAATTTGTAATAAGTAACACAAGGAATTACTTGCACAATTTGAGCTACAATACGCAAACTGGCTGCCAAAAAAGTAATGAGGAATGCAGTGAGTTCCTTTGATGAAATAATGTTCTGAGCTCTGACTTAGGGCCTTTTCACACAACCCCTAAGATCCGCTGGCCACTTAAATTCGAACTAGGGATCTTGGGGGTTTGTTGCTCTTCCTGCGTCCCCACCCCTCCGCACTTCCTTGCTCCTGTCTGCGTGAGGGGAGGGAGGAAGAAAGAGAGGAAAAAATGCAGGCTCACCTCCGAAGCCGCCTGGAAAGCCCCATTGTCGTCCTGATTCCTTCTCTTCTGTTTGTTTTATTTTTTTGCCTCCCGCCCCTTCTCTTAAAGGGGCGGGAGGCAAAAAAAACCAAACAGAAGCGAGGAGAGCCCCGCACTCACCAGATTAAATCTGGACCTGGGGATTTTCACCCTCCAAGAGCAGGTGCAAGAAAAGTGCGCTGGGACGCACTTAGGTGGGTGTGGTCGCACTTAATTTCCTGCAAACTCCGGAGCTGATGGGGAAACAATTGTAAGCTCCGGAGCTGGCAGCCATTTGCGGCGGAGTTTAGGGGTCGTGTACAAATACCCTTACAGGTTTGGGAGGGACAGTGCATGATCATATAAATTGTTCATATCCCATTCCTGACTACATGCACTGTGTGTGTCTCAAGAATCCCAAAGCTGTGCTGTATGGAACTGAAAAAAATTGTCTGTGTGTACAAAAGCAAAGCAAAGCAAAGTGTTCTGCTTATATACCATCCCATAGCGCTTAAAACACTCTCTGGGTGGTTTAAAATTCAGCTATGCAGGCTACACATTGTAGGAGCAAGCTGGGTACTCATTTTACCAATCTCAGAAGGATGGAAGGCTGAAGGAACCTTGAGCCTGCTACCTGGGACTGAACCCCAGGTTGGGAGCACAGTTACAGCTGCAGTACAGCAGTTTAAGCACTGCACCACCAGGCTCTGTACAAGAAAGCTCATGCTCTAAAATAGATCAGCTAGCCTTAATAGGATCTCAAGGCAATTGTTCTATTTGCATCAGGTTTTCAGTGGACCTGGTATTATATAAACAGCAGGAGAAGCAGGTTGAGAGCATTTGGGTTAAAATCAAGGGTGTAAAAAACAGGAGGGATGTCACTGTAGGAGTATATTATAGACCCCCAAACCAGCCCGAGGAGTTCGATGATGCCTTCTGTGAGCAGATGGCCACACAGTCAAAAGGGAGAGATGTAGTAGTAATGGGCGATTTTAACTATCCTGATATATGCTGGCAGTCCTACTCAGCTAGGAATGCAAGGTCTAACAAATTCCTTACTGCCCTTGCAGACAATTTCATGGTCCAGAAGGTAGAGGAGGCAACCAGAGGCGAAACCATTTTAGATCTGGTCTTAACCAATAAGGAGGACCTTGTAAATGGGGTCGAAGTGGTAGGAACGTTAGGTAAAAGTTACCATGCCCTCTTGGAATTTGTTATACAGTTGGAAGATGAAGCTAAGCATAGTCAGACAAGAATCCTGGACTTTAAGAAAGCCAATTTTTGTAAACTTAGGGAATTATTGGCTGTGATTCCATGGACTGAAACACTAAAAAAGAAGGGAGTCCAAGATGGATGGGAGTTCCTTAAAACTGAGATATTAAAGGCACAATTTAAAACTGTTCCAACAAGGAAAAAAAATAGGAGAGGTCTAAAGAAACCACAATGGTTTACTAAAGAACTTTCAACTCAGCTGTCTATAAAGAAAAACAAGTACAAGGAATGGAAAAATGGGAAATGCACCAAAGAGGAATATAAACAAACAGCTAATATATGCAGGGGGATGGTAAAAAAAGCGAAGGCGCAAAACGAACTTAAACTAGCCAGAGACATTAAAGATAATAAAAAGGGTTTCTTTAGTTATGTCCGCAGCAAAAGGAAAAATAAGGAAGCGATAGGCTCTCTGCGTGGCAATGATAATCAGTTACTAACGGGAGACAAGGAAAAGGCAGAACTACTCAACACTTTTTTTGCCTCTGTCTTCTCCCAAAAGGAGGAAGGAGATCCGCTGGGAGAAAGAGTAGATGAGGCAGGACGGGAATTGCAACATAGAATAGGTAGGGAGATAGTACAGGAACATCTGGAAACATTAAATGAATTTAAGTCTCTTGGACCAGATGAGTTACATCCAAGGATATTAAAAGAACTGGCAGAAGTAATTTCGGAGCCATTGGCAATAATCTTTGAGAAGTCCTGGAGAACAGGGGAAGTCCCCATCGACTGGAGGAGGGCTAATGTTGTCCCCATCTTCAAAAAGGGGAAAAAAGAGGACCCAAATAATTACCGCCCAGTCAGCTTGATTTCAACTCCCGGAAAAATCCTAGAACAGATTATTAAGAAATCAGTCTGCAATTATCTAACAAACAATGCTGTCATTACAAAAAGTCAACACGGGTTTCTTAAAAACAAGTCATGCCAGACTAATTTGATCTCTTTCTTTGATAGAATTACAGGCATGATAGACGAGGGGAATGCTGTGGATATTGCTTATCTGGACTTTAGCAAGGCCTTCGATAAGGTTCCCCATGGTATTCTTGCCAAGAGGTTAGTAGGAAGTGGGATAGATAGTGCTACAGTGAGGTGGATTTGTAATTGGTTGACTGATCGCACGCAAAGGGTGATCATAAATGGTCTCTCATCATCTTGGAGAGACGTGACCAGTGGGGTGCCCCAAGGTTCTGTTCTTGGTCCAGTGCTCTTCAATATCTTTATTAATGACTTGGAGGAAGGAATAGAGAGTATGCTAATTAAATTTGCAGATGATACCAAATTGGGAGGGGTTGCTAATTCCCTAGAGGATCGGATGAAAATCCAAAAGGACCTCGACAGATTAGAAGTCTGGGCCAAAGCTAATGGAATGGATTTCAACAGAGGGAAATGTAGGGTGCTACATCTAGGTAGAAAGAATGAATTGCACAGATATAAGATGGGGGACACTTGGCTAGAGAATAGTACCTGTGAAAGGGATTTGGGGGTCTTGGTGGACCACAAATTGAACATGAGCCAGCACTGTGATGCGGCGGCTAAGAAAGCCAATGCAATTCTTGGTTGCATCAACAGAACCATAGTGTCTAGATCAAGGGAGGTGATAGTGCCACTCTATTCTGCTCTGGTCAGACCCCACCTGGAGTACTGTGTCCAGTTCTGTGCGCCTCAGTTTAAAAAGGACGTTGACAACCTCGAGCGGGTGCAGAGGAGAGCGACTAGGATGGTTGAAGGCCTGGAAGAGATGTCTTATGAAGAACGGCTTAGGGAACTGGGAATGTTTAGCCTATCAAAAAGAAGACTGAGAGGGGATATGATAGCTATGTTTAAATATTTGAAAGGATGTCACATTGAAGAGGGAACAGGTTTGTTCTCCATGGCTTCAGAGACTAGGACTCGGGGCAATGGTTTCAAACTACAGGAAAAGAGATTCCATTTGAACATTTGGAGGAACTTCATGACAGTTAGAGCTGTTCGGCAGTGGAATATGCTGCCACGGAGGGTGGTAGAGTCTCCTTCTTTGACGGTATTTAAGCAGAGGCTGGATGGCCATCTGTCGGAAATATTGTGAAGGGGTTCCTGCTTGGCAGGGGGTTGGACTCGATGGCCCATGAGGTCTCTTCCAACTCTATGATTCTATGATTCTATGATTCTATGATTCTATGTCTAAATTTACATTATATAAGCCAGAGAAATGTCCCAGGTATAGTCTATCTGCTACTTATCAGCGTGTGCTTTCAACAATACCCAGACAAATCAAAAAGCCTTCACCACCAAGACCATAGCTAATGACCCCTACTTTATAGGTTTCAGCACCTTAGGCCATTGTTCACCTTAGGCTATGGATACTATTGTCTACCTAGCAAGCCTATTCAGGCCATTGTTCATCCTATGAGCCTATTTCAGACCAGGTTGACAAGAGGTCAAACGGACTATAAGATGGAGGACTTGCACACGCTGTATTCAGACCGATGAAGCTGTTTGGATGAGCAGCAAAACGTTTGTATCTCTCAAGAAAAAGAAGTCCAGTAGCCATGACTCAACTTCCAGATAAACTCACCTGGATGACTGAGAATCTTCACAGATATAAAGCCAAAGAAATGTTTTCCCAATTTTTGGACAAAGTATTGAAATTCATCCGAGATAACTTTTCCCAAGAGTGAAAAGCAGACCGCAAGAGATAAACACTGGCTTCTATGATTCACATATAAGTCTGGAAAGCAGATAATATTTTGTTCAAAGGGTGTTTCAGACAGGTGAAGTGAGAATGAGGCACAGTAATGTGTTTAGCACGTTTCACACCTACTATGTGACTTTTATATGGATTGCCATGCATGATTGCATTGACTGATTTCATAAGAACACCAGTGTTTTTCATGTTACTTTCCACCCCATATAATGGATATTTCTTTTCTTTTTGTGTGCTCTTTGTAGCAATACTGTTACCTTTTAATATGATGCCTCTTTTAATTCCCTGTTCTTAACTTGAACATGTCTTAAATATTCTGGACTGTGTATTGTCCCTCATTATTGTAAGCCACCTTGGGTCCTTTTCCAAGGAGAAAGGTGGGGTAAAAATATTCAAAATAAAATAAATAAAGGAAGGAAGGAAGGAAGAGATATTAATAGAAGGCTGAATATTGTCTGGAAAAAATCCTCCCAGACTTTACCTATCGTGACATCACCAAAAGCCTACTGCCATTCTTATTACTGACTGCGGATGATCAGTCGTAGGATGCTGAGAGATATCATATCTTTTGTGGGTAGAAAGAGAAAGGTCAGTCTTGATGAGATGACAACCCCAACCTAGAGATTCTTGGGACTGTTGGTTACGACATTGGTTCCCAACTTTTGGTAATCCAGGTGTTCTTGGACTAAATCACCCAGAAGCCTTCAACACAAGCTGGGCTGGCCAGGATTTCTGGGTGTTGTAGTCCAAGAACTTCTGGGGACCCAAGTATGGGATCCATAGGGCTAGGAAATCATGGGTGCTTAGATGACCAGCAGGCTGAGAACCACATAGTTTCATAGAAGCTGGTCATTTTTGTCCTTAGGTGCAATTTTTATGTAAATATAATGTCTTGGCAGTATATCCCACTGAAACAAACACAATGAGCAGGTAATTTTTTTATTAAAAAAAAAACAAGACCACAACTGCAGAGGCTTCTTTAAGGATAACAGATCAAGGTTTCTTTAAAATCCTCTGGCCATTTTATTTCCCCTCAAAGACTACCTTTTTCTCTCCCAATGGAGAAATGCTTTCCATTCCAAATGGAAATTTGCAAATTTTGACAAATACTTCATCAAAATGAGTTAAAAATAAAAAAAACCCTCCCTGTAGTGTCGCTCTGGGGAGCTATGGTCACATGGGATATTTTAAACATGGATCATGGGACAGAATGCAAGATGGTTTTGCATGGTCAGTTTTCAGGGGCTTGATAGCAATTCCAGCTTCACGGGGAGAGTGAACCCATTCCGGATTTTAGTCTGAATTTTACTGTAGCTATCCAAAGTTCTGTACTCCATCCCTGAAATAAGAATTCCGTTGCCTTGTGGCACCGTGGTTAAACTGCAGTGCTGCATGCAAAACTCTGCTCACGGCACCGGCTTCAATCCCACGTAGGCAAGGTAGCCAAATTTGCCGACGACACTAAATTATACAGGGAAGTAAAAACTGAGAGAGATTGTGAGGAGCTCCAGCGGGATCTCTTGACATTGAGGGAGTGGGCAAACCAGTGGCAAATACTGGACTGGATGGGCTGTGGCCTGTTCCAGCAAGGCTGTTCTTATGTTCTTATGGTCTTATGACTTGAGATTCACAAAGCCTTCCATCTATTTGAGGTCAGGAACTTAAGAACCAAGCTTGATGGAGGAGGGAAAGCAATGTGCAGCCTGCATAATTAAATTGTAAACCACCCAGAGAGTGCTTTGATCACTGTGGAGGAGCAGTATTTAAGCAGCACACTTATGGTTTTTCTTCTTCTTCTGTAGATAAATATATATATATTTAGTGCAAGTGCATCTCAAATGTTATAAGGGAGCACAGAAGCGGTGTAGCTTTTCCAAAAGGGTTTTTTTTTTTGAAGGCAGGCAAGTTCAGAAGAGCTTTGAACCTCTGGCTCAGATGTTCCTCAAACACAACCACGTTGCCTGCCATTCTACCTTCCGGCAGGGCCCCCTGCTGCTGCTTTGGCGCTGGCGACATGCGTAGGGCGTTGGGCAAGGTTTGATGTTTTGATCATGCCTTGCTAAAAAAAGAAGGCAGAGCATTCCTGAAATCAAACGGTGATGTGACTTCTGTGTAAACAAACCCGTCTAGACACTTGTAAGGCCTTGGGTGCTCTCTGGAGGAGCCAGCAACGCCCCCGCCCTGGCTGGCGAGAAAGGGCGATAAGACATTAAATTCGTTTTCTCAACATTTGATTTCCTCTCTAAAAGAGGTCTATCTGTTACATAGCAGTGTTTTTCTCTATGGTAGGAACAAGGAGGTGTCCCCCTTCCCCAAGCAAAATAGCAGCCAGGAAAGATCACGGTAATGGGGATCCCTCCTTTACCTGATATTCTGCAACATTATTCCTCATCTAAACTTCTGCTCCCTTTCTGAATATGACGAAAGACAGAAATTTCGATGCCTCTCTCTGTACAGATAAATACATTTAGGCTTTTACCCTCTCGTTCCTTCCCTCTCCCCGGGTTTGGGGACTCGCAGAGAGTAGATAAAGAAGTACATGAATTAGATAGATATGCTTGAAATTATGGAACCCTATCATTGAAGAAGGAGTGTAGCTTCACTTGCAGAATCATAGAATTACTGAGTTGGAAGGAACCTATAAGACCATTGACTCCAACCCCCTGTCAAATGGAGGGATCCAAATCAAAGGGGATCCGACAGATTGTTATCTCATTTTCTCTTGATGGGGACATTAACTCTCCTCCAATCATCTGATTAAATCCTTTCATTCCTGCTATAATAATAAGTAGTAGAGGGTCTACTAAAGATGCCTCGCTGATTGATTCCTTGGTAAGGAGCTGCCACTTGAAACAGGCAAGGCTGATTCGATCTGTGGTTCCCAGCCCTGGGTCCCCACATGTTTTTGGAGTGAAATTCCCAGAATCCTTCGCCACTAGCTGTGTTGGGCAGGATTTCTGGGAGTTGTAGTCCAAAAACATTTGGGGAACCAGGGTTGGGAAGCACTGGATTAGATGGACTCGGTAATTCATGTATAAAGTTTGCTACTCCGTTTGGCCAACCATGCCAGTTTATACCGTTGGTGGTTCATAAGAAGTCTGAAATTGGTGAGGAAGGGTAAGGCAGTTGCAATTCATATGCAGTAATACCTCAGATAAAGAATGCATCGGATAACAATTTTTTCGGATAACAAATTGAAATTGCCCAGTATAGGGCTGCCTCAGATAGCAAATGTTCCCTATGGACTGTCTCGGTTAACAAATGTTTCATAATGCCTTGCAAAAAATGTGTAGCTTGCATACGTTTCAGGATATACCGTTTGTGGAGGGGTGGGAGGAGTTAGAGCACTTTTTTCCTCGTGGTGTTTTGGAGCCATTCTGGACATGTTTTGCTGAGGGATTTGGACCTTTTGAACTTGGTAAGATAGGGAGCTAGCTTTTATTAATCTTTGCACTGCTTTTCTTTGCATTTTGGCTGGAAGAGGCTGGGGTAGTCTTGCTGGTTTCATTTCTCTGTGTTTGCAGTCTTTTTTTCATTGCTCTGCAGGCAAAAATGGGCTGGATATTTCTTCCTGCTTATGTTTGTTGGTTTGCATTTTTCCCCATTGCACTTTGGGTGGGAAGAGGCTGGGGTAGTCTTGCTGGTTTCTCTTGTCCATGTTTACATTGCACTGCAGGGGGATGTTCTGGAGGGTGTTCCAGCACCGCAAGCCTTTAAAGTGCATTTTATGAAGCGATCTGGAACCACCCCCACCCCAGCTTTTTGCCTTCTTTCGGACTGCTGGAACGGATTAATCAGTTTCCTATTTATTTCAATAGGAAACCTCATTTCGGATAACAAATTTTTCAGATAACAAATTGCCTCTGAGAATGAATTAAATTCATTATCAGAGGTACCACTGTACTGTAATAGAAAATGCCATGTCTCTGCATTTAAAACCAGTATTTGCTCACCACAGCACAAGCAGCTATTTACAAGCATGGTTTCATAATGATTTCGTTTCAGCTAATTATTTTGTAGATTTTTATTGGGGGGAAAACATCTAACAGAAATTATTCATGAATCCATGCATTTGAGCAAACTTTGTTATTCAGAAGTGTACTTGTTGAACTGCGAACCAAGCACAACTCAAAACAGGACTGTATAAGCAACGGCATTTTGGCAAAGTTGTGCTGATGAATAAGAAGCCAACTTAACCACTGAAAGAATAAATTTAACTATCATAAATAAATAATTTTTAAAGCATTACATAATGCAAGCCGTCCATTAGCAGCAAATGCAGCAAGACAAGCATTGACTTTCTGCCATGTTGTTATCTGAAAATCATTAGTGGGTTTATGTTATTCCCAATTCCCCATGTTATTTTTTCTAATGTTATTAAATCCTTTCCAAAAAAAGATCCATTTACAATGTTCCTATAAATTCTATTATGAGAGGTAGCTGCAAAGCTTGCAGATGAAAAACCAATGCAAATATAAACAGATTGACTTAGATTCATGTCCTCACTCCCACCCCTCCTGGTACCTCAAAACTGGGGATGAACAGCAAAGAATGCTGCCCTTGGATTTCTTCACATATTCCTTATTAGATATTGGGGGGCCTGAACCCTGATCTGACTTATGGCAACAGAATTGTGAATGGGTGGAATAGGATTACCAGCAAGAGCATTCCAAAGTAGATACGTCGTTGCAGCTTCATGTCCCTAGAAGGGAGATATTTGCAAGGCAATGTAATGTCACAGAAACAGTCAAAAGTCAAGTCTTCCTTGTAATAAAAACTAGGTTTGCTTTAAAGAAAGTAGTAGAGTAACAGTCTTCTAGAAAGGAAGGAATGCTTTGCTATGTATCTCCAAAAGATCAGAACGCAGTTTTCTAAGACACAGTCAAAGTATGTCTTCATTTCAAAGGTACTGAGCAGTTGTGTTTTTCCCAGCCCTGAGTGCTTATAGTAAACATTATTTTAGGATTTCTAAGGCGTGGCTCCTGATACAGTACAGGTTTTGAAAGGGGAAATCGGCTCCAGGTCTAAACTTTTGAACCTGTGTGTCAGGACCCAGTTAGGTGACTCTCAAGATGAGAGTCTTTTTACCTTCTTCCAGGCCAAGCAGGTATTACAAAGGGTTCTCTGTTGGTTTGGAAAATTTTGTAATATATATTTTAAAATGTATAAAGGACAAATAGCTGATTCATTTAAGCTGTGAATGTACAGGGTTTTGGTGGGGTTTATTTTTGGCTTTGCAGGTCGAGATGATCTTAATGTTAGCAAAGCTTTGGTGTCTGTATTTGAGATGGGCACAAACCAGTTTCCCCCAGTTCATCTTGGTTCGTACAGGGGGCAGCACAGGCACTGCTCCTCCTCTGGTCAAACAGCCATCCATCAGGCTCAGTATATTAGCTTCCTGTACCTCCTCAACTCATTTGCAATTCCTGGCTACTTTCTCTCCCAAATGGACTGTTTAGCACGCACGCACACGCATGCACACACACACACACACAAATGCGCACACAAACACTTTCTAAAATTAATTTCTTATTTATTTTCCATAATGTAACAACAATAAACAAACAAAACACTACTCACATATCTACTGAAAAAGAAAGTAAAGAGAAACACAATTATAACATACATGTTCAACGCAGGGCTCCCTACCAACCTTGGGACTACTTTTGACATATTTATTTTACTCTATAATGGCCCATTTCTCTCCAGAAATGAATTGATTGATTTCTAGGTGTATTATCTTTCCCTTTCTCAAACAAATGTACCAAAAATAAATTCCACATTGCTTTTACAACCATTGGTATTTGATAATTCCTTTTCTAATCTTGGTTTCATGGGTTTTTATTTTATCAGCAATATCCATATTTTCATTTTATCAGCAATATCCATTTTCCACATTTCTTTATAGCATTCTTCTTTATTAAATTGATTATTGTTCTTCCAGTGATTTCCAAACAACCTTTTCATGGTAATCATAATAATAACTATGTGTGGTCTTCCCTCTTTAGCTGATTATTAGTAAATACATTCAGCAAAGCTATCACTGGAGATATTTGTATATCAATACCCATAATTTCCATGGTCTCTTTAAAAATAATTGACCACTCCTTCCTTGTTTCATAAGACCGCTGCATATATACAGGAAACATGTCCTCTTTTCTTTTCTACATCTCTACATGTGTGCTAGCTTTAATACCTCGCTGTAAAAGGTCAAGGAATATATTATTTAACAAGGGTTACAAAGCAAAGTGTTCTGCTTATATAACACCCCATAGCACTTCAAACACTCTCTGGGCAGTTTACAATTTAATTATGCAGGCTACACGTTGCCCCCCCCCCCAGCAAGAGGGGTACTCAGTTTACCAACCTTGGAAGGATGGCTGGCTGAGTAAACCTTAAGTCGGCTACTTGGGATTGAACCCCAGGTTGTGAGCACAGTTTTACCTGCAGTACAGGCATTTAACCAGTGCACCACGAGGCTCCTACAACACATATAAGGTGACCGTCAGTACGGTAGAAAACACTTTTCAGCCCCTACTGAAGTCATGAACCCCAGGCTGAGAAACACTGCTTTAAAGGGATACTGTATTCTTCTAATGTGCTTCTAAATAGTACCATAAATGGCTTTTACTTCAGTGGCTAAAATCCATTAGCAATTATAACATTCTTGTGGAATCAATGGAACTTAGAGAAGAGATGACTCACCAGATTCTGACTGATCCATTTGGAACTTACAACTGAATTTCAGACAGCATCTTTTAAAATATGTTGTTGTTGTTTTTTAAAAAATAAAGAATATCGTAAATGCTTGTGCTTTTAGCTTTGTTTTGCCTGAGTCTTTTTGGAGTGAGGAACACAGAACAAAAATGGATGAATGCTACCAGAAACGTAAGAAATGTAATGAAAATAGGTCAGACAGGGTTTTCAGATGTCTAATTCCAAACTTGTTTGGGGCACTTGTAAGCAGATGAGTAGAGTGGACAGATCCAATCTCACCCGAGCATTGAATCTATTCAGGATTTTAATCTAACCTTTCCAAGTTTTCAGCTGTGCCATAGGATCCCCTTATCACTAGGATCAGCTTCTGCTGATTCACTTATCTACCCTCTGTTAATATTTTTTTAAAAATTAAGCAAAAACTCCTAGGAATAATTGAAGTAAAAAGCAGGAACCATCTGGGCATTACAAAATGCAAACACAAGACTAGGCTAGAGGCAATACTTTTATAGGCCACTAATACATTTTTAAAAAATCATTGCATGCTTTCATGGACAATATCCACTTCTTCAAAGCAAGTACCAAGATGTGGCTTGCCAGGTGGTTAATCTTAGACGGTTACTTCACGTCCATTCTCGTCCCGGTAGGAAGTTCATTGCATGTTGATGTCGGTCGCGGCCACATGGCCTTCTTCCGGTTCTGTCCCTGTTCCCGTATACGCACAGGCGTGATGGATTTATTTATTTATTATTATATTTAAATACCGCCCCATCTTCTGAGACGGAACTCGGCATGACTGTTACCGCACGTCCTCATTCTGTGATGAGATGTGAAAATCCATGCCTTTGTTCTCCGTTGTTTTTTTCTGGCACGACCTTCTGTTTTTGTGATGTTTTGATTCCCCAAAGCTTTGCCTTCAATGCGTTACGGAGCAAAGTTTGAGGCATTTGTCTTTTAATCTCTCTGGATGCATTGTTGACTCCATAGGGAACATACTGGCGAATGGCACTTTGCACTCCTGCCACTAGATGGAGAATGGCACGTTGCTTGACACGCCTTATCTCACAGGCACTCGTCTCAGAACAAGAAGCGTGATGAGCAGATTCCCGAGGCCAGGGAGGGGAATCTCTCATCCTGCTTAAATTGCAGTTAAGGGGTCGTGGTCGGGACAAACTCCCCTCATCCCGCAATGTACGTGCGGTTAGATTACTTCGTACCAGTCCCAAGCGGGACCGCAAACAGTGATGAGATGGATGTGAAGTATAAGCCTTAGATATAAAGTTCTTGGCAAGATCACTTTCGCCAGGCACGTCGGTCTTGAATGAGGAAAAAAACAGCAGAGCTGTTGGCAGTTGTTGTAAAGCTGTATCTGAGGCACAGGATTGTGTTTCACACTGCACTCCTTCAAACAAAGGGACATTGGTCATACACACCCACCCACACCTCCTCTCCATTTGGCTCTTCTTCAAAACTTGTTTCTGCTGGGCTAGTGAGCAGTTGGAAGGTATATTTCTAATAATGAAGTTACCTGAACTGACCATACTCGTCCATTTACCATACTGTGTAAGGAGCTAAAAAGTGTTTGCTAAAATTCATATTTTTCAGCATCTGCAGGAGGGCTTAGATCAGTGGTTCTCATCCGGTGGGTCCCCAGATATTCTTGGACTGCACCTCCCAGAAACCCTATCTAGCACGGCGAGTGGTGGAGGCTTCTGGGAGTTGCAGTCCAGGAACATCTGGGGACCCACAGGTTGAGAACCACTGTCTTAGATAGAGCCATCACCACCCATGAGGTGGAAATACAATAGTTTCAGAACCTTGGATAGTTCCTTTTAAAAACCCTGACTCAGTGACTCTGGCAGAATTTGAAGCAACCACCCTTTAAAGCAGGCATGTCCAAACTTCAGCCCTCCAGATATTTTGGACCAAAACTCCCACAGTCCTTGGCCATTGGAAATACAGTCTTGGAATTCTGGGAGTTGTAGTCCAAAACATCAGGAGGGCCGAAGTTTGGACATGCCTGCTTTAAAGGGTGAATTCACGGAAAAGATCAGGGGAGATCACATTTATATGGGATCAGTCAAACATTCTCCATATGTCAGACAGAGCTTGTTTAACCTCTGAGTGACTGAACTGCTGTTGAGAGCAGAAGGCAAATGTTAGACTCAAGTTTTCATGGAAATGTTCCTATTCCTTTGCCAGGGAAAGGTGACGTGTTTGGAGATATTTTCTGGAAGGAGACCACCCTGGCCCACGCCTGTGCAAATGTCCGGGCCTTAACCTACTGCGATCTGCACATCATCAAGCGGGAGGCCTTGCTGAAAGTTCTGGATTTTTACACTGCGTTTGCAAACTCCTTCTCCCGGAATCTGACACTCACCTGCAACCTGAGGAAACGGGTAAGAATGCATTTCTTTAGTTAGCTGCTCCTGCATTTGCTTGTGATTTGTCATTTTGGTACCTTCTTCCTCCAGGGGCTGAAATAAAATTTATTTATTTATTTATTTATTTATTTATTTATTTATATATTTATATACCACCAGATATATAAAGCCACCAGAAGCCCAAGAGTTATTCCCTTCAAGAGCACAATCTGGCATTTGTTAAGAATTTCAGTTTGTTTATCTCTTCCCCCCACCACCACCAACACACACACACATTTTTCTCCTTCGTCGTTGTCTTTAAAAACAAGCTCATGGGTTGATGATGGACCTCCAGCTGGGACCAACGAAAAGGCTCAACTGAATCTTGCCAGCTAAAAGATGTAGGCTTAAGGACAGCCCATGTGGACTCTGAAGGGGAAAAACGAATTTAAAATTTGATGAGGGGTTTCAGCAATTTGCCACATTATTGGCTGGCCTAACCCTAACCCTAACCCTAACCCTAACCCTAACCCTAACTCCCCTCCAAGATATTGGTGGATTTGGATGTTGCAGTGGTTTTCTTAGGATTTTTTTTTTGGGGGGGGGCATTATTTTTGTATCACTCCAAGAGAAATTCACCATACAGGAGGGTAATGTGTTTGTTTTGGTTGTGTGACCATTGCCCATAATATAATCACTGCTGTGTTAAAATTATAGCTGTGGATTTCCTGCATTGACATGGGATGTGACTGCATGACTTGTGGGGTCACATTCAACTTGAGAGGCCTGATATTCTGCAGGTTTAGGAAACTGCTTTCACTGCAGGATAATTGATAAGTGAATGCCTTGAGCACATCCGATCTTGCCTGATTTCGGAAGCTAAGCAGGGTCGGCCCTGGTTAGTACTTGGATGGGCATTAACCAGGGAATCCTGGTGTAGGAACTGGCAAGCCACTCCAGTATTCCTGCCAAGAAAACTCCATGGACATGGGGTCACAAAGAATTGGTCATGACTGCAACAACACACACACACACACACACACACACACACACACACACCAATGAACAGGCAGATTTGGGACAGTATGGTTGGGATATACCCTTTCTGGGCCTGTAAAGCTTTGAACAAATAGATTTTGGTTTGCATGCTTCTAGCTTTTGTAATTTGTGTTTGGTCTGTTGCCACCATCTTGGGTTCTTTGGAGTGTTGCCCTCCTTTAGCACTTTTATAATATTATACTTTGTTGTTCGGGTGGGGGATAGTTGTCTTTTCTGCTTATTCACTGGTGTAAACCAGCCATAGTAGTAGAAATAAAATAAAATAAAATAGTTTACTTATGTCTGCAAATTTGAATATTTATATTTTTGCCTTTATGGTTGGTTCCAATGTTATTATTTTATTTTTACTGTTCTAGTATCTTCTTAGTATTTTTTTATCTATTTGTATTTTACTATTTTTTTCATGATTTGTATTGTGTTTGAGTATGTCTGGGTTTGTTGATTTGGGCAGTTGCTGTTTTTTGTGTGACGTGTCGTACACCGCCCAGAGTTCCCCTGGGAAAATCGGGCGGTCAATAAGCATAAAAATAAAATATAAATAACTTGTAAGTTTAGAATGGTGGTCTTAAGAAAAAGCCAACATCCTCTTCCATAGCTTCACCCGTGTAACTTGAAATTGTGCAAGCCTCTGTTAAATGTGCCCCAAGCTGGAAGTCATATAGTATCCAGGAAGGAGTCCTGCAGTTGTGCAGTTGGCTGCACAATAAGATGCACAATCAGCTGCTCCATCAGCTGTGCACATGGACTACTTGGATGTACAGTAAACCCCCACCAATCGCAGGGGTTAGGGACCCACCCCACCCGCGATGCATGAAAATCCGTGATATGCGGAAGCGGGGGGGTGGGGCCTGGGGGCAGGGGGGGCGATCGCGCCCCTGTCCGAGAAGTCTTGGGGCAGCGCACGCAGGTGGTGTTGCGGGATCTGACCTCCAACCACTGCCTGCCCGCGCCGCCCAAGACTTCTCATCCAGGCCGTCTCCATTGAAATGCATTGGCTCAATGCATTTCAATGGAGAAAATTTTCCCAATGGTAATAATACATTGGCTCAATGCATCCCAATGGGGAGAAATTCTCCATTGAAATGCATTGACTCAATGCATTTCAATGGAGATTGCAGGGGCCCCGCCGCCACCCCTGAGGCTTCTCAGAGGAGCGCGGGGGGGGGGCGGCACGGATCAACACAATTGCCCCCTGCCGCCCCCCCCGCGCGGCCCGAGGCTTCTCGGAGGAACGCGGGGGGCACAGAGCGACACGATCGCCCCCTCCCGCGGCTTTGAGGTGCAGGTACTGCGATCCTATGATGTAGTGGGACCGCAGTACCTGAACCGCGAAATGGCGGGGGGTGACTGTAACTCTCTGTGAACCTCTGCAGGCATAACTTTAAGCTATACCAAATGTAATAGGATTTCAGTCGCAGTATGGCTGTCCCAAAAACCAGCTAACAGAGTGGGTCTAAAATAAGATATTCCTGCTGATTTCGTCCTCAAGCAGCAAAGCTTCCTCTCATTTAACACCCCGGCAAATAGTAGAACTATTAGCTACTAAAAATACACCTTGAAGATTAGGTTGGGAGGAGATACTTTAATTTTAGCACTTCTGCAAAAAAACATATTCTTTTCATTACGGTGTTTAAAGAACCAGATTAATGAAGGTCATATAATTATTGCCTCCATGAGCAAATTTCTTAAGTATGATGAATAGGTTTATGGAGCATTAACTCCAAGATTTTTTGGCTGGGACGTCTTTCTTTTTTCTATAGCCTTACTTTATCATTCACTGGATAAAAAAAGTTCAAAGGTACAAAAAACCCCTCTCAAAATGTTATAATAATCTGTAATAAATTTCACATGACAGAACACTCGCATGTTCAGCATTGCTAGGCATTGCAAAAAGGCCTTAAATTTGAGGTTTCAAAGTGCAAGGTGAAAGATCATGGGTGTACTATCTATTACTCTAGGTTCCACTTAAGCCTGCCGTCCTATGCATAAAATGTTGGGTTGGGTCATAACTTTATTGGAACACTCTATGTTAGAAATAAGGGCAGTGACCTCATGGCTATATTGCAGCTATTATGCTTACGACTTGGGGTTCAATCCCAGGTAGCAGGCTCAGGGTTGACTCAGCCTTCCATCATTCCAAGGTTGGAAAAATTAGAATCCAGCTCATTTGGACCAGGGGGAGGGATATGTATCCTGCATAAATAAATTGTAAACTGCCCTATGGGGAGGTATATAAACAGACCACTTTACTTTGCTTTTGCTTTGACCAGAATTAGATTGGGATGATACTCCAGAGGATGTAAAGACCCATCAACTGTGGTGTCAAATTGCAGCTAATTAAAAAGATGCCCTTAATGACGGACTGAGTGACTGTCACACAGCTGGGCATGGGATCAGGACTTTGTTGATTTCTTACAATTTGCTGTTCTGTTATTTCACTGACTCCAGAGCAAAATTCTGATACACTTCTGGCTGCTGAGTCACTCTATTGGTCTCGCAAGCTCTGCTGTGCACAGACCGAGCGATAATTTTGTGTCCGTGGTTTCAGCTTAGATTCTGATGGTTTACTAAGGGAGCCTACTTGCCTTTCAAAATCAGCTGAGATCCGATGCACTGCAGCAAGCATGATGAACCTTTGTGTTCTCTGGAACTTTTCTTCAAGGTTAGATCAAACAGAGGTGGCTCAGCAGGCGACTGAGGACAATGTAAACAAGGCAGAGAGAGAGAGAGAGAGTGCCTATCCAGTAAACAACAAAGAAGTCCTGGCGTCAGTGTACAATCTCTCCTGTCTTTGCAGCCCCCTTTCTCTGTTTTTGTTCCCATGTCCTGTGCACGCTTACTCCTCTAATGGACCTCATAGTTTTGATAAGTTTTTTTGTGGGTGGGGTGGGGTGGGGGAGGTGCTGTGATTCCCAGAATCCTTATATATCTATTCTGGCTGGGGACCCTGAGAACTACACACTATTATGAAAACCTTTCTAGTAGCTGCTTAGGTGACCTGGAAGCCCCTCTAGATGGGCCACCAGAGTTCTCTCTGCCAACTTATTTCTACCCTCCTCCAAAGAAGCTTCCTCACTCCACCGACCTCATATTAGAGCTGGTCTGCATTTCACTTCTCCAGCCTCTCTAAGGCTGATAGTTCACGTCCCTCTCGCTGCAGTTCGCGGCCCCGCTGGAGACCGGTTCGAAGGAATGTAACTTCACATCCTTGTGGGGTCAATACGAGTTCGAAGGAACGTAACCTCACGTCCTTGTGGGGTCAATCTGAGTTCACCCCGACCACGCCCCCTGAACTGCGCTCCAAGCGGGGTGAGAGATTCCCGTCCTGGAGCTCGGGAATCTTTTCAATCCACTTCTCAATCCATGTTGAAAACCGATTTCAACACGGAGGCAAGTTCACCTCGGCTTGAGGAAGGATGTGAAGTAACCACCTAAGGAAGGACCTACTTGGACCCCCGTAAGAACTTCTGTTGTGTGCTTCACTCTGCAGCGCCGTCACCTTGTTTGTTCACGGAGCGGGGGGGGGGGAGGTGGTGCTGGTCTGTGCCTACATTAGAACAGCTGTATCCCAGCAAAATAAAACTACCTGTACAGTGCTATCGTATTTGACTGTGAGATGGCTGCAAAAGCACAGGTTGCAAAATGGTTTCCCGCAGTCTTTTGGAGTACAGTGGGACCATCTCCCCCCACCATACCCACTATCCAAAATGTATCACGATCATATAACAAAGACATGATTCTGGATATGCTGTTGGCATTGGGCGTATGCCATATGTGGCCCTGGGAACTAAGTTCTCTGGTAGATTCTGGGAGTGGACCTCCACAACGCAATCTTCCCCATCGCTTCTTCTCGAGTGCAGTGGACAAGGCAACCCCAGTCCAGTTTAATTCTGCAAAGAGGAGAAAGTGCCACCTCTTGTTGTTGCCCTCAAGCAGCAAAATGACTTGGGATGGTCCTCCTTTTTCCCTCCTCTTCCTTCCCTTTCCTCTGTCCTTGGTTATCCTCTTTTGCTTTTCACCCTGACGTATTTCTCCCCACCTGCGCCTACACACACAGAGAGAGAGAGGGGGGGCAGGTGAACTGCTGTAGGTGCAGTTTTAGCTAGATGATGGAGAAGTTAAACTTGACAAAAATCAATATCCTGTCGTTCCGTCTTGCTCACCTCTCCCCGCTCCCCGGAACCTTCTTTATAAAATGTCATTGTCTTCCGCACACGACACTTTCGGGGGCTGCCGCTATTTGATTCTCTGTTATTGCAAAGTCCCTGTCCTGCCACACAATTTACTCCTGATAATTAACCTCTGCAGAGGCTGGCAGTGGGTGAGCGGCCTGCATGTTTTAGCTACTGAGAAGGCATTAGAACGGTGATGGTTAATTATTTACTTGGAAGAGCCATTCTGAGTCGGCATGGGACAAATAAACCAGATGCTTTGTCAAAGTGACAGAATGAACTGTAACGTTTTACAGCTGCAGGCATTAAGGGTGTGATTAATAAATCAGCAAGTCAAAACTGTAGTTCCACTGTGGGAAAAGCAACCTGGAAATAATGTGTTAGATTTAATTTCTTAATAGTGATCTTATATTCAGTGACTATGCTGGCAGGAGAGGATTCTGGGCACTCTAGTGCAAAGAGGTTTGGCATGCACAATAAGACAGACAGTATCATCATTACTATTATTACACAATATTAGAGAATTATCAGGATGACATAATACTGACATGGCTATTATATGCTAGTAAGAATCTCAGGGTTGTGAGGTAAAGGCAAGAGTTCCCCCCGCACATGCGTGCTAGTCGTGTCTGACTCTAGGGGTGGGGCTCATCCCTGTTTTCAAGCCAAAGAGCCAGTGTTGTGCAAGTCCGTGGGGATGTGGCCAGCATGGCTGAATGCATTTCTGCACATGGAACACTGTTTACCTTCCCACTTTTTATGGCAGTACCTATTTATCTACTTGCATTTGCATGCTTTCGAGCTGCTAGGTTGGCAGGAGCTCGGGTTAGCAGCGGGAGCTCACTCCATTGCATGGTATCTGGGATTCGAACCGCCAAGCTGCCAACTTTGCAGCCAACAGTTTCAGCGCTCTAGCCCACTGAGCCACCATGCCCCTTAATCTGCCCCTGTTGTGGTCATGTACCATCCAGATGATTCTGATTTCACAGCAAACCTAACAGCCCTGTACCTGGCACTACTGGTGGAGGAGACTGCTCCCTTCAGATAAGCTTTTCTAGCAAGTATTTAATGTTTTGTTTGACTGTTTTGTGTTTTTTAGTGTTTATTTATTGCATGCCTCCCAGAACACTTGATATTGTAGGGTGTACTAGAATCATAAGTAAATAAATGAACACATAAATGTCCACCCAGAAGCATAGGGTTCCCCTGATCCCTGTGACATAAGTTCTAACTTGACTTGTATTTAGAGATGTAATTTAGTTAGTACTGTAGTCAAATTTCATTTTATGCTGTCTTTCTCCTAGCAAAAGACCCCAAATGGTTTATAAGGGTTAAATTTTCACACGTGTTCATTCCTAAGTCTACTGTGTCCCATCTTTTTATAAATCTGTTGCTATAAGAAAGAGCCTGGAGGATATTTTTATTTAACTACTTTTCAACAAGGTAACCATGTTAGGTGAGGGGGGAAGGAGGGGAAGCTGTCAGGAGAAATAATTGATTTGCTTGAAATGTGGTGCTGGAGGAGAGCTTTGTAAATACACTGGATTGTGAGAAATATGAACTAGTGCACCCTGGAGCAAATCAAACCTGAGCTATCTCTGGAGGCAAAAATGT
The DNA here is from genome assembly GCA_023846285.1 of Phrynocephalus versicolor. Taxonomy (NCBI): domain Eukaryota; kingdom Metazoa; phylum Chordata; class Lepidosauria; order Squamata; family Agamidae; genus Phrynocephalus; species Phrynocephalus versicolor. The sequence continues at coordinate 6,773,107 of JAHTLZ010000268.1, read as the reverse complement.
TGAGACGGAGGATGTCCTACTTCAAACACAATAATAATAATAATAATAATAATAATAATAATAATAATAATAATAA